>NDFG01000141.1:1920090-1972400 GCA_002167245.1 Sporophila hypoxantha
AGGCTCCCTGGCTGGCAAATCCCAAGGAAACCCCTGTCCCACAGAGCAGAGTGAAGCAGCCACCAGGGCTGGCATTACCTGGAGAGAGAAGGAGGAGCTGCCAAAGCTGCTTTCCCCATTACACAAAGGGTCTGGGAACAGGTCGGCCTCGCTGCCCTCCCCGTAATCCTCGAAAATGCTCCTCCCGCTGATGACGGTGCAATTGGCAGTGGCTGAGCTCGGAGCCCAGGGCCAGCTCGTGGGGGTGGGACCTGCGGGAACAGACAGACGAGACAGATGTTAGAGAGGGGCCACAGCAGCCTTTCCATTGCATCCAGGACATCCTCCTTCTGAGTATGGGTTTTGGACTTGGCAGGGGAGTGTGAGGAAGCTGCTGGGAAGCTTCCCCCATGTCCAGCAGAGCCCATCCCTGGAATCCTCTCCCATGTCCAGCAGAGCCCATCCCTGGAAGCTTTCCCCCATGTCCAGCAGAGCCATCTGGAATCCTTCCCCCATGTCCAGCAGAGCCCACCCCTGGAATCTTCCCCCCATGTCCAGCAGAGCCCATCCCTGGAATCCTCTCCCATTTCCAGCAGGCCCATCCCTGGTGGCTCCAAGGTGGACCTGCGGGTTTTTGGGATGCTGGCTGAGGTTGGGCCACAGGAACCACCAGGACTGCACCTCTGGGATTTGAGATGGAGAACACAAAAAAGGGATGGGGCAGTGAACTGAGTGCAGAGAAGAGTGGGGTGAGGACACAGGAGAGGAACAGCTCTGCAGGGCAGGGCAGSACAGGGCCAAGAGCTGCACCAGGCACCAGAGCTGAGATTGCCCTGAGATTCCTGGGATGACCCTGAGATCCTGTGCCCATGGGGAGGCAGCTGTGTCCCAGCAGCCCATGGAGGGCAGGGAGGAGCAGAGATGCACCTGCAGCCCCTGCAGGAGCCCAGGCCTGGAGCAGGGGGTGCCTGAGAGGGGCTGTGAGCCCGTGGGAAGCTGTGCTGGGACAGGGTCCTGCAGGGACCTGCAGATCCATGGAGCCCACACTGSAGCAGGGTCCTGGRTGGATCTGTGACCATGTGAGGGACCCAGGCTGTGCCTGAAGGAGTGACCCCACAGCAGAGTGACACACGGGGCAGCAGTTCCTGGYGAACCCATGGGATGGACTCAGGCTGGAGAGGCTCAGGGAGAGCTGTCTCCTGTGCAAGGGACCCCACACTGGGGCAGGGGCAGGACTCTGACTCCTCTCCCTGAGCAGTGGCTGGAACAACATGGCATGAACTGACCACAACCCCCACTCCCATCTCCCTGTGCCACTGGGGGAAGGAGGGGAAACTGGYAAGGAGGGATGATAGGGGGTGAATGATTTTTTAAGGTCTGATTTTACTTCTCATTATCCTGCTCTGATTTTGTCAGTAAGAAATTCAATTAATATCCCAAATTTGAGTCTGTTTTGCCCGTGATGGTATTTGATGAGTGATTTCTCCCTGTCCTTATCTCAGCTCATGAACCCTTTGTTATATTTTCTTTTCCTGTCCATCTCTGGAGGGCAGGGATGGAGCAGCTTTGGTGGGTTCCTGGTGTCCAGCCAGGGTCAACCCACCCCAGCAAGTGAGTGATGTGCCCATTTTGGCAGAGTAGGACAGGACAGAAACAGCCCAGGCACCACTGAGTAGTTTATGGTGATTTTTTTTCCCAACAAACCAAGTTTTCCCACTGACAGCTGCAACGCAGGACTTGGGGACACTCAGACTTGCAGGACAGTGCCCAAGGTTGGTGACAAGCCCTTGCTTGACTAAAATACCAATTTCTGTGATTGGCATGGCAGAGAAAGAGCTGGGCATGTCCCAGCCCCATCTGAAATGCTGTGAGTTCCACGGCAGCCCGTGCCAGGCTCACACTTGCTTGTTGCWGCCTAATCCTCTCAAGGCTTTAACCCCATAGCCCCGGGGATTGGTGCTGGGGAGGGGAGGGCTCAGGCAGCTGGGACAGACCCCCTGCAAGACAAAGGAGCCCTTTCCCTGCTCCTGCTGGGAACACCCTGTGTGTGACAATGCTGGAGTGGGGAATGCTGCTCCATGTGTTTTTAACACCAGAGCCAGAAGGCTGCAGCATGCTGAGTCTCAGTGCAAACCCTGAACACAGCCAGCACAGCTCCTGGGATGTCCCTTGCTCCTGAGGGGACAGCTCAGCACAGAGTCATTGTCCCTGGAAGAGTCTTTCCATTGCATGGAGACACAGAATCCCAGAATGGTTTGATCTGGAAGGACCTTAAAGCTCATCCCATTCCATCCCCTGCCATGGGCAGGGACACCTTTCATGGTCCCAGGCTGCTCCAAGCCCCATCCAACCTGGTCTTGGACAATTCAGGGATCAGGGGCAGCCACAGCTTCTCTGGACACCCTGTGCCAGGGCCTCCCCACCAAGCCAAGCCCTCTTTCCTGCCCAGGACTATGGAAGTTTTCAAATTAAGCTGGAGAAAAGGCAGGAGGGATTTGCAACAACTGGGCTGTGAAAGCAGCCACAGGGCTGTGAGCCACAGCTCACAGGAGAGGGAGAGGGAGAGGGAGAGGGAGAGGGAGAGGGAGAGGAGAGGAGAAGGCTCCAGGGACACCTCAGAGCCCCTGCCAGGGCCTGAAGGGGCTCCAGGAGAGCTGCAGAGGGACTGGGACAAGGGATGGAGGGACAGGACACAGGGAATGGCTCCCACTGCCAGAGGGCAGGGATGGATGGGATATTGGGGTTTAACAATGCTCTGTTCTCAAAAATTCTAGCCTAAAAATCATAATGATATTGCTTTATTACAAAAAATTGATATTGGCTATGCCCTTATCTCCATGCACTTGCTAGCAGAGGGAAATGGGAAATGAGCAGATTGCTGGACTAAACCAGAAAGAAAAAAAGATTACAGATAAGCCATTTATGACAAAAAACCTGCTCCATCTGAGGGATTTGCCCTCATCCTGCTAATAAAAACATCTCAAGCCTCCAGATCACTATTTAACCACAAATAAATCCAGCCCAMCTTGTGGGCATCTGCACATACTCCTCCTGCCCTTGAGAAGCACCAATATRCCACAGTGGGATCCACTGGAACCCATCCATCCCTGTGGTGAGTCAGACCTTCACCAAAAGCAGTGGAAATCTCTCCAGGAATAGAAGCCAGGGGGTGGAATTGATAATTCAGAAGCAAAACCCAAGCCCAGAACTCTAAATMTGGGGTTGTGGTTTGATAAGCACTGTACAGAAGCAGATCTGATCAGGCACCTGGAAACCCTCAACCCGGGCAGTAAATTATATTTCCTATTCCCATCTCGAGGCTCAGGCAGCTTCAGGATCCAGAGTCCAACTAATCTTCACTACACACAGCCTAAACAAGCCTTGAGCTCAAAGCATTTCAGGTATGTTGAGCTCTGAGAGCTCCTGAGAAGTGATGCTGAAACTCTGATTCAGCCCAGCACTGGGGGGACTGCACTCCCTGGCTGTCCCTGAGCACCAGAGGTGTCCTCCTGCGTGGGGTCTGATGGCACCAAAACCAGCCCTCAGCACTCCCACAGATTCCCATTTCAAACCTTTCAAATCTATKAATCAAACTAAGTTTTTGGCTGCCTGGAATTTGCACACATTGAACAATCTGGGAAAAGGCCTCATTGGGCTTGGACAGGGCACCCAAAGGACATCTGACCTTCCCAAGCCCACAGCTGGGGTAACAGGGAATCACAGAGTGGTTTGGGTTGGAAGGACCTTAAATCCCATCCAGTGCCACCCCTGCCATGGCAGGGACACCTCCCACTGTCCCAGGCTGCTCCAAGCCCTGCCCAGCCTGGCCTTGGGCACTGCCAGGGATCCAGGGGCAGCCCCGCCTGACTCTGGCACCCTGTGCCGGGCCTGCCCACCCTCCAGGGAACAAATTCCTCATTCCCAATATCCCATCCATCCCTGCCCTCTGGCAGTGGGAGCCATTCCCTGTTGTCCTGTCCCTCGTATTCCCTTGTCCCCAGTCCCTCTGCAGCTCTCCTGGAGCCCCTTCAGGCCCTGGCAGGGGCTCTGAGGTGTCCCTGGAGCCTTCTCCTCTCCAGGTGAGCACCCCCAGCTCTCCCAGCCTGGGAGCATCTCCTTGGGGCATCTCCATGGGCTCCTTTGGACTCTCTCCAACAATCCCATCCTTCCTGTCCTGCTGAGCCCAGCCTTGGCAAGCATTGGGACCAGCTGCTCTGTCCCCATTTCCCCAGGCAGCTCTGTACCTACAGGCAGGTGAATCCTCTCCCACTTCCCCAGGCAGCTCTGTACCTACAGGCAGGTGAATCTCTCCCCATTCCCCAGGCAGCTCTGTACCTACAGGCAGGTGAATCCTCTCCCCATCTCCCCCAAGTCTGTACCTACAGGCAGGTGAATCCGAGGCAGGCTGCCTTCCCCAGCGGGCGGGAGCGCACGCAGGCTGCCATGGCCCTGCAGGGACCCCGTGCTGCTGGCAGGGAGCTCTCAGCTGATTATCTCCCAATTTAACTGTCACTGAGCTGGCCTGCTGCAGTGAGAAGAGCCCAGCTGGATAATCCCATTTCTGCTCTAATCCACAGCACCCTTTCAGCCCCAGGCCTGGCGTTGCTCGCTGCCTCTCTGATGTCCCCAGATGGGATTTTGGGGTGGGAAGGAAGCTTGGAGCTCCCAAAAAGCAGAGCTGTAAGCACACCCTAGAGCACCAACCCTGGGCCTTGTGTTTTGGGACAAACCTCATCCTGTGTGTTACAGACCCTAAGCAAAGATGATTCCAGAGGTTTTGGTGTAGATTGGTGTTCTTGGGGCACTCACCTGGCACTGGCACAGATTTTCCAGGGKAGCTGTGGCTGCCCCAATCCTGGACATGTCCAGGATGGGGCTTGGAGAAACCTGGTCTAGTGGAAGGTGTCCCTACCCATGGCAGAGGGTGGAATGAAATGAGCTTTAAGGTCCCTTTCAACCCAAACCATTCTGTGATTCTGATCCTAAAGGACTTCTTCCCTGCCTTCCTGCCTGCCAGCATCCCAGTTTCACCCCAAACCCCACTTTTCCTCCAAAAATGGGGTGGGCCCAGGAGTAGTTTTGCCAGCAGCGGTTCAGACCCAGGGAAGGAGATCTTGGCTCACATTTCTGTGCTCCAGGCAGAGGTTTCAAACCAGTTATTACAGGAGGTGGTTGCACATCAAAGGGCACACGCATGTTTTTAGGGAAAACAAAAATAGAACGAGTTCCCCTCCTGACTGGAAAATTATATGTTGTGTTTCTGGCTTAAGTGATAGATTAAAAACTGCAAGTCTTTCAGGTGTTTGGATCACCTGAGAAGTTATTTTAGAGGTTAAAGATGCTAATGAGGGTACAGAAGATCTCCCAAGGCAAGCAACGATTAACTCAAAGAGATTGCCAGGCTGGGCTCCAAACCAGCCTACACAAACCAGCCTAATTATTCTCCTTATTCCTCCAGAAGAGCTATTTTGGTCTTGCACGTTGTTACAAACACAAAATGATGCCTCAGGTTCTAGCTTTTATATTTTTCAGAATCTGTAGAGCTTTAGTGTGTGGGTCTGGGATTTGTATTAGGGGATGGTGAGCTCTCTGCACAGAGTAGGGAGACTAAACAATTCCTTCTCTAGCTGGGGACCAAGGACAAATGATCCAYATCTCAGGCCCAAGAGCACAAACAACATGGGCTGGGGAGAGAAAAACAAGCAGGATGGGACTTCATAACCTAAAGCTGTAATTGGACAATTAACTCCAATATGCAAATGGAGCAGAACTGATCAAGTGTGAGACCCCGTGACTGGTTGTGCATTTTGTGACCATTTTGGTTCATCTTGGGTGCAGCCCTGGCTGGGCTCTTGTGCTGCCCAAGGTGGATCCATTGAGGCCTCCTAACAAATCCCTACTTTATTCTGTAACTCTGTCCAGTCTCTGTTCTAGGGCAGCCTGCACAAGACATCAGAAGAACAACCCAAGTTCCAGCAAGACAAACTGGGTGTGAAACCCTGGGGCTGTGTCTCCCCCATGCCCTGTGTGGGGCTGCTCCTCACCCATGCTCCGGCTCCTCGATGGGATCCGTGAATTCCGAGTGCACGGCGGAGTCGATGGCGCTGTCGGTCTCCACCTCGTCGTGCATCTCGTGCTGCACCAGGGTGCTGGTGTCCTCATCTGTGAAGGTCTCACACTCGCTGTAGGTGCTCTCTGAGCCCATGTAGGCACTGTCAGTCACCTCATTTGCCTGCTTAAAACAAATACACAAGAAGAAAAACAATAAGATGTTAAAGCTGAGCGGGTTCATGGCAGAATTTTGGCTGTGTTGCATTTCTGAGCACAGGAATCCAACTTCTGGAATCACCCCAGGCCCAGGTGCTGCTCTGTGGGCACCACGGGGTGCACCTCAGCCTTTGCAGGGCTTGGGAAGCAGATCACACAAATAGGGACTAAATAAGAGTTGGAGGGAGGTTTTGCTGTGAGCCAGGATGGATTTGGCCAGGGCAGGAGGGATTACCCACTGCTGACTCAGCAGTTCCCATCACTGCTGCTTTCTCCCACSCCATTCCAAGAGGACATGTTATTATTAATCTGAATTCCCTGCAAAAACCACCATTCAAAACTCCCAATTAGCCCTTGGAGCACCTTTTTTTGGTCCTGTCTGGTAAAACCTTCCATCCCTCAACAGCAAATAAACTGTTTCTAAATCTTCATTACAGCTTCTGATTTGCAGGGACTCAAATCCCCACACTTCAGCTGGAGCAGCATCTCAAATCCATCACTGAGCAGGCTCTGGAAAAGCAGCAGGGTTTGTGCTTTAAGAGACTGTGATAGAGCAAGGAGAACTGAGTTTTCCAGTTCTGCACCCCAGGCAGGTTCAGCTTCAGTTTCAGCTCCCCCACACAGGCAGGGACAATCCCTTCTGATCCTGATCTCTGGAAAACCACGGCAGCAGCAGCACAACCCCCAAAAGCCAAAGCTCTTGTTACCCCTCACAGTGCCAGCCCCTCTCTTTAAGATTTGGGGATTTCCCCAGCATGCCTTGGAGCAAATAAAGGAATTTTGGGATTGCCAGTGCTGGTGCTGAGCTCCAGCTGATCCCCTGTCACTGGAGGGGCTGGGCAGAGGGGTGGGAGCCCTCCTGCCAGGCCTCCAGGTGAAGAGCTGCCCATGGGAAGCCTTCTGCTCCTCCTGAAGTTCACCTGGTGGGATCCCATGTGCTCAGCTGCTCCCCCAGCAGAGCAAAACAGCAGCAGTTTGAATGTGAGCATGACTGAAGCAAAACCCTTTTCCCCTGCCATGGCACACAGAACAGCTTTCAGGGCTTTTTCCAAGGATTTTGGAGAAAATCACGTTTCTCAAAGTACTGTATTCACAAAATCATGGAGTGGTTTGGGTTGGAAGGGACTTTAAAGCCCATCTCATTCCACTCCCTGCCTATTCCACTACCCCAGGCTGCTCCAAGCCCCACCCAGCCTGACCTTGGACACTTCCAGGGGCAAAAAGTGATAGAAAACCCTGAAGGGATGGAGAAAGAGCTGACACCAGCAATTCCCACTCCATGTGGCCACTGGGAGCAGCCAAGTGACTCAGTCCAGCCCTGCTTGGCTCTCCCAGCCCTGTGCCCACCACACTCAGCAGGATGGACACAGCCAGGAGCTCCTCTTGGAAGCCTGGCTCAGCTCCCACCTGGTTTGTGGACATCAGCACCTCCAGGACACCTCCCTGAAGTTAAACACAACACAAACCTGCCCAGAGCTGAACTCAGGGGCTGCTCCAGGGAACTCCACCAGGCAGAGCCTGTGCCTGTCTTGCAGAGAGAAACAAAAGCCTCTAAAGCCCCCACCCACTTAAAAAAGCATCAATCCATCAAAACCACTTACACACACCTAAAGCTGGGACTTGCTTAAGTGCTTTACTGGATTTATGCTGCACTTTCTAGAAACACCATTAATGCTCCAGCAGGAGGGACAAGAGGAAGCAGAGGCTTGACCTGCCTTGGCTTGGTCACGGACAGAGAGAGCCCAAGAGGRGACAGCAGCCACCCCCAGCAGCACATTCCCCTCCCTTCTGCCTGTTTGAAAAAGATTTCATGCCAAACTGGAAAGAATTTTGCTTGCACACTACAAAATAAAGGCTGCTTTTAAAATACCAACCCCYCCCCCCTCCTTCTCACTGGAAAAGCTTACATTTAAACATAGGTGAAGTATTATAATGAGCAAATTGAAGTATTATAATYAGCACAGAGTAAAGACAACTATTGAAAGAAGCCAAAAAACCTCCAATTCACAAGTAATTTGATTAGAAACCCTGCTGTGGTTACTGCTGACCCTCTCAACATGAAGCAAAACAGGAGCAGAGCAGTGGCCTTAGTCAGATGTTGGAACAAGAGGACCTTTAAGGTCCKTTCCAACCCAAACCATTCCATGATTCTATGATTTCTCTATCAAATTGTTCCAAAACACCTTATTGGTGGGAAATACACGCATGGACAGGCTGGATTTGGGAGCAAGCCTTTTGGAGTAGGAGAAGCACATGACATCAACCATTGTCCTTCAGCCCCACCAAAGATATGCATCAATTTATTACCTAAAAATTGAATTTTTCCTGATACCAGCCTAGATGAGGTTTCAAAAGCAAGAGAGTCCTATTAAAATTAAACCTGTGTGGACAATGAGTTAAGAAGCAGCTGAAACTGTAAACAAAGTCCTTCCCCTGAGCACAAGCGTGGAGAACTTTGCTGRACATTTCACCACAGAATCAGTAACTAAACCTCAAGAAGAGATGCCAGGAAGAGATAGGCAAACCAAGGGGTTCAGGTATTGCCAAATGCCTGACAGAGCCAAATCTCTGTCCCTGGGCAAGTGTGTGGGTACAGAAAGTTCTTATTTATGGCCTCATGAGCAGCTGGTTTGTGCACTGACCCTTCAAACCCCCCTGCCACAGCTCTCCTTCAGCCASCTTTGCCTTCCTGTGAGCAGAAAGTAAACATTTTTTCCAGCTTAAAAAAAGGCAAATACACACTTAAAAAACATCCATGGACTCAGGACAGCCAGGTTGGGCTACACCCACCCCAGAGGACTTGCCAGGAACATCAATGCCACGTTCAGAGCGGGGCTGGTTCGCCAGTATCAGTGCATTTTGATTTTTTTATTGAATAAAACACACCCTGAGGTGCTTCAGGCAAAGCTCAGACATTGAAACTGGGACTCAGGCACACACAGAGTTCTGAGCTGGAACAGGATCAGGGTTTGGTGGAGGTCCCAATCCCAAATCCAGCTCCTGCAGTAGGTATTTCCCCAGAGCCACACCTGGCTGACAGGACAGGGGCCACCCAGAGGCATCTCTGCCTGCTCAGGGAAGCTCCAGGGATCTGAGAGCCCAGGTGAGCTTCTAAAAGGAAATAAATGGTGAAGTCAGCACTGGGATGATATAACATGCCCTGATCAGACAGGTGAGGTGCCTTTAGGAGCCTTCTCCAGCAGCAGCTCATCCATCCCAGGCATCTGATGACATCTGGGAGTAAAGATTACTTAATTAGATGTTGTAGAGTGCTATAAAACCARATGGATTTTAAAAAAAGCTGCTGCAGTGTGAGGAGAGGGATTCTTGGGAATCACCTGCAAGGTCCAGGCAGGGACAGAAGGTTCAGCACAAGCTCAGCCAAGGCGTTGCCTTGGAAAGGAGGGCAAAGTCTGGCTCCCAGGGAGGRTCCTTCCAGGCAGGGCTGTCCCTGGAGCTGTCCTGGCATCCCAAAGCTCTGCTGTCCTTGAACACAAACACTCGGAAGGCTGGGAGGGGGGTGAGTGACAAGGAAAAGGAAAAACTACTCTGTTTTCCCAGTAGTGTGAGCCTGTTCCTGAGGAATCCAGCCCTGATTGTGCACAGGATGCAGAGGAGATAGATCAGCTACAAAAATCCCCCTCCAAGGACACCCTGTGGCCCTGACAGCGGTGACAGCACCAGGCTGGGAGCCAAGGAGAAGGGACACAGTTGTGCTTATAGTCCCACATGAATGCAGCTGGCCCCAGGGCAGCTCAGCCTCTGGGATGCCACTTTGGGTCCCYATATTGCCCTCTTCCCACACACCCGGGCAATGCCAGCTTTTCAGGGAAGCCAGGGAGCCTCTGCTCAGCCCTGGCTGAAGGCAGCTTGCACAGCTCAGCCCCTGGAGTTGGGGTTGTTACACRCCATCAAGGCTGGGCAAGAGAAATGTGCTGCATCTCTTTGGGCAAATTGAAAACTCACCCAGCCCAAAAACAAACCCCAAACCAACTCACAAAACACCACAGGTGGCAGGCTGTCCCCAGCACCCCAAAAACCAGCAGGCACTGTCCCTGCTGGCCCAACTCCCCAGGGAGAGCCAGGCAGAGGAGTGTGAAGTTACACCACAGCCCATGGAATCACAGAATCCTGGAATGGTTTGGGTTAGAAGGGACATTTAAGTTCTGCCCAYTCCCACCTCTGCCATGGACAGGGACACTTTCCACTGTCCCAGGCTGTTCRAAGCCCCATCCAGCCTGGCTTTTGACACTGCCAGGGATCCAAGGGCAGCCACAGCTTCTCTGGGCAACCTGTGCCAGGGCCTGCCCACCCTGCCAGGGAATAATTCCTTCCCAATATCCCATCTAAATCTCTCCTCTTTTAATCTAAACCATTCCCATGAAAAAAATCAGGTATATCTGCCCATGTAACAAGTCAGGTGCATTCCCAACCTGCCCCTTCCTAGCACCTCCAGTGCTGAACCCGGTCCCTCTGGAAATCCAATCCCTCCTCACTTTGTGTCAGCTCGCAAAAACCCACCTGTGGAGACATCCTGTCCGGAGCCAGAGCCAGCTCCYGGAGCTGCTTCTGCGAGGCAGGAGGGAAGCAAAGTCCAGGGGAGCCGGGAGGCTTAAGGAGCGAGCTGGAGTCCCAACAGAGCGCCTTTTGTTCCCGAGCTGCCGATAAGGAGCAGGGCTCCGGCACACTTCCCTGCCGGTGAGCGCAGCCTCCTCCCGCTCCCCTGGTTTCCAAAATAAAAGTTCGTTTTGGGAGCCCTGCTCCGGGTGCTCACACTTCCCAGGAATCCATCCCCAAAGAAAAAGGTTGACTCTGAAAGCGACCTGTCGAGGTTTATCTCGGCCTTCCTGGTGTTTCTGGTGAATAATTAAGCCTTAAGTGACAAATTCCTTCCTTATAGCCACAAATAGAGGGATGTATAAAGCTTGGATTGCTCACCAGGGGCAGGTCAGAAGCACTTTTGGTGACTCAGAGGATGGTCTCTGGCAGGCAGTGACAGTGCTGACCCCAAAGAAGGTTATAACCACCCCAATGCCAGCCTGCCCCCTGCAAACAGGAGCCCAGCCCTGTGGGAGAGCTGATCCGTGGGATTTTCCCCTCTCCGTGGCACACGGAGGCCTCGGCACCGCTCWCACCCACAAGTTCTGAGGGTTTCCTCAGGTTTTCTGTTTCCTCTCCGCAGYAACCACACGTACATCAAGCTTCCTCAGCGCTGCCTACCCCGCACAAACCCCCAGATTTCCTTCCATTACCTTCCCAAAGCAGGTTCTCCCCTTTTCTCTGGGTTATCCTCGCTGTGCTGCGGGCCGATCCCTCCTGATCTCGGAGCAGAGGGCAGTGCTGAGCAGCGCTGCCCGCAGTGTCCGGACCCTGAGAGGAGCTGAGCTGACCCAGGCCAGCCCAGACTGCTGCTCCCAGCACGGCAGCAAGGAGTTATGCTTTAACCCGAGCTCTGCCCCTGCCTGCTCCTCACACAGCAGGTCACAGCCCCTGTGCTCCTCTGCTGGTGCCTCAGGACCTCGGAGAACATCTGAACTCCCATGAGAGCCCAAAATCAGTCACTGAAATGAATTAGGAAACCCCAATTCCTGCCCTTTTTACTTCTCAAACTCTTATTGAGACACCTCTGCTTGCACGCTGCCCCCTCACCCCCCAGCCCTCCCGTGTCCCACAGCCCAGTTCCCACGTTCCCCATCTCACACACTCTGCTTGTGGTTCAAGATAAGGCTCCAAGGACTTTGTTTTCCAAACTCCTTCCAGCCTATTTCCTACTGGGCAAACACTTCAAATGGGATCTTTTCTGACCAGCACAGAAATTTCTCACCGTAGCCCTGCACTTGGGTCCTGCCTTCAGGGCAGAACTGTCCCATTTACACTCCCACCCTTCCCTCTACACAGCTTGGACTCTACACCATAAATTAATTTCCTTGGTATTTTCAGGCATTAAGATARCAAATTATCACCATGGACTGATTTGGGAGAGCTGGAGCCRCTCTGCTCTGGAGCCAGGCTGGSAGAGCTGGGGGTGCTCACCTGGAGAGGAGAAGGCTCCAGGGACACCTCAGAGCCCCTGCCAGGGCCTGAAGGGGCTCCAGGAGAGCTGCAGAGGGACTGGGGACAAGGCATGGAGGGACAGGACACAGGGAATGGCTCCCACTGCCAGAGGGCAGGGCTGGATATTGGGATATTGGGAATTAGGAATTGTTCCCTGTGAGGGTGGGCAGGCCCTGGCACAGGGTGCCCAGAGCAGCTGTGGCTGCCCCTGGATCCCTGGCAGTGCCCAAGGCCAGGCTGGYCAGGGCTTGGAGCAGCCTGGGACAGTGGGAGGTGTCCCTGCCATGGCAGGGGTGGCACTGGATGGGCTTTAAGGTTTTTTCCAACACAAAGCATTCCAGGATTCTGTGAATACAAGGATAATATGGGACTGTTCACTTGCTGTTCACAGGGCTCATGGCCCTTTGTCTCTCACTGCAGAAAGGCTTTGGGGACAATGGGGACATTGCTCAGGGCTCCATGTTCTTCCCCAAGGACAGGTGAACAGGCACTGAACTGCATCTGTCWCATTCCACAGCCCTGCAGTTCCAGSCARCTGCAAGATTTCAAGCCAACCAGCTGCTCAGGACAAAATGATCACCAATTCCAGCAGCCAGCCCCTGGAGAGAGGTTTGTGACCATTTCATTCATGGTGTTTTCTGGTCAGCCCTGTGAGCAGAGGCCTACTGAGGCCATTCCAGAAGGTGGGAATGGCTGTGGTACAGAAAACCTGAGCTCTCACCTCCATGTCCCCATCCCAACCAGGAGCCCTTCACACCTGGGTTAGGACAGCCAGGGAACAACTGAACCCAGGCCTGTGCTGGTGCTTTGAGCCCCTTGCACAGCTCAGAGGAGCTCCCAAAGCTCAACTCCATCTTTTCAGCCTGGCTGGACCCTGCCAGACACGCATCCTGTGCTAACAGTGGTATGGAGAGGAAGAGGAGGAAAAAACCTCACCTAAAATGCCACAGATTGCAAAGCAGGGCCCTCCCAAAGGCTCTGTGCTCACCAGGCCCAGCTCTGCCTTCGGGAAGGAAAGTATCTTCCTGGGAATTCTGCACTAGGAAAGGAGGGCTCAGAAGGTCCACAGGGCTACTAGGAGGGGACACAAGGAGCCRGCAGCAGCCTCCTCCTGTGGAAGAGGTTTTACAGTGACTCCTGTGAGCCAGAGAGAAGCTTGATAAGAGGATCCATGTTTGCCCCTGGAAGAATTTTCTACCAAYGTRGTTGACAAAGAAACCAAGAAAGAAAGAAAGAAGGATAAATAAGAGAAATCTGCAACTGTCTATTCCAATGAGCACTTTGTTTGTCTTTCCTGACCAATGAGTAAAGTGTAAACTTAGGAGGTTTGTAAGAATGTATAAAAAGCATGCATGCTAAAATAAAAACAGMTTTGAAGSCTTCTGAAAATGGAGTGTGGCTTTGRATTGTGACCATCTCAACTACYACATCCTACAGCCACCCCACGTGGGCTCCCTGCAAAACACAAGGCACCAGGAATGACAGTGATGCCTCTGGGAGCAGGTCCCCATGTGCTCCCATAACAGCTTCTCTGTTACAACACACACCTGGGGCCCTGCAAGTCCCTGGTCCCCTTTGCAGAAGCTCTGAGCAGCTGYAGAAACACAGCAATGTGGATTTTTGCCCTCAAAGAAGCCTTAAGCTCAATTGCTCAACATGGAAAACAATCCTGGCTTTAACAGAGTTAAAGTTTCACAGAGTTGATGTGTTGGCCCTAAAGCTGCTGCTCAGTGTTGCACAGAATGTCACAGAATATTCTGAGCTGGAGTTTTCCCAGCTGCACCTGTAGGCAGGCAGGCTGGGAGAGCCAGGAGTAGCTCCTACTCCCAAAATACACCAAACCTGGGACGTGCCCAAGTCCCATTTTCCTCCCCAGATCCGCTCCTTCCCTGCTGTACAACTCCCTGCTAGACAAATAGCCAGAGGGGACGTGCCTGGGCCGGTGCAGGCTTCCAGGGAAAGCCAAATTCCCCTCGTGGCTGTGCAGAATGTGTTTTCCTGGCTGCTTCCAGCAGGAGCCACGGCAGCTGCCCAGCAGATGGCAACAGTCCTGCACAAGGCACTGCAGCCGCAGGACTGACGCTGCCCTGTCCTGCAGAGCTCAACCACAGCCTTCCTCTGCCCCTGCTGGCCCAAAACACGAGTTCCAGGGCTGAAAATCCCTATTTGGGGTATTTATGGTGCTCCCAGGCAGCCTTTACAGGGCACTGGCTATGCCTCTCCTCCAGCCCACCTGAGGTTATYCAGCTCCATGCCCATCCCAGCCCAATCCCAGCATTTTCATGCCACATTTGCCTTTTTCTGGAGTCATCCTTCCCCCTCTGCACTGCCCAAGGGGGCTCACCTGCCCCAGGAGCAGAGCAYAGGGGCAGAGCCCTCACCCTAGGGCAAGGCACAGTGGGTATCCCTGTGGTGCTGGGCTGATGGTTGAGCTTGCAGGTCTTTTCCAGCCTAAATGATTCCATGATCCCAAGAAAACGAACTCCAAATTCCCGTCCATGTCCCCCAGAGCATTCCAAACGAGTCCTGTGCCTCAGCACTGAGTCATGAGCACCACAGGAGCTCTCAAGGGAGGCAAGGAGAACACCCACCTTCCAGGCAGTCAGCAGCCAAGCTGTGCCAGCCCAGCCTGGGGGAAAACAGGGCTCAGGTGTCCAGATGGAAAAGCTCCAAGCTCCCTTCAATGTGACTTTGACAAAGCAGGAAGGCTGTCATTAGGTTTTGGTGGTTTCTCAACCACCACGCTTCCACCTGAGGCAGGAGGAACACACTGGGAGGTGATCCCAGGCAGGTGATGCTCTCCCTGCTCCAGCTGGGTGCCCAGGGATGAGGTTCCTCTTGAATGTGTCACAGAAGAGCTGCAGGGATTGGGATGAGCCCCCTGCAAGCCCAGCTGGAGGCATGAGAAGCAACGTGGCTGCAGGAGCTGCTGTCTCAGTGGAGCCATGGGAGCAGGAATCCTCTCTGGAAGCACCTTAACAGACAGCCCTGTCTGCTGGACACTCCTGGAATGGTGCCACAGGAGCCAGGAGATCCATGGCACATCCAGCAGCCACTCCGGAATGGTGCCACAAGGAAGCCAGGAGATCCGGCACATCAGAGCACTCCTGATGGTGCAGGAGCCAGGAGATCATGGCACATCCAGAGCCACTCCTGGAGATGGTGCAAGGAAGCCAGGAGACCATGGCACATCCAGACCACTTCTGGAATGGTCAAGAGGAGCCAGGAGATCATGGCACATCCAGAGCCACTCTGGAATGGTGCAACAGGAGCCAGGAGATCATGGCAATCCAGAGCCACTCCTGGAATGGTGCAAGAGAGCCAGAATCCATGGCATCATCCGACGCCAACTCCTGGAATGCGTGCCAGCAGGAGCCAAGCGAGAAATGCGATGGCAAATTCCAAGCCACTCCTGGAATGGTGCAAGAGGAGCCAGGAGATCCATGGCACATCCAGAGCCACACCAGTGGCTGAACTGGGGCAGTATTCAACATTACAAATTCCTGAGTTCACACCTTGTCCCCTTCCAAAGCCCTCTCCTGGAGGAAGCAGGAGTTGGTGGCTCTCTCTGGAGAGGAAATACTGGGTCAAAGTCCCCAGCTCTGGGCTCTCAGGGCTTTCCATGGATGCTGAGCTCTCCTGATGACAGTCACCAGAAGAGGACTTGACTCATCAAGCAGAGCAACCTTATTAACAAAGAGAAGACATTTTCCTGGAGACTGCTTAAAGCACTTGTTTACACTTGTTTGAACAAACACTGAGGAGAAAAGCTCCTGTCAGACCRCAGCCCTTGGAAGAGCTGAGCACTCCAGCCCCTGGGATTTTGGGCTGTTTAAGAGGGACCACAGCCAGTGCTCCACTCAATAACCACAAACTGCTCCCAGCACTTCTGCAAATGCAGCAACTCCTTCAGCTCTGATGTGACAGGGGAGGAGAAATCCCAGCTGTGCCACTTCACCCCATGGCCCCGCCACAGCCAGAGGGGCTCAGGCAGTGCCTGAAGTATCCCAGGTGTGTTTTGGGGTGTGTTTAGCTGAGTGTCCTGCTGCAGCATCTTCCCAGGGCTGACACAGGGARACCCCAGAGCCCAAASTGCTGCTTGGTGCAGTGAGAAGTTTACGCTGAAGAAAGGTGATAGTTTCACCTTGAAAGGTGATTTTCCCCCCTCACCTCTTCTGGAGAATCCAAGAGGGACTACAGGTTATTMGGAACAGCTGTTTATTCTGTTCTCTGCCTGGCTGATTCCCTGCTGCATCTAGGGAAGAAGGGAATGCTGGAGCCCTCTCCAGCTCTTTTCCCAGTGCTCCCACGAGGAACACACCTTTGCTGCTCCCAGCAGGATGCTTMGTGCCACAGCTTCTCCCTCCCTGGGCCAGCTCCAGCTTTCCAAGGCACAGCACTCCAGGACGTGTGGGATGAAAGGCACGTTGGGAGCTCACGGCTCAGCCAGAAGAGAACAAAAACCCCCTCTCCCCAAGACTCCAGTTTATTTTTACACTCCCAAGGCTGAGTGGTATTTCTTGAGCATGTTCTCATTTGCAGAACCTCTACAAAATCCTGGCAGGCTGGAAATMATTTCAAATCACGTATCCAAGACAACAAGGATAATTATTCCCTGGCATGTTAAACGTAGAGCTGTCCCTTAGATGTGAATTCAGTATAAAAATCCACTCAGATCTTTTGGAAAAGGAGATTTCAGGACTCATCACCTTTTTCCTTTGGGTCACCTTGTCTTTACAAGGAAAGGCTGGCCCAGCAGCAGAAGTATTTCATCCCAGTGGGGCACACACCTGCCTTGTTGGTATTGCTGCCCAGAATAGCTCCCAGCGCTGACAGAGCTCATCTATGTTAAATTAGCCCTTGGAAAACATCCCTGCTCYGAATCTCAGGCAAGATGCTCCCTTGACACAGGTCTGAGGAGCAAAAAGTGAAAGCCTTTTCCTGTCACAGCCTCCACACTGCTCAGTCCAGCYTTAAAATGCACATTTGTGACCCTGCACCACCTAAAAACCATGGAAATCCATCTCCTGCCTGCCCTCCTGTCCCACTTCTCCTCAGCTGTTCCTGGGGCTTGGAACTACCTTTCAAAAAAGAAAAACCWATATTCAGCCTTGCCTGGAGAAGCTGTGGCTGCCCCTGGATCCCTGGAAGTGCCCAAGGCCAGGCTGGAAAGGGTTTGGAGCAACCTGGGARAGTGGAAAGTGTCCCTGCCCACAGTAGGGAGTGGCACTGGATGATCTTTAAGGTCCCTTCAACACAAATCATTCCATGATTTTAGGACCAGCTGCCCAGCACCCAAGCTATCATTAACCTTTTATCAAGAAATCACAAGTCCAAAATMATGTACTACAGAGTATAGCAAGCAAAAATACACACAAATATAAATAAATACATTTGCATGCAAATACAAAGCAGGTCAGGAGTCTCATTACCYGCAACAAAGAGTGTGATAAAAATCACAAAYAATCATAAWATATCCTGAGTGGAAAGGGGTCCACAAGGATCAGAGCRSAGCTCCTGGTCCTCCACAGGACAGCCCCAAAAACATCCAGGCTACCATGACACAGGTGTCACATCCCTGAAGAGGCAAGTTTGGAAAAGAAAAAGCAGAGGGCAGTGGTTCAGTCTCCACGTGGGACAGGGACCCAGCCATCCCTTTGCTCCCAAGGCTCCTGCAGCACCTCCTGCTCCAGGCTGGAAGGCCCAGAGCAGSAATGGGTGAAGCCTTCCAAGCCAAGCCCAAAACCCCCAGGCACAGACAAGAGGTCTGTCCTTTCRAGCTGGGAACAGCAGGATCACTGCTGCAACTGTGCAACTGTGCTCCTGTGGTAAGGAATGCAGGAGGYAACCAAGGCATGGAGGCTTTAACTAGAGGAAAACAACCCAAATCAGAGAAACAGCCTTCATCAAGCCCAAGAATAGAGAGAAAATGTAGATTTTTGWCCTCTGCTGTGCCTTTTACTGGCCAAACAGCACCAAATGTCAGCATCCCACTGCTCTGCTGTGCCTCTCAGGCAGGCTCCTGGCTGGTACATCTCAAAACCAAGCTCAGGTTTTTAGAAGCTCAGAAACTTCAGCAGGATGACAAACCCAAGAGCAGCAGGTCCCCTTCCAGTGTCACCAGTGTTTCACCACAGAAAGSGTCTCCCTTTCCACCCAGGGCACTGTGCTGTGCTCTCTCAGTTTTATCAACACCAATTTTAACTTAAACAGCACCAAATGCTTGGTGCAGGTTCTCTGGGCTCATCACCCAGAGACTGAACTTGTGTTCACATGTTCAGCATCCCTGAGCCCTGTCACAGCACACTCCCCTCTCCCAAACACAGCCTCCATGCCCAAATCCCACTGCACGTGCAGCCAACACTTATGGGAACGAACAGAGCTCATACTTGCCTCAAACGTGACGAAATCATCAAACTCATCGGGGCAGGCCGGGGCTTCCTCCTCGGGGGTATATCCCATATCATACAGCTGGCTGTCAGGGTCTGCAGGGGGGAAAAACACAAAGCTGCAATCACCCAGAGGGAAATCTGCACCCTCACGCCCAGGGTGGGTTTGGGAGGTGTGACAGCGGTGGGACAGGAGCTTCTGTGTGCACGGACCGGTGCCTCCAGCCCTCAGGAAGGGCCTGTGCTCCCAGGCATGCCACCTGCACCAGGGCTGAGGGCAATGGCCGCGCTTCTCCCTGCCTCAGATCCTACACAGCCCTTGCTGCTCCAATGGGGCCGGCTCCTGGCTTCATCCCTACCCCTCCATTCCTTTCCCTATCTCCGTTCCCTGCATCCTCTCATTCCTCTCCCAGAAGGCTTTAATCCCGCTGTGGGCAGGGAATGCCTGGGATGTGTGTGTGTGTGACAGCCAAGTGCCATGGGAACGGCGGGGAAGGCAGGCTGCAGCTCCGCGGTGCGGCGCCTGCTCCTCCCGCGGCCGCCCGCAGCAGGAGCGACCGCACAAAAACGGGAGATTTCAGCGAGAGAGCCTCCACACAAATACAGGAGATTTCAGCGAGAGAGCCTCCACACAAACACAGGAGCATTGAACGAGAGAACCTCCACACAAACACAGGAGATTTCAGCGAGAGAACCTCCACACAAACACAGGAGCTTTCAGCGAGAGAACCTCCACACAAACACAGGAGCTTTGCAGCGAGAGAGCCTCCACATGAATTCTGCTCCTCCCGTGGCCACACGCATCAGGAGCGTCCACACAAAACCAGGAGCTTTGCAGTGAGAGAGCCTCCACACGAATTCTGCTCCTCCCGTGGCCACACGCATCAGGAGCGTCCACACAAAACCAGGAGCTTTGCAGCCTCCACATGAATTCCTGTGGAGAGAGCCTCCACACAAACACAGGAGCTTTGCAGCGAGAGAGCCTCCACACYAATTCTGCTCCTCRCGTGGCCACACYCATCAGGAGCCTCCACACAAAACCAGGAGCTTTGCAGGCTCCTCATGAATTCCTGTGGAGAGAGCCRCCCCATGAATTCCCCCTSCCAGCCCACAGCCCCGTCCGCAGCATTGSTCCCGGCCCTTGCAGCGAGGAAAGGAGCGAGAATTCCCCGTGCTCCCTCAGGCAGCAGCTAATGGCCGATCCGGCACACGGCCTAGATCCCGGGCGGGAGGCACCGGATCGGGAGCAGTGCTGCAGTCCCAAAATAAACAGCCCACACGCCTCGGAGCTGCCATGGCTGCCGAGGAAGCAGGCAGGGAGAGGAGGAGGAGGCACCTGGCCGTGCTCCCAGGGAATGCATAAGGATTTATGGGGGGACAAGGGTCACCTTTCTGTGCCCAGAGCCCCCTCCCCGGCCCTTCAAAGGGACKCATAGGTTGTCCTGCTGTGGTTGCCCAGATGGGATAGTGTCAGCCTCTCACAGGCAGAGCTCCTGCTCTGGGCCCCTCTCCAGGTGTCAAGAAAGGCCATTTTTCATTAAGGAATCACATTGTGGTCATTTCAGACATCTGGTAAAAGGTCAAGGGATTGGGGGTTGGTCAAGGCATTGGGGGTGCTCAGTCTGGAGAAGAGAAGGATCCAGGGACACCTTCCAGTGCCCAAAGGGCTCCAGGAGAGCTGGAGAGGGACCTGGGACAAGAGGCTGGTGTGACAGGACACAGGGAATGGCTCCCACTGCCAGAGGGCAGGGCTGGATGGGATATTGGGAATTGGGAATTGTTCCCTGTGAGGGTGGGCAGGCCCTGGCACAGGGTGCCCAGAGCAGCTGTGGCTGCCCCTGGATCCCTGGCAGTGCCCAAGGCCAGGCTGGGCAGGGCTTGGAGCAGCCTGGGACAGTGGGAGGTGTCCCTGCCCATGGAATGAGATGAATTTTACAGTCTCTTCCAACCCAAAGCATTCTGAGAATCTCTGATTAGGGCACAGGCCTGCAGCAACACCTCCCACCTAAACAGCATCCCCAGGGCCTCTCAGCTGACCATTAAATGCACGCTCAGGTGGGCACCCAGGATATACTGGAGCCACCAGGAGATACTGGAGCCTCCAGGAGATACTGGAGCCACCAGGAGATACTGCAGCCACCAACCTGAGAGGTTCCCTGGGGTGGGAGAAGCTGAACACGTGGCACCAAGAATGATGCATCCCCTCACCAGGGTCTGACTCCCAGGGTCAGGCTGTGAATCCACTCCAGGAGTGACCCAAACTTCCAGTGCCAGACCCAACGCTGTGCCCCACAGGGTCAGAGCTGCAGCAGGGGAAAGGTGCTCTTGGTCACTTCAATATCCCACTGCTGTCCCACTATGGCAGCAGCAGTGGGGCTGCTCTGAGCTCTCCACCAGCTGCAAAGCTAGAGCAGGGCCCTAGGATACAGCTGGAAATGCAGCTGCTGACTGCACCCTGCTCAGGGCAAGGCCACTCCTGCTCTGACTGTTGGGGTAGCATGGGAGGATCTTGGACTTGATGACCTTGGAGGTCTTTCCCAGCCTCAATGATTCTATAATTTGAAGATGGCATTGGCCCTGTCCCCAAACGTCCCTCTGCCCACCRGTGAGCCTGAGCCTACAATCTGGAGGAGTTTTCCCATTAATCACCCCTGGTGCTATCCTGGGATTTGAGCCTGGTGGCTGACAGCAGGGAGGGGATGGGGACAGTGACCTGCTCACCTCAGTGGGTGCCACCAAGAGGAGCCTTTGCCCACATCTGGGGACAAAACCAAAACTAAACAGTGCTCCTGGAAGACAACTTGTGTTGCAGCCACCTCTCCTGCCCAGCAGCACACACGGACAGTGGTCAGCTCCAGGCCATCTCCAGTGATCCTGCTGCACCCCACAGCAGCCCCTGGAACCACATCCCAAAGGCACAGGCTGCTCCCTTCTCCTTATTCCCRCATCATTTCTCTTCCTCCCCCTCCAAGTAGACACACAAACACTTCCTACTCTTCTACAGACACATATAAAGATATTTATTCTCCTTGTTTCTTCCAGAGGGGCTTGAAAAGGGAGGATTTGCAGGCAAGTGAAAGCTTCCTTTTGGAATCAGGGGTATGAAGCGTGGGCAGAGCACAGGCACAGGCAGCTCCTGCCATCCATCACCTGCCTCCCGCCCAGCTCCTGCCCAAACCAGGAGCTCTGGAGCCTTCCCAGCCCTTCAGGGAACGAACATGCTGGGCATCAACGGGATCCTTGTTGCTCCATCTGTGTGCAGAGAGCCCAGCCCAAAGAGAGGGTCTCTGTGTACCATGGGTTTATTTTCACAGCAAATTCCAATGTAAAAATCCAGGAAAGGCCATCTGAGAGGTCACCTCCCCCCTGGTYGCGGCATGGCCTGCACAAGCCATGCTCAGGAGCCAGCATTCTATGTTTCCACCTCCCCATGAGTCACAGAGAGCAAAGACAAACAGCACCACAAACAAAGGTTGATTTTCTGCTGGATTCATTCCCTCCCCCTCCAAAAAAAGCCATATGGTGCTTTGTGTATAGGGACAGTTGCCATGGAGAGCCTGCAAGTCTGCCAGCACAACAGCCTGCATTAGGCTCACAAATTCCTGCCCAAAAGAGCCAAAYAACCTCGGGAGCCAAAAAATCGGAGACCTTTGGTGTGGAGTGGCACTCCCCACGTGGAGAGCACTGTCCCCAGGTGCAGAGGGAGCCACGTGGTGACAGCTGGAGGGGTTTGCTCCCCCCACACCAGAAACAGCGCCAGGGGTGGCTGTGGGCCGCCAGCAGCAGCACTGAACAGCCCCAGTCTGTGGCACAGGCTGAGCTCAGACCCTCACATTCCCTCTGCTCTCCACCCTGGGCAWTAAAGTCAAGTCCCAGCTGACCCCTGCTCTGCTTCACGTGCCCTTCTCCCTGCCCCTCACACACAAAGCAGCCTTTCCTTGCTTACACCCATCCCTGATTTCTCTTTATCCTTCATCACTGAGCTGATGTGGTCACGACACTTGYGGTCACCTCTGCACTTCTCTGCTCAAACCCATCTTGTGCCCAGGGCTGGGGGTGGCATCAGGGACTGCCTTTTGTCCTCAGAGTGCCCATGACCAGCTTCTCCTGCACTTCCAGCTCTATCCAGCATTCCCACTGCCAGGCCAGTTATATCCATAAACATCCAAAAACCTGAAAGGTAAAATCAGGCTCTGAGAGACCTTCCAGGCAGCTTTACTGCCAAACCACCACAGAATCAGGGAATCACTCAGGCTGGAAAAGCCCTCTAAGGTCATCAAGTCTCTCCCAGCACTGCCYAGGCCACCATTAATCTATGTCCCCAAGTGCCACATCCACAAGGCRTTTAAATCCCTCCAGAGATGGTGAARCCACCACTGCCCTGGGCAGCTGTGTCAGTGCCTGACCACCCTGAAGGAATATTCCCAATATCCAACCTAATCCTCCCCTGGCARAGCRTGAGGCTGCTTCCTCTTGTCCTGTCACTGGAAGCCACCATTTAAAAGCKYTGTGGATGAGYCACTTGGGGACATGGGGCAGTGGTGGCCTTGGCAGTGCTGGGGGAATGGTTGGTCTCAATGATCTCAGAGGGCTTTCCCAACCTGAATAATTCCATGGGCTCTCCATGGGGGTGGGTGAGACCTCTTCCCATGCCTTGTTGAGCTTCAGAGCTCTCACGTGTGCCAGAGTCACCTGGGCTCTCCCAYGAACCCTCAGGAACAGCAGTTCTGGGATAAAGCTCCTGAAATAGATTCTAAAAACTGCTTCCAGAAGGCAGGATGGCAGTGGAAAGGCACCTTGAGTGAAGAGCTGTGGGTACAGCATGGGTCACACAGAGCCAGTTTTATCAGCTTCATATAGGAGTGACCTAGAAAAAGAGCCTTTCAAGAGCATTTAAATCATCACCAACACACTGTACACACTGCTGCAAGCCACAGAGCCTCCAGCCCCGAGGGATTCCAACAGGATGGATTTTGTGAGCTCACAGACCTGCATCGATCAGTGTGGGAATAAGTCTTGGAACCTGCCTGAATGGCACAGAACAAAACAGACCCAAAAAAGGAGCAGAATGAAGTTCTGGTTGGCTTAAGGGAGAACAAATGATAGAAATCCAGCTCCCTTTCTGGGAATGCTGCTGGAAAACAAGYGACACAGCCAAGGATTTAAGACTTGCAGGAATTCAGGAGGATCCTGCACAGGGGAAGCCACTATCCAGTATTTCCAGAGGCAGCTCAGGGTCTCGTGCTCCAGCACCCATGTGGAGTGATCCCTGTGGGATAAAGCCAGCACCAATCCCACCCACTCAKCTTTTCCTTCCCCAGAGTGGCCCAGGAGCACATTTATAATCTGCTGCTCCCAGAAAACAGCAGCTTTCTGCCCCATGCTTTTCCTGTATCTCAGCTTCCCCCAGAGATGGGCCAACGGAGGAGGAGCACTTACTGCAAACTATCATTTCCCAAAAATGCCCCAAGGGAGGGAGCAGAGACAGCCCCGGCTCCCAGGGAGGCAGTGGCACAATGAAGGTTGCTTACACAAGCCTGGCTAATGCTCTTCAGCAGCCCCTCATGTCCTGAGCATCACTTATTGCATTTGGGTTGCCCCCAGACAAAGGGAGGAATGATGAATCTGACTCCATGTTCTCAGAAGGCTAATTTATTATTTTATGATACTATATTATATTAAAGAATGCTATACTAAACTATACTAAAGAATACAGAAAGGATACTTACAGAAGGCTAAAAAGATAATAATGAAAATTTGTGACTCTTTCCAGAGTCCTGACACAGCTTGGCCCTGACTGGCCAATGAGTGAAAACAACTCACAGGAGAAACCATCACCTGTGGTAAACAATCTCTGAAAACTAAATTCAATCACCTGTGGTAAACAATCTCCAAACACATTCCACATGAGCAAAATACAGGAGAAGCAAATGAGATAAGAATTTTTTTCCTTTTTCTCTGAGGCTTCTCAGCTTCCCAGGAGAAAAATCCTGGGCGAAGGGATTTTTCAGAAAATGTGAATGTGAGAATCACTCTCACTGACCAGGGCTCATCACACATTCCCTTTGATCCCCTTCCCATGGCACAGGCCCTGCACCTCCTCCAGACACAGCATGGAAAGGAATTCCCTTCATGCCATGGAGGCCCTTTGGAGGCACAAATCCAGCTGCCCTCCCTTCATCCCAGAGGCCTGGTGAGCATCTGCCCCAGAGACGGAGCAGGAGGCCACCCCTGGCACCTGGAATATGTGCTGAGTTTGACACCTGGAATTTGTGCAGAGTTGAGTTTAACACCTGGAACTGGGTGCTGAGTTTAGCACCTGAAACTTGTGCTGAGTTTAACAGCTGGAATTTGTGCTGAGTTGAGTTTAACACCTAGAATTGGGTGCTGAATTTAAAACCTGGAATTTGCGCTGAGTTGAGTTTAACACCTGGAATCTGTGCTGAGTTTAAAACATGGGCTCTCATTTTTAATTCCCAGCCATCTGAGGGGTCTTTTCAGAGTGTTCAGTCACCAAGCCCAGCTCAGATTCCTGCAGGCTTGTGCAGGAACAAAGGCTCACTGCTGSAGGTGTGGAAAATGAGGTGCTGCCTAGGGCCAGCAGTGGCTTAGAGCCACTTTGATGGAGAAACTGAGACTCCAAAATAGCACTTGCTGCTGGTGAGGAGACCTCCTGATGTCCTCCAGCTCCTTCACTCCTTCTACTTCCAAATCTCCACACTTCTGCAAACTAAGCTGGATTTTCATACAGAGATCACAGAATCATGAAGGCTGGAAAAGCTCCAAAGTTTGAGAACACTGAAGCAGAAACTCCTTGAGATGTTCCACACCCAGTAGCTCACAGAAGACAATCTTATCTTTACCTTTTATACTTATCTTTATATATTTTCTTTTATATTTTAATAGTAACTATTCTATATATACAATATATATAATMATTATTATACATATTTATATATAATAAATACCTTTTATATTTTATATAGTCTTTTATATATTTTATCTTAATCTTTTTATCTTTATATTTTACCTTATCTTTATATAAGATTGTCCCACAAGCAAAATAAAATTAAAGAGAACCCTGACTCAGGAGCTCAAATGGACCCAAGGTGGTGACACCCCAAATAASACAGGCAGAAACCAGGCAGTTCCACAGGCTGGGACTGACTGGATGCRCTCATTCCATCCTGAAGGCTTCAGCCTTCCAGCTTAAAGCTTCCACATGGAGAAATGAGGATAAGAGTTAAACTCAGTTCAATCCTCCCCAGCTCAGAGCTTCCAACCCCGGGCCCAGGAAATGCTCACAATGTTCTTACCTCCAAGCATGGCTGAATTTCATTTTCAGAGCAATGCCTGAGTGGCCCAGGCACAGCTTCCAGACCCACAAGGATCAAAGGAAACACTTTCWATACCTACAGCACTTCCATCAATGTGCAGGCATAAGTATTTGTCAGTCAGGTCTCACTTGCCATTTCTGCCCTCCACTAGCCACACCAAAAACTGAGCACAATTAATGGCAAGCRTCTCCAAAGCTGCCACTGAGCCCTGGGGAGTGGTTTGGATCAGAACCACCCAGGTGCCTCTGGAAAAGATGTGATGGACAGGAGAGCTGTGAGCCTGGGCAGGCACTACAGACACCCCCTGCTCCTGCCTAGGCTCCAACCTCAACAACAGAGCTGCAAAATCACCAATGAAAAATATTRATAAAGTTATTTATAAAGCCTCTGTTGTCAGACTTGCCCTCRATGTCCTGATCAGAACCCAGCCTGGGTTTAGGGGAAACTGGGGACAGAAAATACCCAAGGGGAGAGGCACTAAACTACACCTGCAGTAAGAATTCTCCCCAAGGTGCTGCTCCACAGTTCTGAGCCATCTCTTGGAAATGAGGACTGTGCTGCTCAAAAACYTCCTGTGTGTTACAGGGAGGGCTGAGCAGCCCCTGTGCCAGTTGGGAATCCCAGTCCTCTAAAWTCCCCTAAAAGCTATGCAGAGTAGCAGGAAAATGCTCCTGAAGGTGCATGTTTGAATCCCCTTCCCTGTTTCTCCCCCTAACTCCAACACTGCCAGAAAATCCCATGGAAGCAGAGCCAAACCATGTGCCACCTGTCACTGAAGGACAGGGGAGATGCATTATTTTGCTCCAACTTGCTTCTGTATAAGAAACACCACCCAAAATAAAACAAAATCATGGAGGGGGGTTCTGTAAAATTGGGTTTTGATCCTTTTCCCAGCCATTGTCTGTGCCTGACCCCTCCCCTGCAGGGGAAGGAGCACAGGGAGGAATTGGACCTTTTCAATACAGGGCTTCAGGAAGGCACAGAGGGGCTGAGAGGTGACAAACAGAATTGCTCAGGTTGGAGAAGACCTCCAGGATCATGGATTCCAAACGTGGAAACAGGATCCAAACAAGCCACTGCCCACCCTCATCAGGGGTAGTTTTATTAGAAGCTGTRACATCATCTCTGCTGAGCTCTCTGGAATTATTAACTACATTAATAAAAATTCCTATTGCCTCGTTAGCAGAAGTTCCTCCTGTTCTAAAGAGGAATAAACTGCCCAGTGATTTACAGGAGCAGTTTGGACTGRAAGAGCTTGGAAAAGAGGATCATGAAGGAGAAGGCATTGAGGGACACAGGGACCAGGCCAGGAGYGGACACAGCCTGGGAKAGGCAGAATGGGAGTGAGATGATGTGAGCTGAGCTCAGCCAGAACACCAGAGAATTGGGAAAACTGGTTTTTCCCAGTGTGTGGATGCCCACTGGAACCATCCCACCTGCTGCTCACCCACCCAGCTGCTTCCCAACCAGCCCTGSTTTCCAGGAAATCCACATCACACACGGCCTCTCCTGTCCAAGGAAACACTCTGGAGAAAAAAGCTTTTGCCACATCAGCCTGTCAGGGTGTCACAGGTGTGAAAAATGGGTATTTTATGATTGGCTTTCCACAAATATTAAAATTAATATGTGTTATATTAAAAAGTTATGCTGTATTAATTTCCTTAAGTAATATGTTAAATATAGTTTTAGGTTATAATATAATGTTAAAATAGAAACTTTGCTATGTAAGATATTTATTTTAAAGAGAAGACTCACACCGAAATAGCAGCCACAGGACACCTAAATCTTTCAGAGAAAGAGAACTTATTGCTCCATTATCAGAAGAAACGAACTTCTTCCCACCTCACTCAGCCCTGAAGATGCTGTTAAGATTCAGAAGAAGAAGCTGACACTGACCAGACAGAATCCTTTGTTTACATGGAATTTATGCCTCGTGTATGAGGTGTATGAATATGCAACAGGCTGTTGCTTTTAAGGGTTAATCCTCTGTTAACGTGGGTCCTTTTTCAGGCTTATTTTGCCCAGAAAAGGTACCCAGACTGTCTGTAACTCTTTGTTTCTATTGTCTCATATTGTCCTAAATCCTAACTGTCCAGATTTTTATTACTCTGATTATATTACTTTTTTATAACCATTTTATTACTAATAAACTTTTTAAACTTTAAAAACAATGACTGGTGTTTTTCACAACAGGGGTGCCAGGTCACCCAGTACACTCACCAGCCCTCAGGCTGTGACAGAGCCAGGCAGGGAGGAGCAGAAGTCCTGGGTGAGTAATTATCCCTTTGTTAATAACTCTGGATTGACTGGATTCCTCAAGAGAAACAGCTGAGAGCTCTGCAGGGCTCCTTTCCTTCCCCCAAGCTGGGCCGGGGATCTCCTGAGCCCTGTCCAGGTGCTCCTGCTCAGGAGGAAGGACACATTCCCCACCTTCCCGGGCTCATCCAAGCACTGACAATCCCTCACTCTGGCCTAACATCCAAACCTGAGACAGCAGAACAGGCAGGACAGAAACCACCCCGCACACCCACATGGAGGAACCGGCACCAGCCCAGCCCAGCCCAGCCCTGCCCTGCCCTGCCCTGCCCAGCCCAGCCCTGCCCTGCCCAGCTCAGCTCAGCTCAGCTCAGCTCAGCCCAGCCCAGCCCAGCTCAGCCCAGCCCAGCTCAGCTCAGCTCAGCCCAGCCTCCTCCCACGCACTCCCCAAACCGCAGGCGAGCCCAGCTCCCAAAAGCATTCCCAGCTCCAGATGTGCAGGAAAACAGCACAGCCCAGAAAGGGAATCCTGCACTGCAGAAACACGGGCAGGAGATGGAAAAGGAGAAATGTTATTTAAAGGATAAATGTTATTTAACAGAACCTGCCTCTCTTTTCTCTTTAGTCATCATCTCCAGAGAAGAGCATGCTAATGTTGTAGATACATATTATAATACTGGCTTTTTGCAAATATTAAAATGGATTTTATATTTGTAATGTTTAAGTAACTTTGTTATAAAGATATAGTTTGTATTTCTGTTGTTAATTAAGCTTAGTGAKATAGCTGATAGAAGTATGRTTGTYTTAAAATGCCTGCTTGGATGGGYTAACACCCAATGAAGACAGGATGAGGACACCTGTACAGGTCTGCCAACCATCAGCACTCACCCTCTGAAGGTAGTGTGCACCAAGGCCCAAAAACTGGAGGTGATAAAAAAGGACTAAAACCACAGCCAAGGAATACCCATGCTCTAAAAAAAGGTGGATCCAAGGAGGGCATATGCTAAACAGTTCTTGGAACATGTAAACTCGTTTGGGGAAAAGTTTACTATGCATGAGGGTCTATGAATATGCAAAGAGCTGATGTAATAAAAAGGTATTTAAGGGGTATCCCCGAGGATAACAGGGTGCTCTTGGCTGAGTGCCATAATAACCTTTGCTCTGTGGTCCTTGTCTCCTATTGTCCTTCATTAAACCTTTTAAATTTTCACAGGAGAGTGAACYTGTTTTTCACACTTAGAACTGCTCCAAAGCTCCAATAAAGCACTGCTCCCTATTTTCATCTTCCTGGGAAAACAGGTAATCCCTGCAGTGAGTTTTATCCTCCTTTCCCAGAAAAATTTGCTTTCTTTTGGGCATCAGATTTGTCTTTATCAGGTTGGATTATGGTCTGTGGGTCAAAAAGCCACCACAGGTTTGCTTCACTTCAGGACACATGGAAGTCTCTCCACTCTGGAATTAGCTTTGATTTCCAGGAGATCTGGCTACACAGCAAGGCTTTTCTCTCCCAAGGAATGCTGAACCAAAAGTGATTCTTTGGGGATTTAATTCCAGCTTTAATCCCAGATTTGAACCAGAATTCCCTCAGAACTGAGGATGTATTTCAGACCTGTTACACTCCACGACAGTGACCTGACACAGCCAGATTTCTCAGGCATATGTTCCAAAGCAGGAATTCATGAATGGGGAGGGATTCCTAAAGAATGGATTCTCAGAGGGGCAGAGATTCTGCCTTAGGATGGAAGATGTGGCTGGGGGTGTTTATTCTGTTTAATCTGMCAGAGCTGGGGCASTTATCCTCTGTTCATMGGGCAGTTTTCTTTATCTCTCCCACAYCCKATCCTCCCTCCAGGAGATCTCTGCTGTCCATGGCCACTGAGTGTCCCTGCAGGGCTGATCCAATTCCAGCATCCCATGGGGAGATGCTGCGCCCAGGGGAGGAGCCAAGCATTCCTACCTGGATCCAATCTGAGCCTGGCACAGCACAGCAGCCTTTGCCCCCTGCATTGCCAGAGGAGCAGCTTTCTGCTGCCCTGCATTGCCAGAGGGAGCCCAGGCCCATCTCCAGCAGCCCTGGAGCTGCAGAGGAAAACTCCCCCCTTGTGCAGGATCCCTGCTGCAGCAGKAGCACAGCTGGCACTGCAGGAGGGCTGAGCCCCCATGGGATGGGGCTGTGCCACCCCTGACACACAGGGGGCAGGGCCTGCCCTCACTCTGGCAGTGTTGGTTTGTATCATTGCACCTTTATTTTATTTTTATTTTCTTCCCTAGTAAAGAACTGTTATTCCTATTCCCATATCTTTGCCTGAGAGCCTCTTAATTTCAAAATTACAATAATTCAGAGGGAGGGGGTTTACATTTCCCATTTCAAAGAAGGCTCCTGCTGTCCTTAGCAGACACCTGGCTTTTCAAACCAAGACATTCCCATGCCAATCTCCCATTCCTGGCCCCCAGAGCCTTCACAGCATTTTCCAGCAGCGTGTTTGAGCCATTCCTTGCTGCTCTCATCCCAGAACTGCCTACAGACACAGCTCTCCAACACTTGTGCTCCTCTCCCAAAAGTAGGTCAATGCAGTATGTCATGTGCCAGGCTGCTTTGGGGAGGCACAGCTCCCTCTGAGCCATGGAGCACCCAGCAGCCTGCCTCCCCCCTGTCACCCTTCACCCAGCTGCCACACTGATGAATTCACTACAAACAAGTGTTTATGGAAATCAAAAGAGAAATGCAAGTGAAGAAACTGCTCTGCTGAGCCAGAAGTGCCCCCCCCACCAGCACCCAAATCCTTGCTCTGGTCTATTGTTATTAGAGCAAATCCATTATTGGTTGGATTCAATCATTCTGAAGGACRTTTCCAACCTGAATGATTCTATGTCTGTATTAGAGCAGAAAGAGGGACTTAAAAGAGCTCGAGAATGGTGTGATTYTGGTTCCTCTCCCAGCAATTGCTCCAGCTTCCAGGGGCAACAGAAAATGAAAATGCCTCCCTGCTCACCCTGCCATGGGGAAGAGGGCTGCAGCCAGGATCTGCTGCTCCTGGGYGCTGCACAGCTGGAGAGAAAGTTCTCCACACACACAGGAGCGTTTTGGGGCTCCTGGGAGCAGAAGAGGGACTTTTCTTCTCCAGGGACACTGTGGGTGGAGGAAAGGAGCACCCAGCTCAATCAATGCCCCTGCCCTGGGGCTGTAGCTGTGTCCTGCTCTTCCCTGGAACAGCCRCCAGCTGGGCTGGGTCCACACCTGCTTGGTGCTCCTGCTGTTTGCATCTCCACAGAGCATCAGCCCCTCACAGAGGGGTCCCTGTGCCCTGGACACACCCAACCCTCCTGTCAGGAGAGGGATGGAGACAGACCCAGCTCCTTGGGACCACAGAGCACCCCCAAAGCAGCTCAGCTCCATCCCTCATGCTCCTAATTCCCCATTCCCTGRGAGCACACAGTTACAGACTCAACAGAACCTCAGAATAATTGAGCCTGGAAAGACCTCTGAGATCATCAGGTCCAARCTGTGCCCGGTGCCCASCTTGTGACCAGCCCAGAGCACTGAGTGCCACATCCAGGCTTTCCCTGGACAACTCCAGGGATGGGGACTACAACACCCACCTGGGCAGCCCCTGCCAAGGCCTGGCCACCCTTTCCATGAGGAAATCCCTCCTGATGTCCAACCTGACCCTCCTCTGGCACAGTTTGAGGCTGTTCCTTCTCCTCCTGTCCCTGTTCACGGAGCAGAGCCTGACCCCCACCCGTGCCCACCCTCCTGTCAGGGAGTTGTGCAGAACCAGAAGGTCCTCCCTGAGCCTCCTTTTCCCTGGGCTAAAGAACCCCAGTGAAGCCCTCACACATTTTTATGGGCAGGCCCAGTGGTTTCCAATATAACCCTCTAAGCACCACTATTTTCAAGGGAAAAAAATCCAAATTAATTTCAAGAAAGCCTTGGCTGCTCCAGTCCCTGGCAGAAGGGGGCACAGACAAGCACATGGACCCCAAACCTGACAAYCACAATCCTGGTGCTACAATCCTCCTCCTGCACCACAGAGATGAGCAGAATCCCCAGCTCCCAAGAACAGCACAGGGATTATATTTTTTTCAAGTATCCATATAAATTTTAAAGAGCCATTGAAATCTCCACTCCTTTCAGGGGCAGAATTAACACTCATCTTCCTAAAGTCCTTATCCCCACCAGCAGTATGMATAGCACATCCATATGGATCTGCCAGAGCACAGCAAGATGCAAAGGCAAAAATAAAAAAGCAGAAGACATAATGAGAGCAATTTGGGTTTTATTCTCGCTCATGAATCAATCTTGATTTCCCATTCACAGCACCCCCCGTTCCCTGCACGCCAGCTGTACACAAAGAGGCATCTGTCCTACCTTCAGCCATCAAAGGAGCTGTGTCCCTGTGGATGCTTCAGCCAGGGTTAGGAGCAGCAGGAGCAGCAGGGAGGTCTCCACTGCAGCAGTGCTGCACYAATCCAGGGATCAGCAGATCCCAGGGGAACGTAGGAAGTGCTCAGAGCGGTGCCAGCTACTCCCTGAGTTTAGTCAAACGGGCACACGGGCTCTGCTTCCATCTGCTGAGCCCTGGGCAAGGCTTTCCTCCTCAAAAGCAAAAGCTGCACCATTCACCTGGGCCTGGCCACCCCCTGTTGCAAACCCACTGCACCTGCAGCAGCCAGGAGGGGCAGAGGGTGCTSAGGATGCCCACAGACAGAAATAACTGCAGGATTGGGAGTGGAGGGGAATGCAAGCTTTGCCTTCTGCAATTATCCCTGGGCAAGGGAAGCTTTCCTTTTGCGTAGCAAAACCCATCTGCAATGCAGATCCTACAGAGGGGGGAWAAAACCTCCACACAAAGCAAACAGGGGTTACCTTACTGGGTACCCAACACCCTGGAATGCCCCAGGAGCCAGCAGGATCCAGGTCACCAGGGCAGCCATCCTGTGCCACCACGTGCTGCCTGCAGTGGCACTGAGTGGCTTCTGGGCACACGGGGCTCTGAGGTGACATCTGAGCACTGTCACATCCCAGGCACAGCCAGAGCAGGGGGAGCAGGGAATGGGGCACACAGCCTGCATGTGGGAAAGCTCTGTGGATCTGGTTTTGGGAGCTGATGTGCAGCTCCCTCCCGGCTCTAAGCCTTTAAGGTATTGTGGGAAAAATAGTAAAGGTGAGAAGCTCAGGGCTTCTAATTAAAACAGGGGGATTTTCTTTCAGCTTCACCTGTGTGTTATTTAAAAAATGCCTAAAAACTGGTGGATTGGGTTCTGTTTCTCCCACAAGGTACAACACTCATATCCCTCATTCAGAGAAGGGCTGCATGTGGCCTTTCCTCTCAGGAAATTCCCAGCTGACACTCAGCTGCCAGGAGCTCACCAYCCTTTCTGGACAGGGCTGCAGAAACCCTGGGAATGCCCTCTGAGATCCTCCCAGAGATGCTCCAGGATCACAGAGCAGACACCCTGGGAACACTCCCTGAAATCCTCCCAGGGATGCTCCTGGGATTGGAGAGCAGAAACCCTGGAAATGCTCCCTGAGATCTTCCCAGGGATACTCCAAGATCAGGAGAGCAGAAACCCTGGGAATGCCCCCTGAGATCCTCCCAGGGATGCTCCTGGGATGGGGACTGGAGAGCTGCAGCCCCAGTTAGGAACAGTGTGGTGCTCCCACCCAGGCTCCAGGCAGAGCCACAGCCTGACCCCCCAGCCCTGGATTTGCTCCTCAGCATCCTGCCCTGCCTGCCCCAGCTTCCCAGCTCCAGGCTTTTCCCTCCAGCCAGCCTTTGGAAGTGCCTCTGGGGAGCTGAAGGTGCTCCTCCTGCTCCTCTTACTCAGCCCCTGGAGTATCTTTCCCTTGGCCCAGTGGATTTGTGACCCAGCTTCTCCAAGGCTGGCACTGCCAGGGCTCTCCCAGGTCTCCCTCCTTGCAAACAGGAACTCTCTTAGAGTTTCCAGGTTTGGGTGTTGGCTCTCAAGCTGGATTTTCCATCTCCCCAAATCCAACYGGCTTTTAGTTGAAGCATTTAAAAAATAAACAATAATAACAAAAAAGAGCTGTGACTATTTCCATCCTGGGGCCCTCGCTGAGCTCCTGGACACATCCATCCCTCCATGGATGCACTGTCTGTTCTCAGTGCACAGGGGCCCCTTTGTTCAGGGATCAGAAGCCAAGGCAGAGGGGCTGGGTGAGGCTGGCAGCTCCAGGAATGCACCTTTCCCTGCCTGGCACAGGGTRCCTAAACTGCCTGCCACCTCCAGCAGTGCCCTGTGTGCACCTCCCACAGCCCCTTCCCTGCAGGCTGCTCCCTGCAAGACAGATGTTCCAGATGTTTTAGCTCCTAGGATGTGTGTGCATGACACAACGTGCTCCTTACCCTTGTGAGCTGCAGTGTGAGCACAGAGATGTTCAGAGAGGCCCCTGCAGAAACACCAGGTGTCTGAAGCTTTGAAGGTTTTCAATACCTGGACAAGGGAAGGGCTCTGCTGGTGAGCACAGGCCTGGCTGTGTGCCTGATCCTGTTTGCCACCAAKCCCCCCCTGCAGCTGCTCCTGCACCCAGGACCCAGAGGAGCAGAGCTGCTCCTTGCTCCAGACACCTCAGTTGTGATTCCAATCCCTTGGAACCTCACTGCCCCATCCCAGGGCTGTTCCTTGCTCCAGACACCTCAGCCTATGATTCCAATCCCCTGGAACCTCACTGCCCCATCCCAGGGCAGCTCCTTGCTCCAGGCACCTCAGCTTGTGATTCCAATCCCTTGGAACCTCACTGCCCCATCCCAGGGCTGTTCCTTGCTCCAGACACCTCAGCCTGTGATTCCAGCCCCCTGGAACCTCACTGCCCCATCCCAGGGCTGTTCCTTGCACACACACAGGCTCCTTCCTGCCAGGCTGAGCTTTCCAAGGGGCTGGGATATCATCCCTGGCTCCTGTTTCTCCCTGAGGAGATCCTCCAGGAGCTGGAGCTCCTCACTGTGATGATGCAGCAGTCACTCTGGCTCCCTCTGTTTCTTTTCCCTTGCATCTCACTGATGGTTGTTGGAAATAATTTTTTTTTCCATTCAAGAAAAAGAGGGAAAYGTGGGAAATGAATTTGTAGAGAATTCTCAAAGCCTGACAGAAGGCTCACATAGCATACATCTGTATACAAAGCCTGAAATAAAAAATACTAACTTAGAAATGCCATAGAATAAGACATTATTAAGACATTATTAAGAGAAATAGAACTAGAAACAAGTTTCAAAAAATAACCTTACAAATAAAACTAGATACTTTAGAGAAACAAGAACTTATAAAAGATACATTGTAGTAAGACCCATGAAGAGTAATTTTTAAATTATTAGCTTGTAGACATTTACAGTATAGTGTAGCGAAGACCTGACAGACCAAGAAATGCTTATAATGTATTAATTAAGAAAATAATTACCTTCTGAATTATAATAGACATAGATTAGAAAAGCAGGCAAGCCTCTCCCTGTGGAGCAAGGAAGGACAAGGGGATCCTGTCAGACTAAGCCTTCTCCTGACCCAGAGATGGGGCATTTTAAAAATTTTTAAATGCTGAAGAGGCATTTAAAAAAATTTTATTCAATTTTAAAAAAAATTTTAAATTTTAAATTTTAAAATTTAATTTTAAAAAATTTAAACTTTTAATTTTTTTATTTTAAAATTTTTAGATTTTTTTAAAATTAAATTTTTAAAAACAATTTAAATGCTGAGGAGGCATTTAAAAATTTTTTATTCCATTTTTAGTCTCATGTGAAGGGTGAGACAATACAGATGTTAAAAATTCACTCCATCACAATCAGAAGCCAACTGTTTTTCTAATTACAATACACTACAGGTGTTCTTGGCCTGTTCTTAAGTCTTTTTGTAAGGCTAAGTCCTTTCCCTGGCACCAAAAAGCAGAATTACCTATGGAATCTTGCAGGAAACAGCAGCTCCCGCACAGAAACATCTCGCAACCAACTTTTTCCTCTTTATCAAGAAAGACTTGAAAAATAACAGTGAATTTCTTGAGCTGACTCCAAACTGTGTCGTTCGCCTCAAGGGAACATCAATAATCAGCAGGGAAGGACAAGGGGACCCAGCAGCCCGAGCAGGAACACAGGGAGACGGGAGCTGAGCCTGTCCCAGCAGCTCCTGTGTCCCCACAGCCCCAGGGTGAGAACAGAGCTCAGGCCACCTGAGAGCCACAGGCCACACCTCCCAGAAGCAGGGAAAGCCTCTGGATTACTGGTATTTGGGTGATTTACCCAATTTTACTGGTAAATACTCTGGAAGCATCCCTGGCCATCCAACTGCAGGTTCAAAAAACCCTACATCCACCCAGACCTCCAGAAAACCCTACACCACAGAACCTCCAAAACCTACACCCACGAGAACTACAAACTACACACATGAGAACCTCAACAAAAACCAATACAGGTACCCATGACGAGACTCTAACCAAAAACTACATGACCCATGAAACCTACAAAACTACACCATGAGAACCTACAAAACCTACCACTCATGAGAGCCTACAAAACTACATCCTTAAGAATAATATCCTTTTTTTGTTTTTTTTATTTTCTTATTTTTTTTTCCATGATAACTACAAAAAACGACAACCAGGAGAACCAGGCGTTCCCATCCAGTCACTGTGGGAGGGCAGGAGGCAGCCAGGGGGGGCTAAAACCTCTCCTTAAAGCCTCAAATCCCAGTTCCTCTGCTCTGCCCCCTCTCAGTCAGCATCACCTGGCCAGACAGACACAGAGCTGGCCCAGGGCAGTGCAGAGGTGGCCCTGGGGCTTTGTGTGAGGGCTTCAGTGGCTCCTGCTCCAGGCTGGAGGGCAGTGGGACATGCCCTGGCACAGGGACAGACAGACAGCTCAGCATCCTGCATGGAAAGGCCAAGTGGACATGAAGCAGTTGTGAGAAATGCAGCTGACAGAGGAAATTTGGCTGGGTTTGTAACTGCACCTTCYGTTTGCCAAGCTCCAGGCAAATCTCAGCTGCTCTCCAGAGAGGGGAGAGGCAGAGAAGAGTGGGACATCCTCAGAAATAAACCCTGCATTAACACAGACACCAAAAGGTGAGGACTTCACCAAAAGGTCCAAGCTGACACCAGCTSTCTCTTCTATAACTGACCCAAGAATTTCAGAGCACCAAGAAATCCAGCACAGCATTCCCTGACTAAAAATAYGCCCAGCTAATTAACAAACCTTGTTAAAAGGCACACCCAGCAGCAGCATGACCTCTGCTTTGGTTACAAAGGGATGATCAATATTGACTGTCTCAAGAGCAGCAGCAAATCCTTCAGGTGGCTTCAATGTGAGCAATGCTCAGCTGTGAGACTCAAAGAACCTCCTCTGCTCCCTGCCCTGGGCTTCTTCTATAACCATTTCATGCCATGTGTTGTTAGAGAGCTCAGCCCTTCCTCCCCACTGTAATKAACACATATCAATCTCTTTCAAATTTAATAAATAGAGCCCCTAAAAGCTTTGCCTGGATCTGCTTTTCCCATTCAATTAATAGAACACAACACCAAAGTGATGAATTATTGAGGAGAAACATGAGCCTGGGCTTTCACAAATGCTCGACTCCAATGGCAATTTATTACAAATTAATAGTGTGCTGCAGCTCCTCCTGCTTCCTGGCAGCTGGGAATTGCTCAGGAAACTTGGGAGCTGCCATAAAACACGGCAGCCCTGAGCTCAAATCATCCTGGAGGGGTTTGGGTGGGAAGGGAGCTCAAAGCTCCAAGGGTTTGGACAGCACTGCCAGGGATGCACAGGGTGGGATTGTTGGGGGGTCTGTGCAGGGCAGGAGTGGGACTGGATGCTCCCCTCAGTCCTTCCCAGCTCAGGACATTCTGTGCTTCCAGGATTCTAAGTAAGAGGAGCCCAAGGTCTGGAGAGTCCCAATCCACAATCACCTTTTCTGCAGCTGCATTTTTGCAGCATTTGGGCACCCCTTACTCCATTTMTGGTAACTTTTGAATCCCATTCCAACTCCAACACCTRCCACTGTCCCAGGCTGCTCCAAGCCCTGRCCAGCCTGGCCTTGGGCACTGCCAGGGATCCAGGGGCAGCCACYGCTGCTCTYGGCACCCTGTGCCAGGGCCTSKCCACCCTTGCAGTAAATAAATAYATAAATAAATAAAGTGGGGATGGAACTGGGAAGAAGGAAGAGGAATGGAGAACTGACAGAAGAACAGGAGAAACCTTTGCTTTGAGGCGTTTTTACTCCTGGAACAGCAGAGGTTGTATGGGAAGGATGGCTCTTTGCCACCCTTGCAGCACASTCCATGGGCAGGGCTGGAATCCCAGATTAGCATCTCTGAGCAGAGCTGACTYTTGTGCAAGGATGATAATTCACATTTGCACATTCAGAACTCCAGCTGCTCACAAGGGACATTCCCAGATTTCTCACACCCTGCCCATAACAGCCTGCCTGGCCCAAAATGACCCTCTGACACTCTGAGAGAAACCCCAAACTGAAAAAACAACTGAAAAAAACCCTTTTCTGCAYTAAAGGGGTTCAAATGGCAACCAGRCAGYAAGACACTTCACATCTCACCAAGCTGCTGCTCTGCAAGCACTTGCAGGAAGCCCTCAGGAGCCAGGTGGGGACTGGCARTGGCCTGTTGGAAGATCATCCTGATTCCAGCCAGGGAGTTCAAAGCTCTGGTTTCATGTGCTGCTTCCTAAAAACCATCTGAGCATGTTGATCCTCCAAACACTTGGACTGAAGGTTACAAATGCACTGGTACATCCATCAATAAATTGGTAAATGCAAGATAATTTCCATCCCAGTGGAAGGTGCCCTGTCCATGGGTGGTATGAGCTGAGTGTTAAGGCCCTTCCAACCCAAACCATCCATGCTCAGTGCCAGTGTTTGGAAGATGTCACAGCCAGCAGCTCACAGACACCTCCAGCAGCATGGCAGCCACTCCACCAGAGCAAGACCCCCCAAAAACACAGGTGAGAGACACCAAACCAGGAGAGAATTATTTCCCAGTGATTTCACAGACACCTCCAGCAGCATGGCAGCCACTCCACCAGAGCAAGACCCCCNAGGTGAGAGACACCAAACCAGGAGAGAATTATTTCCCAGTGATTTCACAGACACCTCCAGCAGCATGGCAGCCACTCCACCAGAGCAAGACCCCCCAAAAACACAGGTGAGAGACACCAAACCAGGAGGGAATTATTTCCCAGTGATTTCACAGACACCTGCAGCAGCATGGCAGCCACTCCACCAGAGCAAGACCCCCCAAAAACACAGGTGACACACACCCAATCAGGAAGGAATTACTTCCCAGTGATGTTTCTTCGTAGGAAGGAATTTTCCTGATAAACAACAAAACATGGAACCACCACCACGACTGCTGTATCACCTTTTTCAACCCCTGTTAAATGTCCCCAACCTCTCCCCCTTCCCCTCCACCCAGCACAGAGCAGGAACTCAGAAAACCAAACCCAGYTGGTTTTCCCCAAGCTTTTCCTTCTCTTTGAACAATCTTCTCAGCTCAACCCTGGTGTTAAATTTGGCCAGTTCCCATCCTCACTCAGAGCACAGCAGGAAACTCACCTCCATTTCTGATGGCTCTGATGCCCCGATGGAAATCTTCAAAGCTGATAACTCCCAACCCACTGGGATCCAGGTATTTTGTTAGGTCCTTTACCTGCAACCAAAAAAAGCAGAGTTACCTATGGAATCCTTGCAGGAAACAGCAGCTCCCAGCACAGAAACACCTTGCAACCAARTTTTTCCTCTTTATCAGAAAGARTTGAGAAAATAACAGTGAATTTCTTGAGCTGACCCCAAACTGTGTCTGTTCTCCTTGAAGGGAACATAAGTAATCAGRACAAAGGGGTTAATTAGGACTGGGTTGGTGTTGAAACTATTGTTTAGCCTTGAAGCAGCATTTCAGGCAGTGTCTCCTGTAACATGGACCTGCTTTGGCAGGATTTGTTTATTTTTATGGGTTTTAAAGAGGTCCTGTCTTAATTGGGAAACTCTGTAATAGGCTGCCTGGTAGGAGGGCCCAATTAAGGGGATTTGGTGATAATGAACTGCTCCATGTTACAAATTTAGGCCGTATAATTGAAACATTTTCCCAATTAGACAATGCCTGGGGGGGAGGGCAATCACATCAGGCCAGGGTTGGGATGGGGGTGCTGCAGCKAGGAGCACTCTGAGACCTGCTGAGGATGGTCTGGGCTGTTCAAAGACAATGGGAAAAGGGCAGAACCACAGGGCCCAAAGTGTCTCAAAAAGGTGCATTTGGTTCCTTCCTTCCTTCTGCCATGAGCAGAAAATCCTTTACACCAGATGCTTCTCAAGCTCAACCAGACATTTATCCCTCATTTTAAGAGCTTTTGAGGCACTTTTGRCTATTTTTGCAGCACATCCTTCAGCTGAGGAACAATCCCAGGAGGYAGCTGGTGAGGTGAGAGAGGTGAGCTCCACACTGCAGAGCTGCCCACAGAGCTGCCCTCACCTGCCACACACATCCTCCTCCTCCTCTTCCTCGTGCCCAGGAGGGAGTCTCCAGGGCTGCATTMGTGCAGTTTCAGTTTGGGGTTTCAGTTTGTTCTTGGGGAAGGAGCTGGTGAATCACCAAACCTCTCCTTTCACKCAGGTCTCACAGGAGACTCAGCCCATGGAGCTCAGAGCTGCCCTGCTCACCCTGCAGCAGCACTGGGGGGTTGCTTTGAGCTCRTTTTGGTTTTCTGAAAGCCTGCTATGTGTTTCTATAGGAAAATCACATCTACAGCACACTCAGAGCTGTTCACCCACGGCTCCATGTGCTTCGGTCATCCCACATTCCCACAGGAGCAGCAGAAATTCCACTGGCATGGAGGAACCCACAGGGCTGAGACCATAAAACATGGAATCACAGAATATSCTGAGTGGGAAGGGACCCCCAGAGATCATCCAGTCCAAGCCCTGGCACAGATCCCCAACAACCCCACCCTGTGCCTGAGCARTGTCCAAGCTCTCCTGGAGCTCTGGCAGCCTCGGGGCTGTGCCCATTCCCACAGCACCCTCTGGGGGAAGAACCTTTCCCAAAATCCAGCCTGACCCTGCCCTGGCACAGCTCCAGCTGTTCCCTGGTCCTGTCACTGAATTGCACACTGTGCCTCTTGGAAGTGCCACGAGAGGAAACCCAAATCCCCCAGCCTGCCAGCTGCCTCCAGCTCAAGCTGGACATCAGGAGGAATTTCCTCCTTTCTTCTTTCTTTCTTCCCAGAAATGGTGGCCAGGCATTGGCAGGGGCTGCCCAGAGAGGTTTGGAGTCCCCATCCCTGCAGGTGTCCKAGGAAATGCTGCAAGTGGCACTCAGGGCTCTGGGCAAGGCAGGCATGGGTCACAGGTTGGACTCGAGGATCTCAGAGCTCTTTCCAAGCTCACCTGAGATTCTCTGAATGGGAGAAGACAACACAAACACCTTCTCCAGTTTTCTAGAGCACTTTTTTTGGCAGACAGACCTCCTAAACTCACATGGCACTCATCATCTTGGGTGAGTCAGGTTTCTTGTATGTTAAACAAAGGTATTTGAGACTAATAAAAACAACTCGTAGGAATGTGTCAGTTCCAGTTAATGCATCTGGCAGCTGCCTGGATGAAGCTGTCACTTAATTTGTTATCTGTGTACAGAGATAACAGAAAGGCAAGTGACATTTAATCAGACTTGATAAGCCTATAAGGGATTAGCATGACACACTCCAAATTACAGTTTCTGTGGTTTTCAGCTCCTCAGGAGCACAGAGGGCTTCAGACCCTGGTGCCAATGGCACAGCAGGGCACCTCACCCACCCAGAGCTCAGCAGGACACTCAGGGAGGTATCTGCTCTATGCAAAGGAGAAAAAACAAAAAGGTATTTAAATTGGGCTGTGGGCAGGGGGAAATGAGGGGAAATGGRTCTGAAAACTTCCCAACCCAGACAACATGMATGCAAACAACAAAAGGCACACAGTGAAGAAGCTGAATCAGTCTGTGCTGATCCAAACCTGCCTGGATTTGCTGACCAGGCTTAAAATCCCCATTACCTCTTGAGACACCACCCCAGGCTGAGGGGAGTGGCTGCTGACACTCCAAAGAACCCACAGACAGAAAACAAGAATATTTGCTGTGCTTGGACTGCTCCTCTCACCAAGCATCACCCAGCAATGGAGCTGGAGCCCCTCTGCTCTGGAGCCAGGCTGGCAGAGCTGGGGGTGCTCACCTGGAGAGGAGAAGGCTCCAGGGACACCTCAGAGCCCCTGCCAGGGCCTGAAGGGGCTCCAGGAGAGCTGCAGAGGGACTGGGGACAAGGGATGGAGGGKCAGGACACAGGGAATGGCTCCCACTGCCAGAGGGCAGGGATGGATGGGATATTGGGAATTAGGAATTGTTCCCTGGCAGGGTGGGCAGGCCCTGGATCCCTGGCAGTGCCCAAGGCCAGGCTGGGCAGGGCTTGGAGTGACCTGGGATTGTTTTCTTCATTTGTTCATTTTGATGACTGGGCTAAACCCAGCACCTTATCAGGCAGCTGGGAAATCCACAGCACTGAGGCTCAAACTGCTTTAGGTGCCTGCAGTAAATGTGAGCAGCTCTGAGCTCTCAGATTTGAGGTTTCAGCTGAAGCCTGAGCACAGCAGCTCCCAGCACACTCCTGCTGGCACAGCACCAAACAGGAACACCCCACCAAGCTGAGCACCGAGCTCAAGCCACGAGACAGAAGCCACAATCCTGCTTTTGGCCAGCAAGAAACACTTCCAATAAAGGTTTTGCTTCCTGTGTGTGTCTGTGGCTGGTCACAAACCCTCCRTGGAGCCCGAGCAGCTGAAACACAGAGCATTAAAGAGTGAAAGAGGATGAGGTGGTTTAAGTAGCTGACTTAAATCCTGCTGGAAAGTGAGAGCTTTAAACTGCTTGAAGCCAGCCAGGCTGCCTGGAGCTGAGCACAGCCTGAGCAGCAGGAGCACAGCTGGGGGCTGTGGTGGTGTTTGAGGGTTCCCAGGATGAGGAAGAGATGAGAATCTTGACTCCATGTTTCAGAAGGCTGATTATTATTATTTTATTATATCTATTATATATATTTATTTATATATTTATATATAAACAAATATATATTTATTTCATATATTTATTATATATCATAGATTTATTATATTATATATAAAAATATAATATAAAATATAAAATATGTAATATATAATATATAATATATAATATATATTATTAATATATTATATAGTATCAATTTATATGTTAAAGCTATACTAAAGAATAGGAAAAAAAGGGATTTCATCAGAGGGCTAGCAAGGAAAAGAATGATAATAAAATTTTGTGATTGACCAGAGAATCTGACACAGCTGGACTGGGATTGGTCATCAAGTAGAACAATTCACATGAGACCAATCAAAGATGCACCTGCCACATTCCAGAGCAGCAGATAATTATTGTTTATATTTCATTTCTGAGGCCTCTCAGCTTCTCAGGAGAAAAAAAATCCTGGCAAAAGGATTTTTCATAAAATATGTCTGTGACAGGGGGTGGCATGTGCCAAGGGGGCTCTGGTCACCCCTGTGCCAGGGACACAGCCAGACCAGGGGATTCCTCCTGGAAAAGGACATGGGCAGGTGGGGACAAGGAGGGGAGGTCACCTGGCCCCTCAGGAACACCACAAGGACTCCTTGCAGCATCCCCATCCCACACCCCTGCACACTCCAGGCTGCTCCACCTCCAAACCCAGGGATTCAGAGCCCACACTGCCATGCCATGGGGCCCTCACAYCACAAAAAGAGTTTCCTTGCTTTGGTGCACTGAACTCAGCTCAGCKAATGACCCTGAGCTCCAGCAGTGACAGCTCCACATTCCAGCTCACACACAAAGGCTRGGCAGTGGAAGTTTCCCAGGGAGGTGAAGGATTCCCAGCTGTGAYCTCCCTGTTTAGAAAAGGAAAAGGAAGCTCTGGGCCTCTCCTCTCCATCCTTAGGGATGCTCCATGTCTGCAGCACACAYCAGATGGATTCAGCAGGACAGAATATCCACTGGGCTTGTTTCAGCTGTGATCCCTGAGGGAATTCAGGGCTCTGCTGGGCACCCAACACCCCCTGCAAGCCCTGAGCCTGCCAGCAGCTTTCCCTCACATCCTGGCACGGGTCAGGGCTGWAGCAGATCCCAAAAAGACATTCTCTGGAGGGGGAAGGGGGTGGGAGATTTCTACTGGCCACAGCAGCCAGGCAAGAGCTGGTGGAGCTCAGAGCATCAAATCATGTGGGGTCTCACAGGGATGGTGCTGCCATGTCCTGCCCTGGGAATAAAATCAACCCTCAGGGATGCTRTAATCTACAGAGGCTGGGGGCAAATGCAAAGGGAGAAAAGAGGAAGAAGGAGTATTGATATATTCCTGATAAAGACCTCAAAATACCCAAGCAAATGGGGAGGGAAAAGGAAAAAAGGGAAAAAGAAGGGGAGAGGAAGGGGGAAAAGGGGGGAGGGGAAAGGGGGAAAAAGGGGGGAAAAGGGGAAAAAAGAAAAAAGGGGAAAAAGGGGGGAAAAGTGGGGGGGAAGGGGAAAAAAGGGGAAAATAAGGGGGGGAAAAGGAGGGAAAGGAAAATAGGAAAAAAGAAAAAAAAAGGAAAAAAGGAAAACAGGAAAAAAAGAAAAAAAAAGGAAAAAAGGAAAAAAGGAAAAAGGTCCTGGTGTCCTGCTTGGCTGTGGCAGGACATGAAAATCCAAGTACTTGTCATGTAACTTTAATTACTCTCCCCTGCCTGCCAGAAGCCCAGATCTGCTCTGAACATCCTGTATCTCTGTATTGTGAGACAATCCCTGAACTCTAGCAGAGAGAAGGAGGAGCGCTGCATTGCCAGAAGTGCCAAAGTGAGGGATTTTTAGCACTACAATGGAGGGAGGGCTCACAGCAGCTGCTCTCCTCTCTGCTTAGGCAGGCCCACAGGAATTCACCTGAGTGAGAACACCCTGTGTAAAACCTCTCATGGTTACACAAAGGTGGATGCAGCACCTCCACCCTCTGTGTTTAACACAAGGGATGAGCCAGAGCTCCCTAAAAKRCCACCTTGCCTCTCAGGGCTAAACRAATCCTTTCAAAGAAAAACGTGTAATATTTTTAAATGCTGATGACAGAAGGCAGAGTAGCCTTTTTTCACCTTTGGGAAACAGGCTGGAACTGCTGAAGCTCCTGCAGCCAAACCAAAGGGGCTGTGCCAAAGACACAGCTCAGTCCCCACAGAGCTCTCTCAGATCTCCCCCACTCCCTGACCCCATGGGCTGCAGTGGGATCAGCTGAAATGCTCTGATCCCTGCTAATGCAGCGTTTCTGAGGGCTCAGAGCACATCCAGGCCCTGTGCCGGCTGCTGAGGGAGCATTACCAGCCTGGCAGGGTGAGCACAGCTCCCCACGCTGCAGCAGGGATGGGAAGCACAGAGCTGCAGTATTCCCAAAGGCAGGAGCAGCCTGCAGAGCCTCCACTCCTGCGGCTCCATCCCACAAACAGCCAGGCCAGGAGCAGCCTGCCAGGCCTCCATCCTGCGGCTCCATCCCCACAAACAGCCAGGCCAGGAGCAGCCTGCCAGGCCTCCACTCCTGCGGCTCCATCACCAAACAAAAGCCAGGCCCAGGAGCGAGCTGCCAGGCCTCCACTCTGCGGCTCCATCATCCACAAACAGCCAGGCCAGGAGCAGCCTGCCAGCCCTCCACTCCTGCGGCTCCATCATCACACAAGAAGCCAGGCCCAGGAGCAGCCTGCCAGGCCTCCAGTCCTGCGGCTCCAATCACCACAAACAGCCAGGCCCAGGAACAGCCTGCCAGCCCTCCACTCCTGCGGCTCCATCACCACAAACAGCCAGGCCAGGAGCAGCCTGGCAGCCCTCCACCCTGCGGCTCCATCACCACAAACAGCCAGGCCAGGAGCAGCCTGCAGGCCTCCACTCCTGCGGCTCCATCATCACAAAGAGCCAGGCCCAGGAGCAGCCTGCCAGGCCTCCAGTCCTGCGGCTCCATCACCACAAACAGCCAGGCCCAGGAACAGCCTGCCAGCCCTCCACTCCTGCGGCTCCATCCACACAAACAGCCAGGCCCAGGAGCAGCCTGGCACCTCCACCCCTGCGGCTCCATCACCACAAACAGCCAGGCCCAGGCGAGGCTTGCCAGCCCCGCTCCAGCCCCGCTCACAAGCAGCTGCCTCCTCCCTCGCTGAAGGAGCTGGCACTCCACAGAGCACTCAGAACCTCAAAGCAGGCTTCTATTCTGCTGCAATTACACCTAATTAAGTAACCTTTAAAACACCCCCGAGGGGAGGATCTCATTGCAGGGAGCAGCCCTGGCCAATTGTGWGTAAGCAGTGCAAGAACTGCATTATTTATTTCACAAGTGGCAGTGCTGACCCAGGGCTGCTGCCAGGATTTTGCTCTCCCAGCCTTTCCCAAAGCTCCAGGAGGAGCTCAGCAGGCAGATCCAGCCTGCTCAGTCTCTATTTAAAGGTCCACCACAAGCAAGCCTGGTGAAGATGTTTTCTGCAACATCCCTCCCTAATCTGGCCRGGAGATCAGCTCATCCRTCCCATCCCTTCATCCCCAGGCTCCAGCACTGCAGGATCCAGACACCTTCCTGAGCAGGAGACAAAGGAAGCCCCAGCCTGGTTTGTTCTCATCTTTTCCTGCCACAGAAGAAATAATCAGAGCTCCCATCTAAGGTAGAAGGGGAATAAACCTCCTGTGTTTAGCAGGGGAATAATTATGGTAAGGATAAACCTGCAAGTAATAAATAAATAATAAATTTTAAAATAATAAATAATAAATAAACCATAATAAATTATGGTAAGGATAAACCTGTAAGTATTAAAAGCAGACGAATGGGGGAGAGATCACCCACAAACCAAGACAGAGAAGAGACAAAGTGAGCAAGTTCCCAAAGGGAAGACAGATCCTCTTCCCAGGAAGAGATCCTTGGCTTACAAACCCTCTTGCCTCCCAAATCCTCCTTTTCCCAGGAATCCAAGYGAAAAGCTTCTCAGCCTGCCACAGCTTTTGCTGTTCATCACCTCCTTGGGGCAGTTTCTCCCCCAGTCTTGTCCCAAAGCCTCTCCCAGGCTCCTTCTGCAGGAAATGCCAGAATGGAAAATGCAAATACAGAATGGACAACAGAGAATTCCCTCCCCACCAAACTCCTCTTTTCCCCTTTTGGAAGGGGTAGGAAGAGCTCTCCAAGCCAGCTGTGAGCCAGAACCAGCCCAAAGCTGATGCTGAGGACCAGATCCCCTCRGCTCATCAGGAGCCTGCACAGGAGAAGACTTTCCTTCAAKCACTCCAAATTCACCAGGAAGCAGGAAAAAAAGCCAGAATATGTTTCAAAGAGCAGCAGCCAAAGAAGCCTGAGGACCCACATCCTTCCTGCCCACACCCAGGAGAAACCAGGACAAACAGACCCAGCCAGGCCTGGAGCTGAACTGTGGAGATCTCCTCCACCTGCAGCACTCACAGCTGGAATTTTGGGGTATTTTCCTGTTGGAACCCAGGACATTCCTCTGGCTGCCCTGGAGGACTCCAGACCCTGGCAGGGGGCTCAGAGACCTTGGCATGGAGTCACAAACACCAAAAACACCTGTGCCTTTGATTTTAGCCCATGGAAACGATTACCAACTTTGTGTGAGGAGTTACAAGCCACAAGAGTTTGAATAGAATGATAGTGAATTTGTCACTGGGTGAAAAAGTAGAACTTTGGGGAATTAGAATGGGGGTTCAAGAGGCAAGATGGAGGAATCTGGGCATGTCCTGTCCTTCTTCTTCTCCTTCTTGTCCCCCATCTTCTGCTGGGATGGTGACACTTCTGGATTGGTTTAGAGTAGAGACAGACTGTCTAACATAGGTGATAGGTATTGGAAAATTATTGTAAATAAAGTACAGGTAGTTTTTGGTATAAAAAGKRAACACCACCRRGAGGGCAGGGACTGTGCCACAACCCAACCTGCTGGACAGATCTCAGCAGGTCAGAGAAAGAATGGAACAGATAAGGAAAAATAAACAACTTTGGAAAGCAGAATTGAGGAATCTCAACTTCTTCTTCAGTCGTGGGGCTGGGAAAAAGAGATTTTGTAACACCTCAGGGTCATCTCAACCACAGAAACCCGAGATTTTCCCTGCTGGTAGAAACTCCTCTGGTCTGTACAGGACATTTCTGGCCTGACTCCACCAGCTCCATGGATTTCTAGAGGCAGGAACAACTCCATGCTCAGCAGGGCTTCAGGAGCCTCAGTTTGTGGTATTTAAGTGTGTTCTCAAATGCCAAATGTGACATTTCCAAATTATCCCTCAATTGCTGCCACTGAAGCATAAAAATGTATTTAAACAAACAACTTCAAGGATGGTTTGGAAACATTAACAGGAATATAAGTTACGCTGAGATGGTTTTAATCCAAATGTAATTGTTTGTCTCAAGTGTTCCAGATTTCCTGTCGRTCCCTAAGTGCTCAAAGGCTTCAGCAGCCACCATGCTCTGCTCTAAACATTTATTTARTTAATGAACTTCAAGAGGGCTCTTCCTCCACCCTCCAAGCTTTGTTTCTAGCTTCTGTTCCTCTGATGACAAGGGAAACCTGTTCTCACCCTTCCAAACACGGCTCAGGGGCAGGAGGCTGGGTTAAATCAGGAAAGAAAAAAGGTTTAGAGCCTGGCTGCTGCTCAGATAAAACAACACCTGGGTGGAGCCACCCTGGGGACAGAGCCCAGTGCCACACAGAGCCACCCCGGGCTGTCCTGAAGAACAAGGACATGGAGCCTCCATAGGGTTTGGAGCTGATCTGAACAAAAAAAACCCAAAAAAACCCAAAAAAACCCCAACACAATCAAACACCCCAGGAGGTCACATAGCAAGGATGAGGCATTTTAAGATGCTGAATGTTTTGCCTGCTGTGGCAAAGCTCCTTGTAGCAAACCCAGATGTTCCTGTGATGGGGCTGGTTGGTTCCACAGGCTGCCCAGGCTCAGAAATCCAGGATTTCTGGGGTTTGCTTCCCTGTGCTCCCCTCCAGGTTGGAAAGCAGCACAAAACACCCATGGCACATGTAGGAAGAATTGTAAGGGGCCACAGTAATCTTATCCCCAATGAGTTGCAGCCGGGGCCAATCAAGAACTACACCTATAACCAATTAAGATCAAGCAGCATAAAAGGGCAGAGTCAGAGAAGAGTCAGGAGACAGCAAGAGGAGTCAGATGGCCGCTGCAAGGATCAAGAATAATCACTACTTAGAGGAGCTTCTCCACGAGGAGTATTAAGAAGGTATGGTGCTCAGAAGCCATGGGATCCTTGCAGTATAATGATAATAACTGTTGCCATGAACAATGCTGATATACAAGGCAACATTGCCATGTACTGTTCAATACTTAAGGCAACAGGCACATCCCAGACTGAATCCTCCCATGGCCTGGCACACTCACCCTCCCCAAAGCACAGAGTACAGGCTGTAACTCATACGTGGATTACAATCAGAGAATCACTGAATTAGCTGGGTGGGAAGAGACCTTAAATCCCATCCAGTCCTACCCCTGCCATGGCAGGGACACCTCCCACTGTCCCAGGCTGCTCCAAGCCCTGCCCAGCCTGGCCTTGGGCACTGCCAGGGATCCAGGGGCAGCCACAGCTGCTCTGGGCACCCTGTGCCAGGGCCTGCCCACCCTNGTCCTGTCCCTCCATCCCTTGTCCCCAGTCCCTCTGCAGCTCTCCTGGAGCCCCTTCAGGCCCTGGCAGGGGCTCTGAGGTGTCCCTGGAGCCTTCTCCTCTCCAGGMGAGCACCCCCAGCTCTCCCAGAGCAGAGGGGCTCCATCCTTGGGCTCCCCTGGGCTCTCTGCAGCAGCTCCAGGTCCCTCCTGTGCTGGGGCAGGGAGCTGCTCCTCCCAGCTGTAAATGCTGGGATTTTGGGGGACACAGGAAGCCTCTGGGGCAGTGAGCTGGAGCTGCAAACAGCAGCAGCTGAGCAGGAGAGAAGGAACCTGCCTGGCCCAGCCCTGCTGTGCCTGCCACCCTGGCAAACCTGAGCTTATTGTACTACAAACAAGCCTGAACCYGAGCCCAGCAAAGCATAAAGACTCATTTCTTTTTTAGAGCACCTTCAGGTTATTCCCCTCCCTTTGGCACCTCCTCAGGCAGCTCCAGAAAGGGCTGTTTGTGTCAAGGACACACAGCACACTGCCAGAGAGGGAAAAAGAGCCCAGAAGGGATCAAAGGCTCAGAGGTAGATTCCTGGAGCAAGGCAGAAGAGGCTGAGATGCCACGCATAGTTTGGGAAGCCCAGGACCTGAGGGACTGGAAGCTCTGGCCATGAAGGCATCAGCACAGCAAGSAAACAGCCCATGGCACCTCCCAGGCAGGGCAGAGCCTGGATCTGCTCCATGGCTCTGCAGGTGTGTGCCAGGCTGGCAGGCAAGGCCTGCCCTGCACAGGGACCCACCTCTGTGCCACCCCCAGYCTGTGTGAGCATCCCTCCCATGGTGGCACCCACTCACCTGGTGCCACCATGGCAGGGATGCTCACAAAGCCTGGAGGAGCAGCTCAGAGCACAAGAGAATTCRCTGCTGCACACCAAGAGCCCTCCTGCTCCAAACCAAGGTCTCCAGAATGCTCCTATTCCACACCCAGCACGCTCCTGTTCAAAACCAAAGCTTCCAAAATTCCCCTTGGACCCTTCAGGGAAGGTTCCACAAACCCTGCTCTGCTCTGTGCACCCTCCCTGCCAGGACAGCAGTCCCAGAGCTCCAAGCAGCCWGAGAGGATTAGCTGCTTGCTGCATCCATGTAGCAAGCACAGGGAAAAAATTCCACAAGGATATCCAAATTTTGTTGTAAACTCCTCACACACCCACATCCAGGGAGCAGGGTGAAGAGCAGCCACTCCCCTGGAAAAAACAGGGAATGTGGCCAGGCAAAAGGGAGGCAACAGCTGCCTCCTCATCCCTGCCCAGCCAAGGACAGCACACAGGAATCCCCACCAGCCTCTACAGGGGAATCCAGCCCCAGCCTGGATGGCATTCCCCCATCAGGGACTTTCAGTGCAGAGAAACCTCCTCCAAGCAGAGCCCCTGGTTTCTGTGCTTGCTGGGGAATTTGTGCTGTGTTTGTTTGGGATATGGGATGGCAGAGCAGCCCTGTGCCCACAGCAGCCTCACCCTTTGCTTCCTGCCCCCAGCAGCTGCTTCTCRCCAAAAGCTTTGGGTTCCTTGGACTTGTGCACATCCTGCTGGAGCCCAGCTTCCCCCTGCACTCTGGAAAATGGATTTTCCACAGCCAGGCCCTGCCAGATGACGCAGCTCCCAGAGCAGCTCCTCTCCTCCTCCTCCTCAGGGGACAGGAGGAAGCAGGAACAGGCTGAGGAGCCCTTCCAGCAGCAGCAGTGACTCAAACACAACACAACAGCCCTGGCATTTCACCACAGGACACTGCACAGAGGGAACAGGGGCTCTTTCTTCTGGAAACCTACAATGTGTTATTAAAAATAACATTAAAAATAACTAAATTGGGGTGCTCTGAGGCTGCTCACCATGCTGCCAAACAGGGAAACAGCCTGGAAACAAAGCTGTAACCCCCCTTGGGACACTGACAAGACACAGGACATCCTCAGAGCTCTCACCAGCCCATGCCATGCAGAGCTGGGACACACCAGGACACACAAAGAACTCAGGAATTCATGTTTGTGTGCCCAGCACACAAATTCCCAGCAAAAKCCACTGTCCCTCAGTGCTTCAGCTTCAACAGGATCACAGAATGTGGGAACAGGCAGCAAAGGCACTTTAGTCACTGGCATTCCTGGGAAAAGGGGATTTGCTGTGGCACTGCAAGGAGCTGCATGGGAGAAGCCTCCCAGCAGCCTCCATAATTCCCTGCTTTAAGAGCAGTTTTCTCCCTAGAGAGGGAAAAAAAAACTGACCAAAATCAGGAATGAAGTGCCTGGACCAAGCCCACAGCCATGAGGAGCCCATCCCTGCCCCACTGGGGTCTGTCTCAGGWTGGAAGATGTGGCTGGGGGTGTTTATTCTGTTTAATCTG
>NDFG01000141.1:1972425-1989052 GCA_002167245.1 Sporophila hypoxantha
TGGCTTGGAGTGTGCTGGTGGCAGAGACAGCTCCAGGCTGAAAGAAGAGCTCTGCAATTCACAGCGGGAGTCCCAAGGCTCACATAGTAGTACCTGGCAGGAACCTTTTCTGGGGACCCAAAATCTTCGCAAGGCCAAGGAGCAGCCTGAATATGCCATGGAGCCTGCAGTGCAAGCCTTGGCTCCTGCGTGAGCTCACAGTTTGCAGAATTGGTCTCCTCTCCCAATTTTTGGGTTCTTGATTGAGTGCTTCCCCTTCCTGTAGAGGCTTTTGCTGGAGCTGCCTGTGGGGCACAAGTGATTTAATTGATGTCCTGTGGTTTGGGGGAGGAGGAGGGACATGACCAAGGAGAGCCATGGGGACAATCCCTGCCAAGTGCACAGAGCTGAGCTGGATGCTGGTGGTTGGCTCCATGGGGAGAGCCCAAATCCCTGTGAGTGGTGGTGATCCTTCCGGCACACAGCTCTCCTGCTTTGGGGCTGGCTGGCTTTTCTCTCCAGGGAACTGAGGATGGGAGAGCCTGTCTTGGTTTGAACAGCCAGGTGTCTGCTGAGGAAGGCAGGAGCTCCCTGAAATGGAAAATGCAACACCCCTCTTGTAATTATTGTAATTTTGAAATTAGAGGGCTCTCAGGCAAAGACATGAATGAGGAAACTAACAGTTATCTTACTAGGAAAATTAAAAATAAAATATAATAAGTGCAAACAAAAAAACCCCAAACCATGGCAGAGTCAGAACAGGAGCTGCCTCCCCTGTGTGTCAGGGGTGCACAGCCCCATCCCATGGGGGCTCAGCCCTCCTGCAGTGCCAGCTGTGCTGCTGCTGCAGCAGGGATCCTGCACAAGGGGGGAGTTTTCCTTTGCAGCTCCAGGGTGCTGGAGATGGGCCTGGGCTCACCTCTGCAATGCAGGGCAGAGAAAAGCTGCTCCTCTGGCAATGCAGGGGCAAAGGCTGCTGTGCTGTTGCCAGGCTCAGATTGGATCCAGGTAGGAATGCTTGGCTCCTCCCCTGGGCGAGCATCTCCCATGGGATGCTGGAATTGGATCAGCCAGGCAGGGACACTCAGTGGCCATGGACAGCAGAGATCTCCTGGAGGGAAGGATTAGCTGTGGGAGAGATAAAGAAAGACTCCCATGAACAGAGGATAACTGCCCAGCTCTGCCAGAGAGGATATGAACAACCAGGGATTCTGAGAGCAGCCTGAGGAGATCCCTYCTGTTCCTCCCCCTGTGGCTGCAGRCCTGCCTCTGCTGGGAGGCCTCAGGCCTGGACCTAAYGRATCAGCCCCCAGCACCACCCCACGTGTGGAAGGGACTGAGAGCTGCAAAGATCTGAAAYTGGAAAAGGAAAGCTGAGAGGAGCTTRAGGGGCTCTGCCTGACSTGGGACAATGAGGGAAGCACCATGTCCTGCACACTGGGCTGGCTCAGCACCAGCTGCACTGCACATGTCCCAAAACCCTTGTCAGGAGAGCAGCCCAGAGCACACCCAGAGCATGGACTGCACTCTGAGAGCAGCTGGGAATGCTTCTGGCAGGTGGGAGAGSCACTGCAGGTACAAAATGCACAAACCCCCAAGGGCACAGTCCCTCTGTCTGTCCACAGGCACTGCCCATGGGGACAAGGCCTGGGATCAGCCCCAGGGCCTGCTCTGGGCCCTCCTGACCAAACACACCTGGAGGGGTCCAGGGGAGGGAACAGGGCTCTCACTCCTCAGCAACTCTCATTTTCAGCAGTTTTGGGAGGCAAAACCTCCCTCAAGCTCATCTAAACCCATCACCCACATGTGCCCAGGGGGGACCCTCACAAGAACAAAGACACTGAGGGGCTGGAGGGGTCCAGGGAAGGGGCTGGAGCACCATGAGGGGCTGAGGGAGCTGGGAAGGGGCTCAGCCTGGAGCAAAGGAGGCTCAGGGGGCACCTTGTGGCTCTGCACAGCTCCTGACAGGAGGGGACAGCCGGGTAAGGGTTGGGCTCTGCTCCCAGGGAACAGGGACAGGACAGGGGGGAACAGCCCCAAGCTGTGCCAGGGGAGGTTTAGGTTGGATATTGGGAATATTCCCTCATGGGAAGGAAGGGTGGCCAGGCCCTGGCACAGCTGCCCAGGGCAGTGTGGGGTCCCCATCCCTGAAGAGTTCACAAAGATGTGGCTGWGGCACTGGGACACGTTCCAGGGGTGGCCCTGGCAGTGATGGAGCAGTTGGATTCCATGATCCCAGAGCTCCCCAGAGCCTCCCTGAGTCCCAGCCCAGCAGAACCAGTCTGGCAGCTTTGTACCTCCATTCTCCACAGGTGCCTGCATTCACACAAGCACACAGAGGGAAGGGCTGCTCCCCCAGGGCTCAGCAGGGCCAGGAACCCACACAGGAATGATGGAAAGATGGAGCCAGGCATGAGGAACAGGGAGAACCTTCACTGCCAGCACATTCCCAGAGCTGGAACAATGTTGGTTCACTGTTGTTCAGGCTCCATTCTRAGGAAAAACATTGCTGCCATGGCAGAGGGGATGCTGAGGGTGGCCCTGCAGGAGTTTCCCTGCCCAAGCAGCTGAGGCTAAAGGGAAGTCATTTGTTTTGCAAAATTCCAAAGCCAGGAATTAAGAAAAAAAAAAAAAAGCCCCTGGGTTCCAAGCAGATCATTCCTCTGACAATGAGCAGCAAACGAAAGTCAAACAGGAATAAAGTGCAGAGGAATTCTGTGGGCAATTGTAATGATTATCAATTKTTGTCTGGGCTGAGTTACATAATGCTATCAGCAGCCTGGGAATGCTTTGGGAGAGGGCTCTGTGGGCAAGAGCAGCTCCAAATGAGCCCTGTCTTGTGGTGCACTATCATATTCCAGTTAATTACGGTGACCCCAATGCAATTTTAATCAATCACAGCCTCAGGAAATACTCTGCTCCTGGGAGGAAGCTTCTTGTGAARGCACCTCTCTTCTCTCAGTATTTACAGGGGGTTTATAAAGGAGAGGAAGGAGGAATTTCACACAGGCAGACAGTGACAGGACAAGGGGGAAGGGTTTGAACTGAGAGATTTACATTGGATATRACAGAGAGATTCTGCCCTGGCAGGGTGGGCAGGCCCTGGCACAGGGTGCCCAGAGCAGCTGGGGCTGCCCCTGSATCCCTGGCAGTGCCAGGTTTGATGGGGCTGGGAGCAGCCTGGGATGGTGGYAGGTGTCCCTGCCATGGCAGGGCTGGGATGGGCTGGGCAGGGCTCCAGGTGTTTCCAGCCCATCCCTGAACACCCTGGGATGGTCCCTTGGCTGCTGCTGGGACCCCAGGCTGCTCCCTCAGGCACAGCACAGGGCAGCCATGCAGAGGTGGGGCTGAGGCTTCTCCTGGGGAGCCAGGGCTGCTTCACCTGCAGGAATGAACACAACTAACCTCGATCAAAACAAATTGGGGTTGGAAGGGACCCTAAATCCCATCCAGCTCCACATCCATGCCATGGCAGGGACACCTCCCACTGCCCCAGGCTGCTCCAAGCCCTGCCCAGCCTGGCCTTGGGCACTGCCAGGGATCCAGGGGCAGCCACAGCTGCTCTGGGCACCCTGTGCCAGGGCCTGCCCACCCTCACAGGGAACAATTCCCAATTCCCAARATCCCATCCATCCCTGCCCTCTGGCAGTGGSAGCCATTCCCTGTGTCCTGTCCCTCCATCCCTTYTCCCCAGTCCCTCTCCCAAAAATCCACCCCCCCTCCACATTCACTGCACTCTCAACCTGCAGGAGCCAGGCAGAATGAAAAGGTTGATTTCATAAACTGGGAGCTGGGATAAAATTACCACCAGCACCCTCCTGCCAGCCCACACAGACAAACCCAGCCTTTGAGCATTCACAGCCCTGCAGGCTCCATCCCTCCAGGACAAGCATCCCTCCATCTGAGCCCAGCCACAAACACATCACCAGAGCTCTGCCCAGCTCTGATCTGCTCCCAGCCCTCCCCACCACTCCCAGGAGCTTAAAGCCAAACCCAGGCAGGAGCAGCTAAAAAAACCCAGGAGCACAGGATTCATCTCTTCCTTGGAGGCTTTTGGGATATTTATAAGTGAATCAAGCAAGCTGAAAATGGAATTCGCAAAGCAGCCACCACCTCGCCCAAAATTACACAAAATATGTTGGCTTGGAAGCCTTTTCCTCTCTGAGGGAGAAAGAAAAACTCCTGTCTTGGAGCTCCTGGAGCACACAGACCTGTTATTTATTGATGGTGGTAAAAGCCCTTTGAAGAGGGAGGAGAGGAGGGAGGAGGAGAGGAAAGGGCTCCCACCCAATCTCCCAAAACCCACAAATTCCCTGCCATGATTTTCTTTGGGGGGGAAAAAACTGGGCCCTTGGTCAAAGCAAGCAAAATATTGCAGATTTGTTGCTGTTCCAAAGCACACAGGGGTGTCCACAGGCACCTCCTGCACAGCCAGAGCATCCCCCAGTGCCATCCCAGCCCCTCTCCACAGCAGGAACCAAACCCCAGGAGCTGGACTTGCTGCTCCTTCCAGGCCAGGATATTCCACAGCAATTAAAGCCTCTGGAAGGTGCAGCAGCAGCAGCACAGTTGCAGGCAATTTAAGCCTCACTGGCCTGTGAAAGCATGAGAGGTAATTTTAGAAATCTCTTCATAAAAGCAGCATTTCCTCTGCTCAAACTGGGTYAGAACCATGAGAAAATGGAAAAAAAAACCAAACAACCAAAAAAAGGGGTTTCCTCATGACAGAGATCATTAGATTTCACAGGGAAGTGGGAGAAAACCAAGGGGAAGAGGGAGGACATCCCAAATCAGCTGCCAGGTCAGCATGGCCAAGGGAGATGGAAGGAGCAAGCCCTGGATGCAACACCCACCTCCCCAGGATCCATCAGAGGGGAGCAGGAACAGCAGCCTGGCATCACCACAGGGGGAACCTCTCAAGAGCTGCAGTTTGACACTCTCCAGACTTCATRACAGGAAATAACTGCCAGCTTTTCAGATTGTTTTATTCAAGAATAAAAACCAAGTGCAGGATTCTTTGCAGCTGCTGTCTGGAGTGATCCCTGCCAGCCCAAAATGGGATTTGTTCTGCAGCTCTCAGCTCAGGCTGGGCACCCCATTCCAAAAGGCTGAGAAAAGTACAAAAACCTGATAAAACCCTTCAGGAACCATCCCCAGGGGGAAAGTTAAAAGCTGAATATGGAGAGCTCAGCCGAGGATGAGCTGATGTGGTGGCAGGACAGGTAATGAGGGATGGAAATGTTAAAGAAAGCAAAATAAATCACASTGGAATGAAGCTCAAACTGATCATCCAGAGGGGAAAAAAAAAAGGCTGAAGATCCCTTGGAACAGGAGCCTTTGGAAGTGAGTGAGACAAACTCTGGGATTTCTCTTAATTGAGCCAAGGCAGTGAGATCATGTGGTGCAAGAGGCTTTTCCTTCTCCAATTGTCTGTTAGATCAAAACAGAAAAGGAAAAACAACCCAAGGTGCCAGCAGGACGCTTGTCCTCAGCCTCACAAACAACCCATTCTCCTCTGAGCCTGCTGGAAATAAARCCAGGGAGAGGAGCCTTGGGCTCTGTCACCTCAGCCAGCCAGATACAARGCAGGGCTACAGGAAAATTTAATTTTGGAATAAAAATTTAAACCAAAAGTGGTTGCACGATGGCTTTAGGTTCTGTGCAACCCCCAGAATTGCAAGACACAACCCCTCCTGCTCGACAAGGTGACATAAAAGTGACATCAATTGTGTCCCCAGCTCCCTGTTTAAGCCAARCTTACTCCATCCCTCTGTCCCAGCCAGTGGCTCCAGGGAGCAGCAGATCCCAGAGAAATGCAGGGAAAAGGGGGAGGAAGGAGACAATACCAACACAGCACCCCTGGCAGCTGCCTCCCAGGTGGTTTGGGAGCAGTCCAGGGGTTTGGGATGAAAAATCAAGTGGTTCTCAAGGAAAATAAGCTGTCCTCAAGACCRTTCTGTCCCACACCTTGTTTGTAAATCCATGGAGCATYTCAGGGGTCCATGGGAGCAAAACAYRCTGTGTTGGACAAACRCCSTCCRGGGAGAGGCTGTGGGGGACCCTCCCAAAGCTGTCCCTTCCCTGGCTCAGGTGCCACCCCCAGCACCACCCTCCCATCGCCCCTTGGAAGATGAAGGTGCTGGCAAGAGCTCAATCCCTYTCAGCTGTTATCTCTGCAGATCAAAACAAACTGCCTTTATCTCTGCCCTSATCTCTTCCCCATGCCAGCAGCACGGCCACAGAGCTCTCCCAGTCAGCCCTCCAACACCCCAAGCTGCTTCAGCAAAACCCCATCCCAATCTCATTTTTGATCCRCATGGAGAGAAAAACACCCAATTCACCCGAGCAGAAACCCCCAATCCCACGGTGTTTATGGAATAAACGCCAGCTGGTGCCTTCCCTTTGACATTTAGCTAATAATTGTTGCAGCCAAACGAGCTGACAGTGCTCACTCAGCAGCCCATGAATGCCTCTGGTGTTTGACTGAGCGCTAAAGACAACACTTGCTGCTCTCCAGCTCCTCACCCATGTGGATACACACACACACAGCCTCTCCGGAAGCCCTCTCCAGCCTCGGGAATCAGCTGCTGGTCCTGCTTCAATTTAGCCATTTGTTCCACGCCTGTGGGCAGCGGGAAGGAGGGCAGGAGAGAAGGAAGGAGGCACCTCCAGAAGGGGGCTGGAATTTGTTCCTCATGAGCTGCCCTTGATTACCCAGGCAGCCATCACACCCCGACCCCTCTCTGCCAGCACCCCAGGCACGGCTGTGGCACAACCTTTGTTTACACCTTCAGGGTCCCATTTAGTCCCCTGAGCACTGTTTTACCCACTGGGGATGTTCCTGCCTTTTAACTCCCACCTGAGCTGGATCTCCGTTTTCCAGAAGCCCCACTTGGGGCCCAAGTTCAGCTGCTTCACAAAAAATAGGTCAAGGAACTCCTCCAGAACTSCTCCCTTTATTACTCCACACATCAGGGGGCTCAGGCTGGAGATCAGGAAAGGTTCATCCCCAGAGGGTGCTGGCACTGCCCAGGCTCCCCAGGGAATGGGCACAGCCCTGAGGCTGCCAGAGCTCCAGGAGAGCTTGGACAGCGATGCCCAGGGTGGGATTGTGGGGGGTCTGTGCAGGGCCAGGGGTTGGACTCAGTGATTCTTGTGGGACTAAATGGGACCCTCAAGGTGTAAATAAAGGTTGTGCCACAACCATACCTGGGGTGCTGTGAGAGAGGGGTCYGGGTGTGATGGCTGCCTGGGTAATCACAGAGGTCAATTAATGAGGAACAAATATGATCTGCTGGGAGCTTACAATCAGCAGCCCCTTCTCCTCCTCCCTCAGCYTGCCCTGGTCCTTTCCAAGCTGCAGGCTCACACCAAGTGTGACCTCCTGCACCCACAGGCATCCCCTTTCCTCCCGTGCCAGTCCCCTGCAGTGCCCAGGACCTGCTGGCCCAGGCACTGCCACACCAACCTCCCCAAGGTGCTCAGCCCCCAGCTGTCCTGCGTGCCAGGAGCTGCCCGTGCCAGCCTCCTGCTGAAGAGAAATGGCTTTGCAAAGCATCATTTAGGGCAGCACAGGCTGTGCTCAGCAGCAGGGAACAGGGAGCTGCAGAGAGCCCCTTCCCAGCCAGATCCATGTGGACAGACACCATCCAATGGCACAAACACTRCAGGGACACCCCTGAGCTTCAGAGTGACCTCAGCAGCCCACAGCCCCTCCCCAGGCCATGCTCTGAGGTGTTTTCCRGGCTCAGTGAGGCCCCTCTGGAGCTCTGGCCCCATCCCCACTCCGGCACCAGGTACTGCTGGGCTGACCTGCGCCCCCAGAGCCACCTGCCACGTCCCTGCCACCTCCTGTCCCCATTTCCCARGTCCTTGGGCTGCTCCTGCCAAGGGACACGAAGGCACACAGTCCTCAGGGAGGTGGCACCGTGTGCAGGAGCCTCCACGGACTGTCTGCTGCTGCCTCCTCTGCTGGGGACAGCAGCGGGACACGGCGGTGGCACAGGGAGCCTGGCACGGTGGCACAGGGAGCCTGGCAGGGCAGAAGGGAGGGTTCAGGAATAAAACCTCTCTGCTGGCACAGGCAGGAGCAGCCGAGGTACCTGAGCTCACASCCTGAGACCCTCTGCACAKACAGTGCCCCCTCAGCAACACAAAGAAGTTCCCTGTCTCCACTCTGCAGGGCTGTTTTTCTGAAATAAATGCCTTTGTTTTATCTTTAAGAGGTGTTTCTAGCAGGAGGACAGGGATAAAAAGCCCTCCACCACCGAAAGCCTCCTTCACACATGATTTGCTTTGTCATGGCACTTCAACACCCGTGCAGCAGCCAGGGATGGAGAACGAGAGCAGACCTGGGCAGGCACAGGGAAACTTCACAGCAATACCTGCGTTCCTTAAAAAAATAAATCTTCTTTTCCTGGTAGCGATGCCAGCCCAGGCCAATGCATGAAACACCAACAGATCCATCTCGGTGCCCTGGTGAGCGCTGCCGGAGCTTGCTCCATTTTGGGTCAGCCCAGGCAGCTTCAGATTACACCGCTGTGATCTGCTGCAGGGGAACAGCGGCTGCCCAGGGCACAGGGCAGCAGAAAAGGGCAAAATACACATTGAGGCTGTCAAAGCCCGACAAGCGAGCAGGGAGCCAGGGAATGGCCTGGGCTGGAAAGGCCCTGAAGGATCGCTCCAAGCCGCTGCCAGGGCAGGGATGCTCCCGTTATGGGGTGACCACGGTGAGCAAGGGGGGCACGGAGCAGCCCCGGGATGTCCCCGTGCCCAGCCGAGCCCCGAGGCGGCAGCGATGGAGAACAAAGAGCTGCGGGCTCCCGGCGGCTCCGGCTCCTCCCGGGCGCAGCGGGAGCCGCTCGGGCCAGCGTGCCCTTCACCCGGGGCGACGCCAGCGCTGTCCTTGGGGACACGGGCGCTCTGCAGGGCCGCAGCCCGGACAGATGCCACCATCACCCTCACCCTGGGGCGGCGGGGCCGCCGGGCAGCAAGCGGWGCCGCCGCCCCGGTGCCCCGGCCCACGGTGGGCAGGTGCGGTGCCCGGTGCTCACCTGCTCGGCGCCGTAGGCCGTGGCGAACTGCACGAACTCCTCCACACGCACGAAGCCATCGCCGTCGCGGTCCAGGGCGTCGAAGACCGGCCGGAGGCGCGGCTCCTCCTCGGGCYGGGGCTCGGCGGAGCCCTCCGGGCCCGGGCTGCCCCCGGCCTGCCCCGGGCACCAGGGCGGCGGCCCCGCGCCGGCAGCGGCGGGATCAAGGGCCCAGAGGTCCAGATCCAGCTCCGGGCCCAGCTCTGCCTCCTGGTCCAGCTCCGGGTCCAGCTCGGGCTCCGGGCTCAGATCTGCCTCCTCCTGTTCCAGCTCCGTCTCCAGGTCCAGCTCGGGTTCTAGGTCCAGCTCCGGCTCCGGTTCCCGTTGTAAGTCCAGGTCCGGCTCCGGTTCCAGGTCCAGCTCGGGTTCTAGGTCCAGCTCTGGCTCCGGTTCTGGTTCCAGCTCCGGCTCCAGGTCCAGCTCCGGCTCTGGTTCCAGCTCCGGCTCCGGTTCCGGCTCCGGTTCCAGCTCTGGCTCCAGCTCGAGCCCCGGTCCCGGCCCCCGGGGCAGCGGGGGCTCGGTCCCAGGCGGACGCGGCTCCATCTTCACCGCCGGCGCTCCGCGCCCGCCGCCGCCCGACCCGGGCCATGCCCCGCGGCCATGCCCCGCTCACATCGGGGCGGTGCCGGTGCCGGTGCGGTCTCCGCGGCACTCACGGCTTTGTGCGAGGAACGCCGGCCCCGCCCGCCGACACCGGGGGCGGCCCCGCCGGTCCCGCCCTGCCCGGGGAGCGGCGGCTCCGAGCGCCGGGGCCGCGAGTCCTGCCCGGGACCGGGGATAAGGGGAGGCGCCCACGGCACCGAGGAACAACCCCGCGGCCCGCCCGCCCGCCTCTGCCGCCGCTCCGGGGCCGCCCGCGGACCAGCGCCAGCTCCAGCCCGGCCGCCGCCGCAGTAGCCGGGGCGGTGACGTCACTCGCCTGCCGGTCCGGTTCGCCCCGCCCCTCCGCGGCGCGAGCCCGTGCCGAGACCACGCCCCCTCCCCAGCTCGCGCGCGGCGGGGGCGGGGCCGGCGGAGAGGGGCGGGGCCAGGGGAGCGCGAGCACGTGGGACCAGGGGGGCACCGTGAATGGGGAACCCCAAATCCCCCTGCTGAGAAACCGCGCTCCGGGACCCCAAACCGTGCTACGGGATCCCAAACCGTGCTCCGAGACCCCAAACCGTGCTCCGGGACCCCAAACCGTGCTCCGAGACCCCAACCGTGCTCTGAGACCCCAAACCGTGCTACAGGACCCCAAACCCAAACCGTGCTCCGGCACCCCAAACCGTGCTCCGAGACCCCAAACCGTGCTACAGGACCCCAAACTGTGCTCCGAGACCCCAAACCGTGCTCCGGGACCCCAAACTGTGCTCTGAGACCCCAAACCGTGCTCCGGAACCCCAAACTGTGCTACGGGACCTCAGACTGTGCTACGGGACCCCAAACTGTGCTACGGGACCCCAAACCGTGCTCCGGGATCCCAAAGCGTGCTCCAGGACCCCAAACCCAAAGCGTGCTACGGGACCCCAAACCCAAACCGTGCTACGGGACCCCAAGCCACGCTCCGGGACCCCAAACCGTGCTACAGGACCCCAAACCGTGCTACAGGACCCCAAACTGTGCTCTGGGACCCCAAACCCAAACCGTGCTCCAGGACCCCAAACCATGCTCCGAGACCCCAAACCGTGCTCCGAGACCCCAAACCGTGCTACGGGACCCCAAACCGTGCTATGGGACCCCAAACTGTGCTATGGGACCCCAAACCCAAACCATGCTACAGGACCCCAAATCATGCTCCGGGACCCCAGACCGTGCTCCAGGACCCCAAACCCAAAGCGTGCTCCGGGACCCCAAACCGCGCTCCGGGACCCCAAACCCAAATCGTGCTCCAGGACCCCAGACCGTGCTCCGGGACCCCAAACCGTGCTCCGAGACCCCAAACCGCACTCCGAGACCCCAAACCCAAACTGCACTCCAGGACCCCAAACCTCTGTGGGGGGAGCTGTGCAACAGGACTGCCCAGCTGCTCCAGGTGTGAGCCCCAAATCCCTCCAGGGAGATGAGCTGTGCTCCGGGACCCCCAGCCCCAGTGGGGCAGCATTGGGTGCCCCGGGATGCCTGAGCTGATCCAGGGGGAACTGAGCCCCGGGACACCCCTGGGACTGTCAATGGGTTAATTAATTAATTAATGCCCGTGCTTAGGGCTCACAGCCTGCAGGCTTGGTGCAGTTTCTGCTAGAGCACTGGGATGGCCCTGCTAACACACCCCTGAGCTGGCCCAGCAGGTGGAATTACAGCCCCTGGGTATAATTAGCAGCAAAACTTGATGAGCAAGAGCATCCCTGGCCCCGGTGACCCTGCCCAGGCCACGGATGTGTGTGACATCTCAGGAGCAGCCTGGTTGGGCCACAATGTGTCCCTGAGCACACTCAGCCCCGAGAGCCAGAGCTCAGCAGCACCCCCAGGGAGGATGTCACCCCTGTCCAGTCAGCCCAGTGCTGGAAGCATGGGAGCCCCCACTCCAAATCCTCTTCCTCAGCACAGCCATTCCTAAAGGTGAGCAGGGCAGGAGGGGGCTCCTGGGTCTGTCCCYTGGGGGGAAGCACAGCTGCACCTGCCTCAGGCATCCCCTGCAAAATCCCCTGGGCAATACAACTCCCAGTTTCCAGACAGCTCAAGCTGTGGGTTCCTGCGTGGATGGGGCTGGCAGGGAAGGAGGTCCCTGCAGGGCTGGAGGTGACAGCCCTGTGTGGAGCTGGCAGGGAAGGAGGTGCCTGCAGGGCTGGAGGTGCCCTGGATGGGACTGGCAGGGAATGAGGTCCCTGCAGGGCTGGAGGTGACAGCCCTGTGTGGAGCTGGCAGGGAATGAGGTCCCTGCAGGGCTGGAGGTGACAGCCCTGTGTGGAGCTGGCAGGGAAGGAGGTGCCTGCAGGGCTGGAGGTGCCCTGGATGGGGCTGGCAGGGAAGGAGGTCCCTGCAGGGCTGGAGGTGCCCTGGATGGGGCTGGCAGGGAATGAGGTCCCTGCAGGGCTGGAGGTGCCAGCCCAGTGCTGTGAGAGGCAGCTCTGCAGCCCTGCACGGGCTCCTGCAGCTCCAGGCTGGGCCCAGAGCTCTGTCCTTGCCCTGGTGCTGGGGACATGTGGCCAAACTCAGCTCCCTCCTCCTGGGGGGGCCACGGAGCCAGGACAGCCCTGACAGTGCCCAAGTCACCCGGTCATGGTGGAACAGTGAAATCCATGGAGCCTCCCAGAGCAGGGCTGCAGGCCACAGACGAGGCTGCAGCTGGGCAGAAGGGCCAGCACACACCACACAAGCACCTTCCCCAGGAGAAAACACATCCTGGGATCCAGCAAGGGCAATACTGCAGCCAGAGCCAAATCCCAAGAGCTCAGGCAAAGGATGCKCCCAGATCCCAGCCCAAGCACTGCAGCCCCATCCCCCTGAAGGGCTGAGCCTCTCACCAAAGCCCTCAGCACCTCCCACCGCCTCTGCTGCTGGAAGCACCTCCCCAGAGCCCTGGGGCTGAGCAGCTGGCAGGTCCCCAACCCTGTGACCTGGAGCACTGGGGCACCACAGAGCCCAGCACTGGAGCCACACAAGGCCCTGGCAGTGGAGCAGTGGCTCTTCCCCTCCCTTAGTGCCCAGTTTGGACCAGTCAGCTGGGCAGGGCACTGGTGCTCGAGCAGCAGAGAGAGGCATCACTGCTTCAGGGGGCAAGTTCTTTATTTGTAGCCTGAAGGAAGGAGTAAAACCTGGCAAGTCTACAATCGAGTAAGAAACACAATTAAGTGGGAGAACAAGCTTCATTGAATCCAGGGTGAGCCTAAAAACTACCAGCAGCAGCAGGAGGGTGCACACGAGCAGAGTGTGCCCCCAGGGCACCAGGGACAGGGCTGGCTCCAGCAGTGCCATCCGTGCAGCCCAGCAGGAGGAAAGGCCTGCATTCCAGCTCTGGCCCTTCACTTAGCCTCAGCCCGAGTGTCTGGCAGGACACAGCCACTGGTGTGACAGACAGATGGGTGTGGACAGACCACTGGACACCTGCAGTGCTGAGGTGCAGAGCTGGACCTGGGGAATCTGCCCTCACACCACCAGCTGCATCCCTGGCAGCCTSCCAGGACCACTGTCCCAGCCAGGAGCCCTCAGGGGACACAGCCACCTCCCCTGCCAGGGTTTCCCCTCCCGAGAGATGCCAAAGCAGAACTGAGCCCACCACGCTGGGTGACCCCAACCCCAGCCAGGCTGAGCTGCTCCCCCTCCCAAAAAGGAGCWGCWGCWGCTGCTGCTGCTGGGGCTCCTGTGCAGTTCTCAGGCTAAGAGAGGGGAGGAAGAGGATGGGTACCCATGGGTGGCACTGCCTGGGGCTTGGGAAAGACCACAGGAGCAGCTTGGAGGGAGCCACAAAGGGCCAGTGACCATCTCAGCCCTCCAAGCTGTCTCMGCACCCACAGCCACACCAGCTCAGAAGGCAGCAATGGCACAGGGCGGGCTTGGTCCCCTCCCAGCACCCCAGAGCTGTGTCCCCCAGGCAGACACGGGACTGGCAGTGTCACCAGAGGCTGTGGTGTCAGCACTGGCTCTGGGAGATGTCCCCACACGGTGTCCCAGGTCACGTCTGTCCGTCGGTCAGTCCCAGGCTGTCCATCAGTGGGGTTGGTTTGCTCCTGCAGCCCAAACATCTGCAAGAGAGGGTGGAGGTGGGGACAGAGCCCTGCTGGGGCCTGCCCAGCTCATGGAGGCTGCCAGGTGGGACACAGGCAGGGAGGAGAGGAAGGCAGGACACCCCTTCCCTGCCAGGCTGCAGGAATCCATGGAAGGAAGAGGTTCCTGGGATTCTCTGTGCTCAATCCTGCTGCTGGGGCACAGAAAATGGGCAGAGGTGTCTGGACAAGTGTCCACAACACCATGTCACAAGCCAGGCTCAAAGGGAAAATCCAGCAGGTTCTGCTCATCCCAAGGACTGGCCATGAGGACACTGTACCCACTGCTACAGCAGCCATGCCCCAGGAGAATCATYGTTAAGAATCATCATTTAAGTTGGAAAACCCTCTAAGACCATTAAATCCAACTGTTCCCCCAGCACTGCCAAGGCCACCACTAAAACATGTCCCCAGGTGCTACATCCACACAGCTTTTAAATCCCCCCAGGGATGGGGACTCCCCCACTGCCCTGGGCAGCTGTGCCAGGGCCTGACTGTAGGAATGTGCCCCCTGCTGACCAAGTGACAAACTTAAAAAGGAAAAAAGCCCAGAAGTTTCTCTCCTCGAATAGGTAAAGACACCTCATAGAACCTGGGGGACTTCACCTCAAATTTAAGGATAGCAAATGGGACAGGAGCCAAAAAGTCCCCCCCTGAGCAATTTACTGGAAAAAGAAGACAACAAAGGAACTAATTGCTTTTGTGAGGTGTTTTACCAGGAGCAAGAGCCTCTTGCACCTGGCTCGGTTTTTCTCTGTAAAGAGCTTTGTTATTTTGCCTTTTCTTAAAACTCTTCTGTTTCCAACACTARCACAGAAGCCATCCTGCTGATTTTATGCCATCTGAGGTGGCTGAGCTATTTCAGGTGTGATATAGATCTCCAAGAGCTTATAAGACCTGGCTCAAGGAGACCATTATATCACCTGTCCATCCCTTCCATGAAGAAATTTTCTCTAATACCCAACCTAAACCTCCCCTGGAACAGCTTGGGGGCATTTCTTCTCCTCCTGTCCCTGTTCCCTGGGAGCAGAGCCCAACCCTCCCCGCTGTCCCCTCCTGTCAGGAGCTGTGCAGAGCCACAAGGGCCCCCCTGAGCCTCCTTTGCTCCAGGCTGAGCCCCTTCCCAGCTCCCTCAGCTGCTCCTCACAGGCCCCGTGCCCCAGGGAAAAGCAGGGGTTCCCTGAGGAGCTCTGCTCCAATCCCACGAGGGGGAAATGCAGTCACCTAGAGTTTAGCAGAGGAGGAGGCAATACCCAGCAAGGCAGAGAAGCTGTTGGGGGAGGTGAGCCAGCTGCCCCCATCCACGACCAGGGTGCTGCCGGTGACGTAGGACGAGAGGGGGCTGGCCAGGTACAGGGCGCTGTGCGCGATCTCCGTCTTGTTCCCCGCGCGCTGCAGCGGGATCACCGACAACTGGTTGGACTCCTCTGCAAATTTCCCACCTAAAAGGAGCAGAAAGAGTCAGTTTGGACCGTGGGAGGACTGTCCACCACCATGGCTGGCCAGGCACTGCAGCACTGCCCATGGGGCTGGCTGAGTGCTCCAGGGAACTGGGGTGAGATCCTGGCACAGCCCTGGGATAAAAACCTGGCAAGATTTAAAGGAGGGGAGCCCAAGCCCAGCAGGGATTTTGTACTGACCCAACAAGCTCAAGGACCTCAGAAAGCTTTAGAACCATGGAATGGCTGGGGTTGGAAGGGATCTCTCCTTCTCCTCCACTGCCATGGGCAGGGACACCTCCCAATATCCCAGGTCACTCCAAGCCCCATCCAGCCTGGCCTTGGGCACTGCCAGGGATCCAGGGGCAGCCACAGCTGCTCTGGGCACCCTGTGCCASGGCCTGCCCACCCTSKCAGGGAACAATTCCTAATTCCCAATATCCCATCCAYCCCTGCTTTCTGGCTGTSTGAAGCCCTGTACAGCACTCCTGGAGCCCCTTTAGGCCCTGGTAGGGATTCTGAGGTCTCCATGGCCCCAGAGCAGAGGGGCTCTAACCCTTGGAGCACCTCCATGGCCTCTGGACCCACTCTAYGAGCTCCAGGTCTTTCCCATCCTCTGGGGCTGCACCAGCACTCTGCTGATGGACTACAAGAGCCAACCCTGAGGCAGGGCCCAGTTTTGGGGGAGCACATTCCATCATGGCATCAGGGAGCCCAAACTGCTGCCAAACCAGWGCCCTAGGAGGTACCAGGGATGTGGGAAGGGCTGTTCCCACAGAGCTGTGCCAGCCAAGGCACAGCACAGCAGCAATCCCCATGAGCTGTGTGGCACTGGGGGTCCCTCCCAGTCCCCTCCCAGCAGAGCAGTGCCTGATGAGCTGTGTGGCACTGGGGGTCCCTCCCAGTCCCCTCCCAGCAGAGCAGTGCCTGGGCAGTGCCAGGGCAGGGCTGGGAGCCCAGGCTGCCTCACCCAGGCGTCGGAAGCCCTCGGTGCCCGAGATGGGGCCGGGGGCCAGGCTGTTCACACGGATGTTGTTGGGCCCCCACTCCACTGCAAGGTGACGGGTCATGGCATCTGGGGAGGGATTGCAACAGCACTGAGAAACAGGGAGCACAGCCACGCCAGAAACTTCTTGGGAGGGGGGAAAAAATGCCACAGAACAGTCTAGCTGAGAACAAAGGGCCCTGGAGGGGAGAAGAGCCTCATCCCAAACCCAGGCATGCAGTAACCACACCAATTCACCCCCTTGCCCCTCCCCAAGGTATCTTGTCACAGACARCTTTTATGAAAAATCCTTTCCTTAGGATTTTTCCTRCTGAGAAGCTGAGAGGCCTCAGGYACAAAATGTAAACAATGYTTATCTGCTGCTGTGGAATGCAACAGGTGCATCTGTGATTYGTCTCATGTGGTTGTTTCTAATTWATGGCCAATCACAGT
>NDFG01000141.1:1989083-2038012 GCA_002167245.1 Sporophila hypoxantha
AYCCTTTGTTATCATTKCTTCCTATTCTATTCTTAGCTAGCCTTCTGATMAAATCCTTTCRTCTATTCTTTTAGTATAGTTTTAATATAYTATATATCATAAAATAATAAATCAAGCCTRCTGAAACATMYAGTCAGATCCTCGTCTCTTCCCTCATCCTSYGACCCCTGTGAARGCTGTCACAGTATCTTCCATGCCAGTATTTAGGAAGGACTGGCTTCTTTTGTGGCCCCACGTGGCCCAGAGCCCCAGCAGGGTGTGTGGAGGTACCTATGGCAGCCTTGGCAGCCCCAGCGTGCACCTGCAGGGCCTGCCCTCGGTAGCTCAGGGTGGCCGTGATGTTAACGATGACCCCGCCGTGGTCCTGGGGAAGGAAAGGAGATGTGGAGTGAGGCAGGGAGCAGCACAAAGGCTCACAGAGGGCTCTGAGGGACAGGAGAGCTGGGCTTGGAGGGACAGTCACTCACAGGCACTGCCAAGCCATCACTGGGGCAGCTCTACCCACTGAATCTCAGGGGTGGGGCAGCCAGCAGGGCCCTGCTGGAGAGGTGGGACATGCAGGGTAGAAGGAAAGGCCAAGGGAAAGTGGCAGAGCTGGGAAGGGAGCAGGAGATCAGCTTCTCCAGGTGGCAGAGCATGGAAAGGTGCTGCAACAGCACAAAGCCCCAGGGCAAGGGACAGGAGGAGCCCCAGTTCAGGGCTGGGATCCCTGGAAGGGAACGGAGTGGAACTGTGCAGGGAGGCTCGGGGTCCTTGCACTTCCCTGATTTCCCCAGGAGCACAGTGTGGTCTGACACTACCCCCTGCCTACCAGAACCTCCCTCAGGCTCCCCTGGCTCTGTGCCACTTACCCGGAAATATTTCTCAAAGAGGACTTTGGAGGTGTTGAAGGTGCCCATGGTGTCGATGTCGATCACTGTCTTGAAGGCGTTGAAGGACAGGGCACTGGCTGGGCACAGGAAATTCCCCGCAGCACCTGAACCACAGGGACAGGCAAGACAGGGCTGGGACAGGTGTCAGGGCCCTTCTGGGACAGGGAGGGTGAGGGACAATGTCTGCATGCTGGAGAGCACATGGAGASAGCCCTGCTAAGGGATAAACTGCTGGCTCTGGTGCCCAGCAGCACAGCCAGCACGAGGGGAGCAGGGATGATCCACACCCAGACAAACAGGGATGGCCAAGCACCACACACAGATCTCTGCTTCCTCTGAGCCCCCAGGAAAACACCCTGCCCAGCAGTGAGCCCAAACAGCCAGGAGCCCTGGGAATAGTGCAGTAGGAGGAATAGTGCAGAGGGGGTCTGGRCCTTGGAGCATCTCCATGGCCTCTGYACTTAGTCCAAGAGTTCCAGGTCTTTCCCATCCTCTGGGGCTGCACCAGCACTCTGCTGCTGGATTACAAGAGCCAAACCCCTCAGGCAGGGCTGAGTTTTGGGGGAGCACATTCCATCARGGCATCAGGGAGCCCAAASTGCTGCCAAASCAGTGCCCTGTGCAGCCTCACCATTGATGAGGATGTCAATCCTCTGGAACTCCTGCAGAGCCTCGTCCACCGCGGCCGCGATGGTCTGCGGCTGCCGCACGTCCATGCACAGGGGCAGGCACTGCTGCCCCGTGCCTGCCACCAGCTTCTTCGAGGCCTGAAGGGACAAAAAGYCACTTGAGAGAGCCTGGCTGCACCCTGCTAGCCCTGGGGTAGCCAGGGAAAGCTCCTGCATGGTGTAACCCAGCACGCTGGGCAGGCTAAGCCCAGGTACCTGCGTGGGCTGCCACGGACACAGCACAGCCCAGGCAACATCTCTGCAGGCCAAGTACAAAGGTTGGACCCCAGCAAGGCTTTTCTGGCATGAGCCCAGGCATAATTGCCCTTTAGGTCCAAAAAGTCAGTGGGCAAAAGGGCAAGGACAGAGCAGCCAGGTGTCAGGCTGTGGGACAGAGCAGCTCTGCAGCTCAGGGTTTGTCACATGCCACCCCTATGGCTTATTAAGAGTAAGATTTTCCCCAGCAAATTAAGCACAGGGGYCACACAAGGTCAGCAGCAACTCCACACAACACCCAGAGCTGCTCCAGCTTCTGTTTTGGGCTCTGTGAGAGGTCCTGAGCCCCAACAACACACAGTTGCATGAGCAGCTGGAGTCCTGGACTGCAGATTCTGTGGCCTCAGAAGACTCTGGCCCCTGAGGACAAAAACCTGCTGAGCCAGCTTCTTCTGGCACATGAGCATGAAGGGGTGGGAAATGACAGCCAACCACACCTGCACTGTCCCCTCTGCCCCAAAACACAGGATACCTGTGCAACACACAAGCCACAGAGCCCCTGGTGTCTACTCAGTCCAACCTTGGGCTCTGCCCTGCTGACAAGCCTCCCCTACAGCTCATTTCTGCCTCRCTCCCCTACAAAAAGCCATCATGATCATGGAATAGCCCCCACAAAGCAGGRTCCAGGTTAACGGAGCTGTGCTGGAGATGGGGTGGGTGCAGCCCCAAACCTGCACCCACCCTGCTCAGCACTGCCAAGTGCCGGGCTGGCAGGCGGGAAGCATGAGAGGCAAATGGAGGCACTGGAAGCAATGGAGTCACTGGGAGGCAACTGCGGACGGCAATGGAGCACTGGAAGCAAGGAAGGGACTGGGGAAGCAATGCGGAGGCACTGGGAGGCAATGGAAGGCAATGGAAGGCAATGGGAGGCACTGGAACAATGGAAGGCCACTGGAAGCAATGGCGAGGCAATGGACGGCCACTGGGAGGCAATGGAACCACTGGGAGGCAATGGGAGGCACTGGGAGCAATGGAAGGCACTGGAAGCACTGGGAGCACTGGGAGGCAATGGGAGGCAATGGGAAGCCATTCCTCCTACTCACTATTCCCAGGGCTCCTGGCTCCACCGGCAGAGAGCAGAAGGATTTGGGGGCTCGCAGGCGGCTGGAGCCCGCACTCACCTCGGCCACCGCTGCAGGTTCCTGCGTGGCAAGACGGTGCGCGCGCCGTGCCTGCGGGGAAGGGGCAGGTGAGACGGGCCGGCTCCCAGCAGCACCCCGATCAGCTCGGCTCCCTGCAGGAATCGCTGCTGCTCCAGGCCCGCAGGACGGGGAGAAGCAGGCCCCGTCCCCCGAGCCTCCCTGAGGGCTCCGCCGCCCTCGGCTGCACATCCCGGCTCTGCAGGGCCTGGCACCGCAGCGGGAAAGGAATGGGGAAAGAGAAGAGAAGGGGTGAAGAGGAGGAAAGTGAGGCGAAAGAAGGGAAGAGGGGAAGAAGAAGAAGGAGGCAGGGGAAAGAAGGAGGGAAAGGAGGGCCGGTCCCAGGGCAGGGGCTCCGCCACCCATGAGATCTCGGCGATGCGGAAGCCGATGCCGGAGCGCCGCCGGTGATGAAGGCCACCTGGCCCCGTGGGACAGAGGCACGGTCAGAGCCCGGCCCGGGAGGCCGCCCCCGGAGCGCCGCACTCACTGGAGCAGGTCGGGGCGAGCAGGTGCCGGTACTGCGGCAGACACTCGTCCCCGTCCTCGTCCGGGGGCACCCCCGCCATGGCGGCCCGGCCATGGCGGGGCGGCGCTGCCCTGCGCCTGCGCGGGCGCCGCCGCCGTCGCCTGCAACGGGGACGCTCCGGGACACAGCGAACGAGCGGCCACGGCGGGAACTGCAGCGCCGGGAGGACCGGAGCCGTCCCAGGGCTCCCAGTGAGAATCCAGTGAGATATCCAGTGAGAGTATCCCAGTGAGACTATCCCAGTGAGATATCCAGTTGAGATGATCCCAGTGGGGAGCAGTATCCAGTGAAATCCTTCCAGTGAGATATCCAGAATATCCCAGTGAGATTATCCCAGTGAGGATCCATGAGATATCCCAGATATCCCAGTGAGTATCCCGTGAGATATCCCATGAGTATTCCCAGTGAGATATCCCAGTGATATCCCAGTGAGTATTATTCCCAGTGAGTATCAGTGAGATATCCAGTGAGATATCCCAGTGAGAACCAGTGAGAATCCCATGAGATATCCCAGTGAATATCCCAGGATATCCAGAGATCAGATATCCCAGAGATATTCCCATGAGATATCCCAGTGAAAATCCCAGTGAGATATCCCAGTGAATATCCCAGGATGATATCCCAGATGATATCCGCTGAGATATTCCCAGTTATCCCAGTGATATCCAGTGAGATATCCCAGTGAGATATTCCTGAAATTCCCAGTGAGATATCCCAGTGAGATATCCCAGTGAATATCCCAGTGGATATCCCAGTGAGATATCCCAGAGAATATCCCAGTGAGATATCCCAGAGAGAATATATCCCAGTGAGATATCCAGTGACTATCCCGAGTGGAGATATCCCAGAGATAGAGAATACGGATTATCCCAGATGAGATATCCAGTGAGTTATCCAGTGAGATATCCCAGGAGATATCCCAGAGAGTATCATATCCCAGTATATATCCCAGTGAGATATCCCAGATTTTCCCAGAGATATCCAAGTGAATATCCCAGGAACAGAGATTCCAGAGATAATGAATATCCCAGCCGGACTGGTAACCCGTGATCCCAGAGATCCAGAAGTCTTGAGTCCATGAGACAGTCGTCCCAGAGTCTGTCCCATGTCTCCCAGTGCTATCCACCGTGCCAGTGGCGATCCCAGCGCTTTCCTCAGTGTCCCAGTGGCCCCCGGATGCCACCCAGTGGTGATCTCAGTGCTTCAAGTGGCATCCCAGCCACTCTCACGGTGTCCCCAGGCCACCCAGCGGTGTCCACGTTCCCAGTTTATGCCAGTGCCACCCAGCGGTGCTCCAAGGTGTTCCCATGCGGTCCAGTGTCACGGAGCCCCCGGTTTTACAGCTCAGACCCCACCCGGTCTCTTCCGTCACCTGCAGACCCCTGCAGCCGCACCCCCGGGCACAGCCCAGTTTTCACAGAGCCTCCCAGTACAGTTCCAGCTGCCCAGAAACATCCGCAGTCCATCCCAGAGTTCCCAGCACTATCCCAGTTTCTCACAGAGCCTCCCAGTACACATTCCCAGTGCCCCTCAAACAGTCCGATGACACCCCGAGCTCTCAGAGTCTCCAGGAAAAAAAAAACAACTCCAGTGCTCACAAAAGCTTCCATACCAACGTACCTTCCATGGACTGTACCAGTGCATCCCGAGCTTCCCAGTATGGACCCAATGCCCTCTGGACATCCAGGCCCTCCATGATACCCAGTGCCTTCCCAGAGCCTTCCTGCTGACACCCCCAGTCCCTCTGGGTGTTACCTCAAGTACTTCCAGCAGCTCCCAGTACCCCAGTTGCCCACTGGGACATCCCAGTGCCTCCCAGACTTTCCAGTTCCACGCAGACATCCCACATGTTACCCAGTCACCCAGAGCGTTCCCAGTACAGCCAGATCCCTCTAGGAAACAACCAAGTGGTTTCCCCTCGTTTCATTACCACCAGTGCCTCCGAGCCCAGCTCCAGCTGGACTCCAGTGGCCCTGAATCACCAGCCCCGACTCGTGACCCCCTCTGGTGTTACCTCAGTACGTCCCAAGCTTCCCACCCCCAGTCTCCCAGTGACATCCACAGTGCTCCCAGAGCTTCTCAGCTCCTCTGCAGGACATCCAGACCATCCCCAAATGCCTCCCAGTACCAAGCCCAGTGCCCTCTTGAGACATCCCGGTGCCCTCCCAGAGCTTCCTGGTGACATCCGAAGGAGGGGACCGGAGTCAGAGCTGGGGACACCGGGCTTTATTGGGGGCGGGGGTGCCCCCGGCCGGGGCCCGGCCCTAGAGCCCGTAGATGTTGTCCCTGTCCCTGCTGTCCCAGGCCACCAGCTCGTCCCGCCGGAACCAGAAGCCGATCTCCCTCTGGGCCGTCTCGGTGGAGTCGCTGGCATGGACCACGTTCCTGCGAGGGGACAGGGATGGGGACAGTGCCACGGCCCCGGGGTCCCGCCCCCGCGGCCCTACCTGGTGATGTGCACGCTGAGGTCCCCGCGGATTGTCCCCACGGCGCTGCTGTCCCCAACCATGGCCCGCGTGCACCGCACCACGTTGTAGCCCTCCCACACCTGCGGGACAGGTACAGGGACAGGGACAGGGACAGGGACAGCTGAGTCCCCCGCGCCTCCCGGGCTGTCCCCTCACCATGGCCACCACCGGGACCCCCGGGCTGTCCCCTCACCATGGCCACCACCGGCCCCGAGGTCATGTAGGCGACGAGCGCGGGGTAGAAGGGCTTCAGCCGCAGCTGCTCGTAGTGCTGCTCCACGAGCCTSCGGTCCGCCTGGGGCAGCGGCGGTGACAGTGACACCCGGGCGGMGTCCCCGGCCACCCCCGCTCCCGGAGCAGCGTCCCCGCGGGCCCGGCTACCTGGAGCAGCTTCATGGCCACCAGCTTGAAGCCGCGGCGCTCGAAGCGCTGGATGATGTCCCCGAGCAGGCGCCGCTGCACCGCGTCCGGCTTGGCCACCAGCAGCGTCCTCTCCTGCAGCGCCGCGGGGGCTGCGCGGGTCACTGTCACCGCCAAGGGACACCGGAGCCCACCCGACACCGGCACGGTGCCAGCAGGGCCCCGAGCTGTCCCCGCCGCACCACGGGCTGTACTCGACCCCGAGGTGCCGATGGGAACCTGTCCCCATCGCTGTCCCCATCCCTGCCCCCATCGGTGTCCCCATCGCTGTCCCCATCCCTGTCCCCATCGCTGTCCCCATCCCATCCCGGGGCGTGTCCCCTGGCCAAGGTGTGCCTCTCAGGCTGCTGGGGTCCCAGGGGACGTGTCACTAAGCCCTGCTGGGTGTTGGGGACATGTCCGTGGCCTTTAAGCCAGCCATGTCTGTGCCGTGTCCCCGTGTCGGGGACTGTCCCCTGCCTGGCCCCGGGGCCTTCCCCCCGCCCGCTCACAGCGCGCCGCTGCTGGAGGGGAAAATCGGTGACCGAGGGACGGCAGGGTCCGGTCCCGCTGTCACCCGAGGGACGGCAGGGTCCGGTCCCGCTGTCACCCGAAGGACGGCAGGGTCCGGTCCCGCTGTCACCCGAGGGACGGCAGGGTCTGGCCCCGGTGTCATCCGAGGGATGGCAGGGTCTCACCCCGCTGCTGGCCCTGCCGCGGCTGCGCCGCAGGAGGGGACAGAAACCCCAGGGGACAGCGCATCCCGTCCGCTGGAGGGACAGAGGGGACAGGAAGGAGGGGAAGGGAGAAGGAGGGAGGAGGAAGGGAGGGGACACTTCACTGCCAATCCCGTCGGGACCCGTCCCGGGCTGCGGGGCCGGGTGGCTCCGGTGCTGGCGGGGCCAGAGCCGGACAAAGCGAGCCCGTGAGCTCACCCGGGCACTGCTGGGCACGGCTCTGCCAGGGCCCTGCCCTGTCCCTGTCCCTGTCCCCCGCACCGGGGTCCGCCCAGCACCGCCCTGGGGACACTGAACCCCTTGGGACCAGCTCCGGGCTCTGTCCCATGCCGGCACACGGGGCTGGGGACAGCAGGGCCTGGCACCGACCCGCCACACCAAGGGGTGACAGGAGCCCATGAGCCGCCACCCGCCCGGCACGGAGGGACCGGGGACACTGCGAGGGGACGGCGCACCGAGGGGCGGCACAAGCAGGGYACCGGGGACAGGACGGGGATGAGCAAAGGGTCCCCAGGGGCAGGGACAGGGATGAGGAAAAGGTCCCCAGGGGCAGGACGGGGCTGAGGGCCCCCAGGGATGGGGACAGGGTCCTCTGGAGCAGGGGTGGGGACAAGGTCCCCAGGGGCAGGACGAGGGTGGGGACAGGGTCCCCAGGGGCAGGACGAGGGTGGGGACAGGGTCTCTAGGGGCAGGATGAGGGTGGGGACAAGGTCCCCAGGGGCAGGACGAGGGTGGGGACAGGGTCTCTAGGGGCAGGATGAGGGTGGGGACAGGGTCCCCAGGGGCAGGACGAGGGTGGGGACAGGGTCCCCAGGGGCAGGACAGGGCCGGGCCGTGTCTCACCGGAGCCGTAGCAGCGGGGCGCGGGGGGGCTCAGGCCCGGCTGTCCCCGCGGGAGGCTCCGGGCCAGGCAGCGCCCCAGGGAGCCCATGGCGGCCCCGGCGGGTCKGAGCCGGGCTCGGTCGCTCTGCGGAGGCTTTAAGGGCCCGGGGACGGGTCAGGATTCCGTCCCTCCCCTTAAAGGCCGCCGCGCCTGCTCGGGACATCCCGGGCCGGAGCATCCTCCCCATGCAGAGCATTCCAGCACGGAGCATCCTGGCACGGAACATCCCGGCTCGGAAGCCCAAACCCTGCCAGGGTGGGAGCACAGCCCACAGCCACCCCGAGGGGAGCCAGACCCTGCCAGGACCCAAACCTGCCTCGTGCTTTGCCCTCGATTCAGCAGCAGGGGGAGGCCGGGTCAGCCCATGCCAGGCTGAGCTGGGGCACAAGGGCAGCCAGGGCAGGGTCCCCTGCGGGGCACAGACCTGCCCTGGGCACAGCGGGTGCTGGGGAAGGGCTGCAAGGCCCTGGGGACAGAGCAAGTGCCAGGTGGGACCCCTCTGATCACTTCTCCAAGGCCCATTCCAGACCCCAGTATGGGAAATCACTCTGTGCTGGGCTTCCCTGCACTCAGACAGCTCATGGGAGAGCAGCCTGGCAGGTTCAGGGAACAGCCTGGCTGCTTGGAGCCTGGTTCCCAAATCTGTGCTGATCTGAAGGACTGAGGAGTGTCCTGAAGAAACAAGTGAGGGCTGGGCTCGATCCCCCTGTCCCTGTCACCACCCTGCCTTCCCAAGGCTCGGGGATGGGGGGACAGAGCCCCTGCCACAGCCRGGGGGGCTCTGGGGACCTGCTCTGCTCAGCACCGTGGCAAAAAACACCCCAGTGCCCTCCCATGGGCAAATGGATTCAACAGGCTGTGGAAAAGAGACTTTTCTGGCCCAAAACGAGGGGCTGGGGTGGGGAAAGGCCCCTCTGCAGGGTCTGCCAGGCCAGGGGGAACAGGGCAGAAGGGTGGCAAAGGGGAAAGAGGTTTTAGGACAAGGGCTGCCAGATTGGAGCTTGGGCTTTGGCCACGGGGCAGCTGCTGGCATTGACCAAGGGAAAAATCTTCTACTTTCACCCTGAGTGAAGCCAAGAGAAGCAGCTTGAGCCTGGAGAGCTGTGCTGGGATGAAATCCCTTCAGCCACAAAGGGAAGTGGTGGAGGAGGTGGCTGCCAGCTTCCTGTGCCCCCCAGGGCAGGGCAGAGCTGCTGGGGGTGCCCAGGAGGAGCTCAGGAGCAGGGCCAGGCTGCAGGGCCAGGGCTGGACCCTGCACTGGGGGCTCCTGCAGCGTCACCAGCAGGAGCAATGAGGACTCCAAGTCTCACATGGAGACAGGGGAACTCACTCCAAGTGCTGCTCCAGGTGTGGCTGGCAGGGAGTCAGGAAGGCACAGAGCATCACCCCCCTTCCCTCACAGCTCTGCCCTCACCTGCACAGGCTGGAGCAGSTGAGGCACATCCTGGGCATCTGGGCTCTGCTCCAGGGCAGGGAGCACAAAGATCCAGCTGGTGCCAGCTCAGAGCCTGGATGCAGGGATGGCACAGATCATCCAAACAGCATCCACCCTCTCCCATGACAAACGGGCACAGGGAAGGGGCTTGTCCACAAAATTGAAACACAGGAACCATGGAGGAAGTGCTGCCACACTCCAGCTCACCCCTGGCACCTCCCAGCAGTCCAGGTGCAGCCACAGCACAGCCACATCTCCAAYCATTCCCAGGAGAACATCTGCAGGAGTGCTCCCTTCCCAGAGCCTGGGGCTGCTCCTGCCACTGCAGCTGCCCACTTAACCACAGGGAATTAAGACTGATTCCATATAATCATAGACTGGTTTGGGTTGGAAGGGACCTCAAAGCATTATCCCACCCCTGCCATGGGCAGGAACACTTTCCACCATCCCAGGCTGCTCCAAGCCCTGTCCAGCCTGTCCTTGGGCACTGCCAGGGATCCAGGGGCAGCCACAGCTGCTCTGGGCACCCTGTGCCAGGGCCTGCCCACCCTGCCAGGGAACAATTCCTAATTCCCAACATCCCATCTAACCCTGCCCTCATTCAGCCTAAGGCCATTTCCCCTTGTCCTGTCACTCCACGCCTCTCCAATTTAATCTATTAAATATAAAAATTAGGACTGATCTAATACTGCTTCCTGACCAGAGACCTCAGGGAAAAGAAATCATTCCCAGCTGCATGATCAGAGATCCACAAGCCCCACACAGTCTGCTCCTGCCTGACTGGTGTCTGGGATTTTACCAGACAGATGCCACCACTGGGTCACTGGGCAGAGGGTGAACTTCAGCTCCAGGCTCCCTGGGAATGGGGGATTTCTTCCTTTTCTTCCTGCAGGCACCTCAGGATCGATCCAGACACGTGTGCTGGAYGGAATGAATGGATCACCACAAGGTGTGACAGAAAACACAGGAGAACAATGAGGAGACAGCAGAAGAGGCCACCACTGATCTGCACCTTCCAGGAGCTGCTGGACTTGTTGGGATCCTTGCTGGCTGCTCCTCATTCCTGATCCTGGGAAAAGCTGTGGATCACTGCGTGTTCATTTATACAAAATGACCTGAGGGAAACTAACCCAGCCCCAAGTTATTTAAAACAACAAAGTAAGCACTTTATTCCCATTAAGCATGTTGTTTTAGTATCACAATGGAATGATGAGAAAACGTTTACGTTTAAAAAAAAACCCAAAAAAAGTCTCTAAATCCCCGCCAACATCGGGGAGGTTTTCAAGGCAATTTAAAAACAAAGGGAGTGACAGAAGTGCCAAACCAGTCCCAACGTCAGGAGACTCCTCCTCCGAGAGCTGGGCGGGGCAGGAAGGTGGAATGACACGAAGGTACGAATGTCTGAAGTGGTCTTTGGCGCTTCTGCCTCGTGTTTGATACGGACATGATCTCTCCAGACACCTCCAGATGCAACAAAGTGCTACAGGAGCAGAGGGAACGCCCCGGGAGAGGGATTTCCCGACAGCCGGGATGCCCCGGGGTGGGCATTAAGACACATCCTGCCGGCTCCAGCTGCGGCCTCGGGCTGGGCAGGGAGAACTCAAAGGAAGCGGTGGAGCGCGGTGAAGGCAGCGCCGGCCCGGCCCGGCCCGGGGGCAGAGCGGGAGCGGAGCGCGGGGCTGTGCCCGGGGCTGTGCCTGCGGCTGTGCCCGGGGGCGGCACTCACTCCAGGGCAGTCACTATAACTTCACGGTGCCCGGGGGCAGGCTGTCGTTGCACAGTCTGTAATAGCGCAGGTCGTTCACCAGCCTGTGCACGTTCTGTGTGAACGAGGGCAGGTCCTGCAAGGGAGAGAACAAAAACTGCTGGGAACGGAGGGGCACCGAGAGGGACACCGACAGGGGCACCGAGAGGGGCAGGCAGCAGTGGGTGTTCACAGGTGAAGAGATCCACCCTGACTCAGTCTGAGCCCAGGGAACTCCAGGCTCTGGGGCAGAGGTGGTTTCAGAGCTGACTGCAGGGATCCAGGCTCTGCTCCCATCTCAGCTTGTGCAGCYAGGCCCAGAGGAATGGGTCATGGGATCATGGAATGGCTAGGTTGGGAGAGGGCCTCTAAACATACTCTCAGTGCCACCCCTGCGTGGCAGGACACCTCTCCACGGTCCCAGGCTGCTCCAAGCCTGTTCCACCTGGCCTTCGGGCATGCCAGGATCCACGGGGCAGGCCACAAGCCTGCTTCTGGCACCCTGTGCAGGGCCGCCCCCCTCACAGGGGAACAATTCCTAATTCCCTAATGATCCCAATATCCATCCTGCCCTCTGGCCAGTGGGAGCCATTCCCTGTGTACTGTCCTCTCCATGCCTTTCCCCAGCCCCGCAGGCTCTCGCCTGGAGCCCTCTTCAGGCCCTGCTCAGGGGCTCTGAGGTGTCACCTGGAGCTTCCTCGCTCTTCCAGGGGAGCACCGCCACTCTCCCAGCCTGGCTCCATGGCCAGATTCAGCACTAATTCCTTGCTGCCCTCCTGCCAAGGCTCCTGGGTGTCACACACTCCCTAACAAGAGCTGATATTCCTGAGGAACAGTCACCTTCCAGAGCCAAGCAATTCCCCCAGGATTCCATTCCCACCCTCACCCTGGGTCTCAAATTCCCATCCCCTCTCTCAGGACAGGGAGCACTCAATGGACAACRCTCAGTAATGGAAGCCAGAACCTGRTGCTCTGCCATGGTATTCCACACWTTTCCTTCCCTGCTCTGCCATGATATTCCACARYTTTCCTTCCCTGCTCTSCCATGATATTCCACACGTTTCCTTCCCACACACAAGGGATTTGCAGGGATTGTGAGCCTGTGCAGGTACTCTGCTGTCCTTGCTGTAACCCTCAAACATCTGGCCAGCAGCTGGAGCAAGGTTTAGGCATGGACCTGAGCGTCCCACTGGGGAACACATCAGCCTAACCCAGTGAAACCTTCCTCCAGGAACCACCTTTGCTGACTCTCACAGCACCCTGCAGCCTGAGGGGTGATGGCAGCTCTGCCACKTGCACTGAGAACCCTTTGGCTGGGGATTGCTGAGCATGGAAGTGCTGGGAACAAAAGGCACTGCCTGGAGACACTGCCAGTATGTTCTYGCTGCCAGCAACCAGGACCCTGCAAGTCCTTAGAGCCCCAAATGCCACCTCTGAGGTGATACCCAGACCCTGAGAAAGGACTTCTCTTTCCCTGGAAAATGGCCTCCAATTGCATCCACTCACACTTGCCAATAATACGGTGCCAAGCTAGAAATTTGCAAACTTTGCTGGATTTCTCCAAAACTAAAGCATCCAGCAACCAGGACCCTGCAAGTCCTTAGACCCCCAAATGCCACCTCTGAGCTGATACCCAGACCTTGAGAAAGGACTTCTTGCTCCAGGTTGCAAGGTAAGATGTATTCTATTACCATTTGTATGGCAGCTGTCTTTTGCCAAGTGGGCAGTTTGCCTTATCTCTCTCTGAGTGATCACAAGCACTCCTCCCTTGGCAGGGGCCAGCTGCTGATAACAGCTATTGAATGTCCCTGCATGGCTGATAAGAACTACAGCATCCCATTGGGAGATGTGAGCCCAGAGGGAGGAGCCAAGCATTCCTACCCAGATATAATCTGGAGATTCTGGAACACCAGCACAGCTTCTGCACTGGATTTCCCAGAGGAACAGCAGCTGCCTCTTCCCCTGGATCCCCAGAGGCAGAGACTGCACCTTTCTCCAGGATCCCTGCTCCAGCAGAGCCACCCCTGACACTGCAGGAGGGCTGAGCCACAATTCCAATGGGACTGCTGCCAGCACCCTGACCCACAGGGTGTCAGGTTGGGTTCTGACTCTGGCAGTGTTGTTCTAGTGTACTGCATTGTTTATTTTATCCTTTTATTTTCTTCCCTATTAAAGAACTGTTATTTTCAGCTCCCATAATTTTTGTTTCCTGAGAGCCCCTTAATTTAAAATTTAGAGCAATTTGGAGGGGGGGGAGGGTTCATTTTCTCCATTTCAGGGGAGGCTCCTGCCTTCCTTAGCAGACACCTGTCTTTCCAACCAAGACACTTCTCTTTCCCTGGAAAATGGCCTCCAATGCATCCTGGCAACAGCACAATGCTGCAGGCCCCTCCTCACCCTGTCCATTTTGAAGTTCCTCCCCAGCACGTTCTTCTGGTTGGAGTCCACACCGTCACAGCTGGCCAGGAACTCGGGCAGGAAGGCGGAGTAGAAGCCATCGAAGTCCACCGAGGCCATGTTGTAGGTGGCGATGCCGATCTCCTCCTGCAGCAGGTCGTGGGACTTGTGCACCAGCACCTGCAGCAGCACGTTCACAAACTGGAACAGCATCGTGGTCCTGAAGATCTTCTGCACAGGGAGAGGGGCARGGGGTCAGGGCACTTCACTCCTCCRACAGGAGGACAAATCCAGCAAGGACAGAGCGGCCACGGCTRCAGCGGCATCTGCACACTCTGGTGAGCACTGAGATGATTTTCTAAGCCAAGCCAGATCAAAAATGGCCAAAATAAGATCAAATAGTATCAGCTTCAAAGTTAATGTTGAATTTGGCCACACTTACCTCAATGGTCTGGGGTTTCGGGACACTCAGAGCCCTGCAGGGCCTAAAGGGCTCCAGGGAGAGCCTGCAGAGGGACTGGGGACAAGGATGGAGGGAAGGACACAGGGAATGGCTCCCACTGCCAGAGGGCAGGGCTGGATGGGATATTTGGGAATTAGGAATTGTTCCCTGTGAGGGTGGGCAGGCCCTGTGCACAGGGTGCCCAGAGCAGCTGTGGCTGCCCTGTGGGCACCCTGGCAGTGCCAAGGCCAGGGTGGACATGGGGTTTGGAGCAGCCTGGGACAGTGGGAGTGTCCCTGCCCAAGGGGACATTTATTTAAAATAAATCATCTTTAGTCCAGCGACGCCCAGCCAAACCATTCCACAATTCCATGCTCTGACCCAAGTTCTAAGCACTGGCAAAGCCACCAGCATCAAGTCCAATTCCAGCCAGTGTTCCCTGCACAGTGCTCTTGGAGCCAGGGAATTGGCCAAGGGCTTGAAATCTGCCCCAGCACCTGTGAACACAAAGGGCTGCCCTTGAGGTGTGACCACAGATGAGAAACTGCAAGCTTTGCTTTCCCAGGTCTGAGCAGATTCCCTGGATTCCAGTTCTATCCACATGGCAGCGCTAAGGGGAGGTTACAGGACCTGGGTCCATGGAGATGGAGACTCCCAGTGGCAGTGAGCTGGGAACAGCAGACACCTGCAGCTGCCCTGCTGGGAATGCTGCAGGCACTCCCTGTGCCACTGAGGGTCCCACCTGCTGCTCCCCAGACACACCTGAGTGTCACTGCTCCACAGACACACCTGAGTGTCACTGCTCCCCCAGACACACCTGAGTCTGTCTCTTATACACATCTAGATGTGTATAAGAGACAGGTCCCAGGAGAGCTCCCACCTCTTCCCATGCCCAGAGAGCAGAGGCCCAGGCAGGACCCACCTTGTGGTACAGCTTCTGCTTGGTGTTCAGTGTCTCCAGGTAGAAAAGGTTCTGTTTGAACAGGTGAATGTCAGGCTGCAGGAAAGACTGGCCAAAAGCCTGGGAACAAAGCACAGAGGGAGGAAGGGCATGGAGAGCACCACAAACATCAGAGCTGCCAGGAAAAACAACAGCATTTTCACCCTGAGCCCAGGACAAACCCCTGGCAGCCTCAGTGCAGCAGGCTCATAAGAGACAGGCAGTTCAGATCAGCTGMGCTGCCTGCAGGTCCATGGGGATGACATTTTGGTGGGAACATGGGCATATCTCTGCAGAGCTGGCTCCACTGGGAGCAGGCAGGCCAAGCTGGCACTGGAGAGGGCCAGGGGTGCTGAGCCCAGCTCCCTGGGCAGCCAGGCTGCTCAGGAAGGGCAGGGCTGCTCCTCAGGGGTGTCACCTAAGGCACCACAGCACAGGGAACAGACCAGGACACAGCCCAGGGGAGCTCTCAGTCTCAGCCAGGAGCCCAAGCAGTGCCACTGCCCTGATTTAGGATTTGGAGATGATTTAGGATTTAGGCCTTGGGAGCCTGTGCAGTGAAAAGCCCAGAASAAAACCTGCTGGAGCCTGAGCTGGCCTGGCAGGGCTGCACAGTGTGTGATCAAACATCTTTTCCACCCTGAACAGCCCCAAAGCACTGGGCAGGGGATGAAGGTGGGTGAGGTCAGCTCTGTACAGAGACAGGCAGCAGGATTTTAACACCTCCTCTTCAAGGCATTGTGAGCAGAAGAGTTTATTCTCCCACAAGACCCATTTACTGTCAAATGTACAAAAATGACCCAGATCCCATCAAGACTGAGCCAGTWCTGGCCTTAGATCTCAGGTGGAAATCAGCATACAAACTATTAATATCCCCCACACAAAGCCCTGGCTGTGGGAACATTTACAGAGCATGAAATGGGAGTTRTGTATCAGAGCAACAAGAGCCAAGGAGCAAAACAAGCAGTGCAGTATTGTCACCCAGCCTGAACTGAGATGATTACATAAATACCTTCCAGAATGAGGCATTCAGGGGAGGTTGGAAGTGTTACACAGCTGCAGGTGAGAGAAATGCTTGGACAGCCCTGCACAGGAACCAGCCTGGGCTTCAGTGACACCAAAAGGTGGCAGGAGAAGGGAAGGCCACAGAGAAAGATGGCCCAGGTTATGTCAGTGCAAGAGCTCCCTCTCCACATGTGCACACAGGGGACCAGGCACTCCACCAGGGGGAAACTCTCCCAAAGTCCTCCCACCTGCAGTCTAAGGAGATCTAGGAATTGCAAGGGAACTCATCTGGCCAGCTCTGACTGAAGTAACACATGGAACACAGCCTGTTATTCTTAAAAATTCCAATATCCCAACCTGAGAAGGTTGGAGCTGGCTCTGTGCACACACTCTCCTCAAGGGGCTGCAGGAGAGCTGCAGAGGGACTGGGGACAAGGGATGGAGGGACAGGYCACAGGGAATGGCTCCCACTGCCAGAGGGCAGGGCTGGATGGGATATTGGGAATTAGGAATTGTTCCCTGTGAGGGTGGGCAGGCCCTGGCACAGGGTGCCCAGAGCAGCTGTGGCTGCCCCTGGATCCCTGGCAGTGCCCAAGGCCAGGCTGGATGGCATTCGGAGCCACCTGGGATAGGGTAAGGTATCCCTGCCATGCCATGTTCCAGGAGGTGGAATGGGATGGGCTTTCAGTTCCCTTCAACCCAAACCAGTCCATGATTCTCCATTCCCCAGGGCAAAGCCTGTCAGGTGTTACCCCCCAACCCTTCCCCACCAGGGCTTGTGGTACAGAACTCAACAAGTGCATGGAAAGCAAAAGGAAAACTTCCCAGCACTGGCAGTTGGGAAGTTTTTCCACACTCAGGAAAACTTCCCAGCACTGGCAGCTCTCCCCAGTGCCAATCACAACACTCAGAATTAAATGGGTCAGTGGCAGTAATGTATTTTTATTGCAGGATGAGGCTTGCAAAAAAAATTAACATTCCTTCCTCATGCCTGCGTGGCTCTGTGCTTTGTGAGCTCAGCAGCTGGGTCACTCCTCAGCACTTTCATTTTCAGCAGTTTGGGGAGGCAAAACCTCCCTCAAGCTCATCTAAACCCATCACCCACATGTGCCCACGTGGGACCCTCACAAGAACAAAGACACTGAGGGGCTGGAGGGGTCCAGGGAAGGGAACAGAGCTGGGGAGGGGCTGGAGCACCAGGAGGGGCTGAGGGAGCTGGGAAGGGGCTCAGCCTGGAGAGAAGGAGCCTCAGGGGGGACCTTGTGGCTCTGCACAGCTCCTGACAGGAGGGGACAGCTGGGGGAGTACCAGGGAACAGGGACAGGATGAGAGGGAATGGCCTCAAGTGCCAGGGGAGGTTTAGGTTGGATATTGGGAAAATTCCTTCATGGAAAGGGTGGTCAGGCCCTGGCACAGCTGCTCAGGGCAGTGGTGGAGTCCCCATCCCTGCAGGAATTTAAAAGCTCTGTGGATGTGGCACCTGGGGACATGTTTAGTGGTGGCCTTGGCAGGCTGGGGGAATGACTGGACTCAATCTCAGAGGGCTTTTCCAGCCTTGATGATTCTGTGATTCCATGTTTAGTGCTCCCCTGCAGGACAGGCTCCAGGCAGTGGTGGGAAAGGTGAGTTACCTGCATGATGGCACTGAACTGGGCTTCATTCTCCATCTGCTCCTCTGCCACTCCCCTCTGCACACTGGCCAGCACACTGGATTTGAAGAAGTACCTCCAGTTGTGGTGCAGCACCCGGAAGAGCAGCTCAAACAGCTCTGCCTTCACATCAGGGGATGAGCGCTGCCAGGAGAGGGGACAGAGCTCAGGGCAGGCMCCTCTGCTGGGATCCCACCCACCCCTGGGTCCCACCCACGCACCAAAGCACTTCTAAGGCAGCACCAGCCCCAGCAGCTGRAGGATCATGCTGAAAACACATCCCTGACTCTGAGTTGTACCTMCTGCTTTGACCTCCTCCCTAATTTTAGCTTCTCTTGAAATCCCTGACAAAATCCTCCACCCACTCTGTTTCCAATCCCACTGYCTGCTCCCCTCCAGGGTGTTTTCTCTCCACACTTGCAGCTTGTGGAAATTCAAAGCTTCACTGCTGCCACTGATACCTTGGGGTTTAAGTTTTTCTGTGCAGCTTTTAGCTTTATATTAAGTGTTACTGGGATCTTTTCATAGGGTGGTGAAGACAAAACAATCCTATTCTAGCAGGAGACTCAAGGACAATCTCTTCAAACTTCAGGCCCAAAGCATAAACAACGTGAAAAGAGGAGGGTGGGCAAGCAAGGAGGATGAAACTTCATAATTTGAAGTTATTAATTGGACAGTTGGCTCCTGTATGCAAATGGACTAAAACTTYTAAAAATGTGWTATCTTCTGACCAAGCCCTTTTGTTTCCATCTTAGAGCCCCCCAGGCAGAGCCATGACTGTGGAGGATGGGTCCAAAGAGAGATGGAGACTCCCAGMGGCAGTGAGCTGGGAACAGCAGACACCTGCAGCTGCCCWGCTGGGAATGCTGCAGGCACTCCCTGTGCCACTGAGGGTCCCACCTGCTGCTCCCCAGACACACCTGAGTGTCACTGAGTGTCACTGCTCCCCCAGACACCCCTCATGGCACTGCTCCCCCAGACACACCTGAGTGTCCCTGCTCCCCCAGACACACCTGGCACTGCTCCCCCAGACACCCTCACTGGCACTGGGTGTTCTCTGCTCTCCCTCACTGTCAGAGCAGGGAACACATCCAGCCTTTGTCTGACTGGAGCTGGGATTCCATTCCCATCCCCAGTTCCCAGTATCAGGGGGGTGGTAGCTCCATTCCAACCACACAAAGGCTGTGGCACAGAACCCCCAAATCCTGACCTGGACTTCCAAGTGGTTTAAGAGCAGTCCCAGGAGAGCTCCCACCTCTTCCCATGCCCAGATAGGACCTGAGCTCTGCTACTGCCAGGGTGTGGCCTTGGAAGGCACTTCAATAAAAATTCACTTTATTCCTCTTAACTCCATCTAGCCTCTGTTCCAATAAGGCATCACCACCCCCCTGTAGCCATGATATTTTCTAAAAAATCCTTTCCTTAGGATTCTTTCTCCTGAGAAGCTGTGAGGCCTCAGGAACAAAATGTAAACAATGGTTATCTGCTGCTGTGGAATGCAACAGGTGCATCTGTGATTGGTCTCATGGGGTTGTTTCTAATTAATGGCCAATCACAGTCAGCTGGCTCGGACTCTCTGTCCAAGACAGAGCCTTTGTTATTCATTTCTTCTTTTTCTATTCTTAGCTAGCCTTCTGATMAAATCCTTTCTTCTATTCTTTTAGTATAGTTTTAATATAATATATATCATAAAATAATGAATCAGCCTTCTGAAACATGGAGTCAGATCCTCATTTCCTCCCTCATCCTGGGACCCCTGTGAACACTGCCACACCCCCCCAGCAATGCCTCCCCTGCCCTGCCCTGGGAGCTGAATACCTCTGCAATGATGGGATAGACCTGCTCCATGCACAGGGAGATCACACTGGGCAGGAAGGGTTTGAACACCTGGCCTGGCTCCTGCACCACCACCTGCAGGATCTTCAGGAACTTCTCCACCACCCGGCAGCCCGTGCTGCCCTCGTGCAGGATGCTCTCTGCCAGCTGCTCCCTGGGACACAAACAGSCATTAGGAACATTCCCAGGGATCCAAAGGCTCACCTGGCTTACAGGAAAATAGTKGAAAACAGCCTCTAAAATGCTCCATTAATACAGGCCAGGTACATGAAGGCACAGAAGGGAGGGAGGTTTGACTGAGGGTTGACAGACCRCCCTCCCCAGCAAAGGATGAGTGAGGGGACACTCTGAGACCTTGGGCAGGAGCTAAGAGGGAATGTGAGAGTCCAGTTCAACACCCCACACAGCCAGGGTGGGAGAGCTGGGATTGCACAATGGCAGCTGTGACTGATGGACATGCACTGGGTCTCTCCAGACTTGGAAGTGTTGTCCCCACATTCAGCCCTGGGATGTGYCAAAAGTTTGGCCACAAAGGCTGCAGACAGCCCACTTTAGGGACAGGGACCAGCTGGCTGAGCAGCTCCTCAGATAAACCATCCTGGGGGGTAAGAAAGAAGTGACCAGGGTTGGGCAGTACCTGGTGAACATGTTCAGGAAGGTCTGTATGATCTGCTCAGTGAAAGGCACTCCCATCTGCACCCTCAGGCCTTGGAACAGGGTGAGGAAGAAGCTCAGCATCTCATCTGTCACATCTAAGAGAGGAGAAAAGCAKCAAGAACATGTTAAGGAAACATCCAAGTGCATCAATAAGTCTTTTATGTTTAAGTCTGAAGTGTGCTCCTCCTGTTCAGGGAACCCCATTTACTGTTGGGAATTTACCAACAGAGTTGTCTGAGAAACTGAAACCATCAGCTGGTTCCTACAGGGCTTCAAGATTGTTCATCCCCTTCCAAAACCTGCCAGGGATGACCAGCACAGGCAGCACCCAACCCCTCAGAACAACCAAAATCCTGCCAGCAAGGCCTCAGTGTGCTCAGAGTGCTGGGACAAAGCTCAGGGGCAGCTCCAGGCCCATCTCCAGTGCTCACTGCTCATACAGGGTTAACAGGAAACACCAGGAAATCCAAAACACCCACAGAGCTCGGGGTGGAGGAGACAGAATCCAGCTTGTTTTTTCGGCAGGAACTGAGAAGACCCTTCTATCCTGCAAAGTGAGCACGTGGTGGTGCAGTGAGCTGATCAGCACCCAGCTGATCCTTCAGCCATCCCAATAAACACTGGATAACCAAGCTGGAGCTGCTCAACTCCTCCCTCATCACACAGCCTTGGATAGCCAATAAATTGCAATTGATGAGGRTGTTCTGAAGACAACAGCTCCCTGGAGTCACAGCACCTTTGCTGCTGCCTTGGATCCTCTGCATTTCACTGCTTTTGTCTCCCCTCAACCCCCACCACTGAGAAAATCCCACCCAGCTCCAAGGGGAACAGGAGGAAGCACCTGATGTGACACAAAATGCAAGCTGCTGGCCAGCAGGCTGCCAAGTGACAGTCCTGGTTCCATCTCAGGGAAAGAAACCCCCAAATCCCACATCATTTGACCCAATCTGATGCCAACTATTRCTCTTAATGGTAAATACAGCCAGAGAGGGTATTTTAAAGCTTTTTTTTTTTGTGCTCAGGACCAGCTCCTCTTTGAAACTGTGACAATCCTGCCTGGATCCTGGCTGGCAGGGATGTCCCTTCAGCCCAGCTCTCCCAGCACACCCAGGKACAGCAAACCCACACACTCCACACCCACAGCACAGCTCTGCTGCTGCTCTGGGTGTCACCAGGAGCTCAGAAAGCTACTCACAGCATGACCCCTGGCCTGAGGTTATACCTGACTGATGAATGAAAGCTGGGAAGAGGGCTAGTGAGACCTGCACGGATTCTTGCAGCGACTGATAACAGATCTGCCGGGACTTGGTGGATTCTCCAGAGACACTTTCCACAATGTCTTCCAGAACGCTCAGTGTCTGGTGGATGATCACTTTGGCTGCAAAACAAGAGGAGTGATGCTTCTTGCATGTGCCAAAATTGCTCACAGGTAAGAGGAAGAGAAATTAAGCTCACACACAGAGTAATTAAAACAACTGATTTGTAACACTGCAGATTTCTGAATGATTTCTAAAGTGATCCTCAATAAAAAAAAAACAAAAATCACCCCAAACCAGGCCCAAAACATATACAGCAGTTTCCCTGCACCCTTGCCAGGAGTTTCCTTGCATTCCTCCTATATAAACAAACCCTCTCCAGTACTTCCCAAGGAAGAAATTCTTACTTTCCTCTTCACTTTTTACAACCACGATCTCTGTTAATGCTGCTTCCAGCCAGTATTTCTAATACTACACAAGAGGCTGTTCAGCATTGCCAGTGCAATCCTTACTATTTAAACTTTTATCCCAACCCTGATCCCAGGAAGACAGCACTCTAATGGAAGAGTTTACAGGTGACCTGGGATGAGAGTGCCCTGCACAGAGCAGAAAAACCTCTAAAAACAGAAAGAAAACCCAACCCGCTCCTTCCCCGCCCTCCTCATATGCAAAACAATTTCTCAGCCAAATTAACCACTGTCAAATGAGCTTAATGACACTCCCCAGTGCAGCAGGAGTGGGCAGGACACTGGTACTTACTGTCCTCCAGCTGCACCTTCCTCTGGGGCAGGCTGGCCGTGGCCTTGAGCTGCCGGTAGTCGCGGGTGAGGGCGGACACGAGGCTGGCGTGGTTGGTGGAGCGCACAGCCCACTGCTGCTCACTCTCAGGCAGGTTGGGCCAGGGCAGCAGCAGCACGTTGGACAGAGCTCTGCACACCAGCACCTGGGCCTGGGAGGGACAGCAATCACAGCCACTGAATGGTTTGGGTGGGAAGAATGGTGTTCCAGGTTGCAAGGCAAGACGTTTTCTATTACCATCTGTAGGGCAGTTGTCTTTTGCCAAGTGAGCAGTGTTCCTTATCTCTCTCTGAGTGATCACAACCACTCCTCCCTCGGGAGGGGCCAGCTGCTGATAACAGCTATTGAATGTCACTGCCTGACTGATAAGAACTACAGCATCCCATTGGGAGATGTGAGCCCAGAGGGAGGAGCCAAGCATTCCTACCCAGATATAATCCAGAGGTTTTGAGACACCAGCATGGCTTTCTCCACTGGATTTCCCAGAGGAACAGCAGCTGCCTCTTCTTCCACTGGATCTTCAGAGGAAGACTACACCCTACTTCTACAGGATCCCTGCTCCAGCAGAACCACCCCTGACACTGCAGGAGGGCTGCAGCCACAATTCCAATGGGACTGCTGCCAGCACCCTGACCCACAGGGTGTCAGGCTGGGTTCTGACTCTGTCAGTGTTGTTTTAGTTTACCGCATTGTTTATTTTATCCTTTTATTTTCTTCCCTATTAAAGAACTGTTATTTCCTGCTCCCATATTTTTTGCCTGAGAGCCCTTTAATTTAAAATTTATAGCAATTCAGAGGGGTGGGGAGGGTTTACATTCTCCATTTCAGGAGAGGCTCCTGCCTTCCTTAGACTCCTGGCTTTCCAAACCAAGACAAGTGGTGGAATGGCTTGGGTGGGAAGGGAGGGTAAAGCTCARCGTGTTCCGCCCTGATTTGTGCATCTCTGGTGTGTGGGGTGAGCTCTGCAGAGCTGCTTGGACACTGAGGATGGATTGCAACTCCCAAAACACCCACACAGGTGGGTATCAACCCTGAGCTCCTGGTACCCACAATGAGAGGTGGGAGCAGAAACCACCCACAAGAGCCCAGACAGCAGCAGGGTTGGACTGACAGCAAAACCATTGAATCATGGAATGGTTTGGGTTGAAGGGACCTTAAAGGTCACAAACTTCCAACCCCCTGCCCCAGGCAGGGACATCTTCCACCAGACCAGGCTGCTCCAAGTCCAGCCTGCCTTGAACACTTCTAGGGATGGGGCACTCACAACTTCTCTGGGCAACATTAATCAAAGAGACAAAGTTTTAACTTTTTTCCCAAGTTAATTTTTGCTAGAGCACAAGCATGGAGTGAAGTGGTATTTTATGGCTGTCCAAGACACCAGAGGTGCTCACTATTCAACAGCAGAACACGAGCCCAAGTGAAAACAACCAGCCCTGCAAAGAGAGAGAGAAGCAAAGCTCCAGGATTTAAGGCCTGGAAGCAGCTCCCAGCTCTGTCAGCCCTTCCCTGCAGCAGTAAATCTCTGATGTTTATAAAAACAAAGATGATTTTACTTTCATTACTCCTTGTCTGGTTTACATACTGAGCTTCTGCACTTGTGCAGCACTTTGTGCTTCCTTGACAGCACAGAACATAACCATATCCCAGCACTYTGGCTTTTCAGTGCTATAAATGGAATATATTTATGTTATTTACATTGCTTCTGCAATATAAATACTCCAGTTTCACAAAAAACTCTTTGTGTAGGTCAGAAGCAACGTGCCTGTACTGTGAAGATGATGCAGAACTGGGAATGGTGTCAACAAATGAGAAAAGAATCAGATCTAAGAGGTGCAATTGTGTTTTTTCCTTGTGCTGTTTCCCCAAATATATCATTAATTACATACAATATCACTGTAATTTGTGGATATCCACAATATAGAGAAGGTTGCTGYTTTTTGAGGTTATCTCTGTCCTGSATTATCAAGCAAATTGTATTCTATTCACCATCTGTATGCAGTTGTCTTCTGTTAAGTGGSCTGTTTTCCTTATCTCTTCCACAACTAGGGAGATAGCTGCTGATAACAGGCCATTGAATGTCACTGRATGACTGATAAGAACTACAGCATCCTATTGGGAGATGTGAGCCCAGAGGGAGGAGCCAAGCATTCCTACCTGGATATAATCTGAGCTCTTGGGACACCAGAAGAGCTTCTCCCTGGATTTCCCAGAGGAACAGCAGCTGCCTCTTCCACTGGATCTTCAGAGGAAGAGACTGCACCTTTCTACAGGATCCTGCTCCAGCAGAACCACCCCTGACACTGCAGGAGGGCTGAGCCACAATTCCAATGGGACTGCTGCCAGCACCCTGACCCACAGGGTGTCAGGTTGGGTTCTGAATCTGTCAGTGTTGTTTTAGTTTACTGCATTGTGTATCTTTTTATTTTCTTCCCTATTAAAGAACTGTTATTTCCTGCTCCCATATTTTTTGCCTGAGAGCCCRTTAATTTAAAATTTAGAGCAATTTGGAGGGAGGGGGTTTACATTTTCCATTTCAGGGGAGGCTCCTGCCTTCCTTAGCAGACTCCTGTCTGTTCAAACCAAGACAATCCCTCAGCACCTGAGGCAGACCTTCCCAAGGACACCTGGTTTCCACGTGGGACAGCTCTGGGTGAACTGACCTTGTTGGGGAGGCGCTGGGCAGAGGTGTCAGTGATCCTGTTGAACACCTTCTGCACGGCCGGGATGCTGATCAGGAACACCGGGCGCACCGTGGTGGCCAGGGACACCAGCAGGTGGCACGCAGACAGCAGCAGCTTCACCTGTCTCTTATACACATCTAGATGTGTATAAGAGACAGGTGGTGGCCAGGGACACCAGCAGGTGGCACGCAGACAGCAGCAGCTTCTCCTGCACCTGAGACACACGGGGGGGTCAGTCCCACCAGCACACACTGCCAGGCTCAGCTCACTGAGCCGCCAGGACCTGGGGGATGCAGGCTCTGATCCCAGGGAACAGGGACAGGATGAGAGGAAACATSCCAGGGAAGGTTTAGATTGGATTTTGGYYAAYGTTCTTCARGGAAAGGGTGGTCAGGCATACAGTGCTCAAGGCAATGTGGAGTCACCATCCCTGGAGGCATTTAAGAGCTGTGTGGACYTGGCATTTGGGGACATGGGTCAGTGGTGGCCTTGGCAGTACTGGAGAAATGGTTAGACTTGATCTTAGAGAGCTTTTCCTAAACAATTCTATGATTTATTTGTAAACCAGAGCATAGCTGAGTTCCCTTAATACCATGAGAGAGAGAGAGAGAGAGAGAGAGAGAGAGAGAGAGAGAGAGAAAGAGAGACTTCCCTGCTTTCCAGCCATCAAATCATTAGACTGAGTTTAAAAGCCTTTAAGTTGCTCATGCTTGTATCAGCCTGACTCCCAGTGCTGTTAGGACACTTCCCATGGCTCTGGGACACAGCCCAGCTCCCAGCCCACCCCAGCTGAGCAGAGTGCAGCCCCCAGCCCCCAGGGGGGCAGTACCTTGGAGCTGATGAGGGGGGTGATGGCCTCCAGTGCTGTGGACACCAGGGAGATGAACTGCTCGGGGTTCTGCCGGTGCACCTCGCTGTAGAACTGGGCCAGCCAGTGAGCGTAGGCCTGCAGGGCTGCCAGGGACTGGGCGTGCCTGGGGACACCAGGGGACACAGTGAGCAGTGCAACAGGACACAGGAGTGGTGTTTCAGGCAAATCTGGCAGCAGGGTTTGTAAAAAATCCTTACTCTGTTTTGGCTTTGGTTCTGGACGCACCAAGGCAAAGGTGGGAATTGATAAAGCCAAGTTATCACCAACTGGTACCTGACTGTAACCACAGCTGATAATCACCCTCCTGTCAGGTGAGGGTTGAGTCAGGGTGTCCCTCAATTTCAGAGAGGTGGCCCCCAAGTGTGGGACAGTACTGCTTTCTCAGGCAAGCATTAGAAAATGGTTTCTTCAAGGACAGGGAAAAGGGTGAACCCTTGCCAACAGATCATGGAAAACACCTCCCCAGTTATTGTAAACCAGAAAAACCATTACAACAGCATCACCTGCACTAATTTCAGTGCCATTAACTTGGGATTAATAGGAGAAATCCCATTAGTTATACAATGATATGGTGAAATCTAGAGGGGGTCTTCAAGGAGCTGCTGAAGGTGCAATTACAAACCAGAACAAGTGCTCAAACCTTAAATTCTGCTCACAGAGCTCCAGCTGGCAGGGAACAGGTTTGTGTGCACAGCCTCAGCAAGGGAGGGTCCCTACAAGTCTGTCACAGAGGGAGGTGATCTGTGACCAGCACAGAATTTCATACTGAATGGCAGTGCCTGGATGGCAGCTGTTTCTCAKAGAAATGGCTTGCACAGCTGCAAGGGTTATGTTTGTCTTGGAAGACAAGGATTTGAAACCCTTAAGTGGGAAAAACCTCTTTTACCTGAGCCACAGATCTGACTTTGGTAGCAAAAAAATCCATCAACTGGATTTATAAATAAACTACATTACACAGTGGATCCATTTCTTTAAAATATCACTGTTGTAACACTTATTTCCTCATTAATTACCCTGCTTTTACAGCCACCAGCACAGGGCACAATCCCAGTTTGCTCTCAGAGATGATTTAAGGGCATTTTTCCTTCTCAGCACAAACATGTTTTCCCTTAAACGACCTGGATACTTCCATTAGAGCAAAGACTGGTCCAAAATGCTGGCAGCAGCCTTGACTTTCCTCAGCTGAAAAAGGTGCTTTCCTGGGGAGCTGCCAAGAGCTGGAGAGGCTGTTTCCCAGAGGATCTGCCAAGGAGGGGTCTGAGCAGCAGCTCCAGGCCTTGCCCACCCTGTGAGTGCCCAGTTTGGTYCAGCCCCACTCACACATCGATGAGGTCAGGTTTCAGCACGGAGGGAACGGCGGTTTCGATGTTGTACAGTTTGATTTGGGATCCATACAACGTCACTTTCACCAACCTGCAGGTGCAAACACACGTGGCAGTGCAAAGGGATTGTACACATCTGCTCCAGCACCTGAGCTAGTGCAGCTCTTCCCCAGTCTGAGTGGATATTTAGCAAATACACAAATGAGATTTTGACCATTTAGCTTAAAATAATTCAGAGCTCACTGTTTGGGGTAAAATGGAACAAGTCAGAAGCTCCTGCACAGAAATGAAAACACAAAACCTGTGTAAAAGCCTGAAATTCTCCCATTTGTAACTATGTGCTAATTAAATATCTAGGAGAGGATAATAAAACATCTGCCCCTTCAGCTTTCACAGGTCTTTCCATTTAAGAGAAGAATCATAGAAACATTGCGGTTGGAAAAGGCCTTGAAGATCACAAAGTTCAACCCAGGGAGCCCCCTCAAACCAACTGCATCAAAAGGTGACAGGTCAGAAAAGCCAAACACACTCTGTGGTCACTATCCATTGGATTAGAAAGTTGCAAACTGTCTTGCAACAAAGAACTTGGGACCATCTTAGACTATGGCCAACTGCTTGCTGCCTTATAAACCTCATTGTCACCATGARATTTTATGAAAAATCCCTTCACCAGGATTTCTTCTCCTGGGAAGCTGGGAAGCTTCAGCTTCTCCTTGTTTTGCTGCTTTGGAATGTGATTTGGAGAATTGCTTACTCAGTATGTGAACTTTGTTAATTTAATGACAATTCACAGCAGCTGTCCGACTGGCTAAGTCTGTCACCGGTTTTTTATTATCATTCTGTTTTAGCCTTCTGATGCATCCTTTCCTCTTGCTTAAGTACAGATTTAGTATACTTACGCATTTCTCCTTTTAATATAAGTAAATATATAAACAAATCAAGCTTTCTGAGAACATGTGAGTCAAATTCTCACCTCTCACCTCAGTCCTGGACCTACAACATTTTGTGTGTACAAATTTTCAACCTTATTGGGCAAGAGTAACGCACATTGGATAAATTGTTGGATACACTGCAGTAGGAAAGAAGTGAAATGTGACAGGGGTCAGAAAAGCAAACTCTCTGTACAATTTTCCAGTTGCATAGGCAAAGATGTATTCTATTACCATTTCTATGGCAGCTGTCATCTTCCAAGTGTGGCAGTTTTTTCCTGATTCTCTCCACAACTCACTCCTCCCCTGAAGGGGACAATCTGCTGATAACAGCTATTGGATGTCACTGCCATGACTGATTAAGAAACTACAGATCCCACTGGGAGATGTGAGCCCAGAGGCGGACCAAGCCATTCCTACCCAGATATAACTGGAGATCTGGAACCCCAGCACAGCTTCTCTCACATGGGATTTCTCAGAGGACAGCAGCTACCTCTTCTTCCACTGGATCTTGCAGAGGGAAGACTACAAGCCCTTTTCTGACAAGATTCCTGCTCTCAGCAGAACCACCCTTGACACTCCAGAAAGCTGCAGCCACAATTCCAATGGGACTGCTGCCAGCACCCTGACCCACAGGGTGGTCAGGCTGTGTTTCTGATCTATGTCAGTCGTTGTTCTAGGTGTAGCTGCCATTGTTTTATTTTATCGCTTTATTTGTTCTTCCTAGTAAAAAAACTGATATTTCCTGTCCCCATATGTTTTTGCCTGAGAGCGCTTTTAATTTAAAATTTATAGCAATTTAGGAAGGGGTGGGTGGAGGTTTTACATTCTCCATTTCAGGGAGGCTCCTGCTCTCCTTAGCAAACACCTGTCTTTCCAAACTGAGACAGGTGACTGTCCACTGGATAGAAATTTAATAAACTTTCTAGAGTTTATCACAAAGACCTTGAGACATTCTTAGACTATGCGCTCACGGCTTTGCTGCCTTATAAACCTCATGGCTTTGAGATGATGTTCCCTAAGCAATAAACCCTTCTTAGGCTGATCCTGGTGCCCACCTCTCCACCACGGTGAGCGCGTCGTTGAACCTGGCGGCGAACACGTCCCCGGTGAAGTACTCGGCCAGGCGGCCCACGGCCTGCAGCAGCGAGCTCAGGTCCCTCAGCGAGCAGTGCAGCCTCCTGCAGTCATTCTCTGCTGTGATGTTCAGCCTGTGACCTGCAGGGACACCAGAGCCTGTCAGCCACACAGCCACAAAGCTGAGTTTCTCTAACAGCTGCCCCCAGAGCTGGAAATTGCTGCTCGCGCAAGGGGAGAGCCCCARGGCTCTGGGATTGATCCCTGCTGCTCCTGGGATGGGAAACCTGGTGACAAAGTGACAGGAAGTGGCAAGTTTGTTCTAATTCCATTGTGAAAGTAGCTCTGGGTCACAGGTCAGATGGCAGCACTGGCCCAGGCACTGCAGCACTSTGGAAAGGAAGCTCAGCTCTCCTGACAACACCTCAAGGGCTGATAAAGATGTAAARGACTATTTCAGCCTTTTACACCTTTATTTCCTTCTGTATGGAGCTAATTCCTCCACAAACGGGAGCCTTTCTGTTTTCTGCTGCCATCAGGAGGATTCCCTGCTCTGGAGAAGGTGGTTTTCCACGTGGAGAAGGTGGTTTTCCACATGGAGAAGGTGGTTTTCCATGTGGAGAAGTTGTTTTCCACATGGGAGAAGGTGGTTTTCCACATGGAGAAGTTGTTTTCCACATGGAGAAGGTGGTTTTCCACGTGGAGAAGGTGGTTTTCCACACACAGAAGGTGGTTTTCCACACGGGAGAAGGTGGTTTTCCACATGGGAGAAAGTGGTTTTTCACATGGGAGAAAGTGGTTTTCCACATGGGAGAAAGTGGTTTTCCACACAGAGAAGGTGGTTTTCCATGTGGAGAAGGTGGTTTCCCACGTGGAGAAGGTGTTTTCCACATGGAGAAGGTGGTAAGGTGGTTTTCCACACAGAGAAGGTGTTTTCCACATGGAGAAGGTGGTTTTCCACGTGGAGAAGGTGGTTTTCCACGTGGAGAAGGTGGTTTTCCACACTCCCTCTGCTGGCTGCAGCTCCATGATCCAGCAGCAGATTTGGGACAGAGAATTTGTGACTTCACTTCTGGTGTCAGGTGTGCTGTGCACTTCCATGTTTCTCAGGTACAAGAAACAATCTGCTAATGAGGTTTTCCAGCCCCACACAATCCTCCTGCTGCTGCTCAGGTGTGGACACCTGGGCTCAAACATTCCAGAGCTTCTACTAAAAAAGCAAATATGTTCTCCAACACCACCTTTTGAAGAAAATCAGATTTTCTTTCCACTGACTGTATCTAATCTCAGATCAAGCTTTGAGCAGCAACCTCTCCACGTTGTGCCATCAATACAAACACACAATCCTGTGCCATGTGCTCTGGGATGAGCAGGGAAGTTGGATCACTCTGGTCRCTTCCAGACCCATTCTGGGATTCTGTGCCACCACCCAGGGCTCATTCCAGAGCTGCATCTGAGCTGCTGCTGCTGATCCAGCCCCCAGGACAGCTTCCAACACAGGCTGGTGCCACAGCACTAAACCCCTACACATTGCTTATCCTAGGGCTGAAATGATCCTAAAACTGGGAATATTTTTTCTAGKACTGGCTATACAACAGTCACCATTCTGCCATGTCCAGCAGTATTGGAGATGTGACAGATTCCTTTCCTGGTCACACCAGGGAATTTCAGTACTACCTTAAACTACAGCCTGCCCTCAGGCAGATCTCAGCACTGCTGCTTCCCTTGCTTCTCAGGAAGGAGCTGTAGTATTTCGTGCTGCACACCTGCTCTTAACACCTCTGGTATCTTCATTGCAAATACCAGAACAAGGGAAGAACCAAGCCAAGAATAAATCATATTATGAGATTTCTGTCTGCTGCRGGAGTTTAATTACTGAGCCATGAGACACCACACAGGTTTGGATCAACTGAGTACAGAAAAAACAACACCAAAGCAGGTCTGGAGTGGTTTTGCAGTGATGAAAGAGGGAGGAGCACAGTGTTAGAGGGTGGTTATTACCTGTTCCTGAAGTGACCACGAACTGCTGGAGCCCCAGGTACACTTCCAGYTTATCCTGCAGAACYGGYAACTGGAAGAGAGAAGAACTGATTGTGATCCTGGGGCTTGGCAGACAGTAACAGCCAATGACTGACTTCTCTGCCAGAGCAGAGTGCTCTCATTTCTCCCCAGTGCCTTCACACAGACATTTGGAAGAAGGGAAGGATGGGCTCTGGGCTGATCCTGCATCCCACAACTTCCCAGGTCCTGACAGCTGTTAGGACAACAAAGATCACTCCCCTGAAGGCATTTCCCTGTGGCAGCTCTCCTTTGCCTGTAACCCCAGCAATCAGCCTGACAAGATAATGGTCTGACAGTGCAAGTGAGGGCACAGCACCAGGAATACACAGCTGGAGGCACAACCCAGCCCAAGGAGCAGAGGAGTGGGAGAGTGTGAAGTGCAGGAGGTCTGTGCTCACCCTCCTCACCTGCAAGTATCACCTTCTCAAAAGGTGAGCCTTAAAAATCTCCCAAAATATTATGCAACCAGAAAGTTGAGTTCAGTGCCTCTACCAGGGCACAGAAGGGAAGCAGTGCAGCACTCTGCCAGCAAGCTGCAGGCTGCAGCAGTGAATTCCATGGGGAAAACAGCCAAAGGAATAAACACCACAGTCCTCATGCACCCCAGTGTGGGAGCAGTGTCAGCCCAGCTCCATCACTCAGCAGTGACAGCAAACATGCCAGGTCCTGCTCATACTTCAGCTGAAGAATCTTTSTCAACCCTTCCAGCCTGGCACAGCTCTATTTAATTTCTGTTGGGGAAAATGGCTGAAATTGGTGTTGGTTTGATGGAAGTTCTCTCACCCATCAGCAGAAGGAGCCACAGCCTTTCCTTGCCCAGCATGGGATGGAGTCATGGCAGCTGCTGTCCACTGCTTTAATTATTTGCCACTGCTAAAACCTCTAAACACACCACTGCACCCACCAGCCCTGCAGGCACTGGGAAAAGCACTGGGAACTGCTGGAGAGCCTCCCAKATTCCCCAGTCCCCCAGAAGGAACAGCGCAGGGCTCAGGAAAGCACTCCCTACCAGCTTCCAACATGCTGTGCCTAATTAACAGTGGAGTGTCTTTGCATAACTGCCTGAGGGGAGTTTAAAAAACCACAGAGCCTTCCTCATGTGGATGTGTTACTCCAAGGAAGCCACATGCTCTGCTCCATCTGATCCATCTGCTCCCTGAACACTGCTCTGCTCCTTGGTGCCTCCTGCTGACTCACAGCAGGGCTGCACAGCAGCCTCTGCGTTGTTCCCTCCTGCTAGTGACAGGCTTTGCTTCCCTGCCTAAAGAAAAACAGCAACTGCAAAGGCACTTCAGGTCAGGCATCTCCTGCCTCTGCAGCAGCCCAGTTTTCTCTGCTTCTTGGGAATACAGTTCTGAGGTCGAGCTGTGCAGTGTTCCCAGCAGAATTAATGCACTTGCTGAGATCCCACTGCTGTTATTTCCCTTTCTCCTCACCCAGCAAAACCCCACCTGGACTGCTCTGAATTCTGGGCCACACTTCAATCTCCAAGATCTCCTCCTCAAAATTTTTAGGATGCTACAAGCCCAGACAACTTTGACACCACCAAAGGTAGTGACAGCAGCTGAAGAGAAACACTTATCCAGATCAGATCTGCTTTCCAATAGTCCAAGGCCTCTCTCCAGCATTTTTATCTAGCCTTTAATTAAAATAAAGATTCCACTCTCTTTAAAGCCCTAATAATGACACTTATCTGCCCAATTCACAGCCCTGCCTCCAAGATAAAGGCCAAGAGAAACAGCCTAGAGGGGCTGCTGCCAAATGTTTACACTTTGAGGTGGGAATTCCTAAAGAGTGTCCTCCAAGCTGGACTTAGACACTGAGCCACTCTCTTCAAAACACACCAAGAAATGCAACAAAGCCAAAGAAACAATTTTTTCTCTTCAATTTCTAATCTCCCCTTGCCAAGTTTGCCAAGTTTTGGATGCAAGTTTTGCATCCAACCCCAAATTTCCCTTTTTTTTTTTTGGCACTGAGGCATCTGTCAAAAAAAATCTACAGCAGTTGGTGCTGATTCCATGTGGCACTTTGGCCTGGGGCAGGACTTACAAGTGTGGAGAAGGCGTGAGTTGGCAGGAGCTCCATGACTTTGGCCACCACCTCCAAGCTCTGGCGCAAGTACCGCTGCCACTCCGTTTGCTGCTGCAAACAGAAGGACATGGGGTGAGCACTGCCCTTCCCTGGGTCCCTAAAGCTCTGTGTTCCCCTGGGAAGGGAGGGACAGGAGAGAGAAATCCCCCCCCACAAACAGGATCTTAGAGAATTGTAACTTGCACACTCCATTGGAACTTATTTTCATATAGAATTTGTTCTGTTTGCATACAGAATTGATAAAACCYGGGGGACAGTGCAGGAGAAGGGAGGGGAAAGAGCAGCAAGAACCTAATAGGTGAATTAAACAATTACATTAAATTTAAAGGTGAATTAAACAATTATTTTAACAGTTAAAGCCTCTTTCCATGCTCAGCTACACAGGTGACTGAGAAAAAAGCTGCCTGTTACCATCATAGCCCAAACCTGCCATTAACATGAGAAGGGAAAAATGGAACAAAAACACACACAGCAACATAAACAACAGAATCAACAGCACCCTGTCCTGACTTCATTTTGTCCTTAAATAATGAACTAAAACCCTTTTCAAGTTTTATACCAAAAGTCTGAAGTTTTGCAAGTAACATCATTTGCCACCCTGTTTTGGAAGCATAAGGACAACTTCATCAGGGCTGCTCTAGATAATTTATACCTTTATTTGTGACATTATTATCATGGAAAGGCATCCAAACACCAACATGGTCTTTACAGGGGTATGGCAGCTAATTATCCAGATGACACAAGTGTCAAACGAATCCAGAAAATAATTTATTTTGCTTATGAAATGGTGCTGCTATCAAACTCAGAGGCTGTGATGTGACCAGCCCTCAACACCCTAAAATTTAAAAATCTGTCTGATGCCATTTGTGATAAAATTCCCTCTGCTCCTTTATCTCCCCTCTTGTGACAGCTCACCTGCCCTTCCAGGGCTCTGGCCCCACCCACTTTGGCCACCACTCCACTTTGACATTTATCAGCTACAAAGTGATTTTTCAATACCAACTTAGGAGAAATAAGCTTAAACAGAAGCACCAACAAGACACAGCTTCAAGCTTTTGCTTCAGAGATATTTTAGCATTTAAATTCCCAAGTGACCAGCAAATTAATTCCAAACTAATTAAACACTTTAAATTCCAAAGGTGTCTAGACATGGACATCTAACACCTCTGACAATCAGAACACAAGGATCTCATTTTTTCCCCCAGTAAGAACCAAGTTAAACCCAAAGGTTACATCTCCAGCGTGACTTTTGGTGAAAAGCATCTGAAGCTGTTTTACAGCTCAAACCCCACAGAGAAGGGAGGGGAGAAGCAGCTGTTTAGCTCATKCTCCAGAGTGCAAGCTCTGGAAAAGCCACTGCAGGTGGCAGCAGTGCAGGAGTTCCCTGTCCTGTCCAGCTTACATCATCATCCAGGGTCTCGTCATCCAGCTCCTCCAGCTGTGCCTGGTTATACCTGAACTGGATCCGGTTCAGCACCTCTGTCAGCAACAGAACCAAGGCATCTTCGTACCTGCAGCCACCAGGGAGACACACACAGAGTTGGGTAAAACCCTTCCAGCAAGGGAAATCTAAAACAGAGCAGTTACAGCAAGCAGAGCCTGGGGTTCAAGGTATCAGCTCTTTTCAGGTCACAAGGTAGCTGTGGCAATACCCAATATCCCTCTGCTTCTGGAAGGGAAAGGGAGGATTGTCAGCAATAGAAACAGCCCCAGAGTTCAAAACAGGAAAAGCAGGAGCAGCTTGCCAGGAACAACACCAGGTGTCCACAAACAGGAGGCACCAAGAGCCTCTTGCAGCCTGGGCTGTCCTCAGCAGCCTCTGCTGCTCTGCTCTGGGCACTGAACGAGGAACAGAGGAACCAGGGCAGCTGTTGCTGCCTTGAGCCTGTCTGTGWCAGAACCCAGGAAATTCCTCTGGCTGCCCTGGATGGCTCYAGCCCCTGCCAGGGGGCTCAGAGACCTTGGCACAGAGCCCAAGACCCCTGTGCCTTTGATTTTYACCCATGGAGAAAATTACCAARCTTYTATGAGGATTTACAYGCCACTGAAGTTTAAGTAGAATGATAGTTAGTTTGTCACAGGGTGAAAAGCAGAATTTTGGGGTTTTTAGAAGGGGYGCTTGGGGTCCCAAGATGGAGGGATTTGGGCATGCCTTGTCCTTTCTCCTTCTTCTTAGCCTCCATCTTCTGCTGGGATGGTGACACTTTATGATTGGTTTAGAGTAGAGACACACTGTCTAACATAGGTGATAGGTACAGGAAAATTATTGTAAATAAAGTACAGGTAGTTTTTYGCATAAAAAGATATCACTGCCCTGAGGGTGGTCAGTGTGCCACTGACTGACCTGCTGAACAGACCTCAGCAGGCCAGGGAAAGAATGTTAGAGATAACAAAGAATAAACAACCTGGAGAACCAGAACAGAAGAATCCTGACTCCTTCTTCAGTTGCCAGGCTGGGAAAAAGAGATTTTCTAACACATCTTGGGGTCATCCTGACCTCAGAGACCCCTGAGATGTCTGTGCTGCTGTCTCCTCCCCCACACTGAAATTCAGGCCCTTCTCCCCTGAAACAAAGGCAGCCCCTTTTTGCTTGCACTGTAGCATGTCACTGAAATGTCCCTGCACCTCTGGGAGCCAGGCAGCTGGGACAGAGCACAACAGAGAAGCCAACAGAAATAATGCCAAGCTGCAAACCCAGCAGAGCACCCAACCACTCCTGGTYCCACAACACCAAACTTCAGGGATTTCAAGCTGATTTCTCCTTGAAAAACCTCCTTCACWAAACAGCTGGGGTCTCATTAAAAAATCCTGGTTTTTTTCTAGYGAAAATCAGGTTATAAAAACAGGCATTAAAAAAGAGTAACAGACGCAGAGCATGACGCAAGCCAAGTGTCAGATGTGACAGTCAGCTGTGCCACCAGCCAGGCAGCTGCAAGCTCTGGGCAAGGTGGTGTAACCTTGCATTTGGCAACTTCTGCAGTGGTGAAAGTGGCACTGTGTACAAAATGCAAAGTTTCTGAAGCACAGAACAGGAAATGTCCTCAGTGGCCCTGTGGTGTCACCACTCCCAGACTGACCAGCTCAGGGTTCCCACGGCTCAGGGTGTGCAGGGATGTGGAGATGTCAGAGCTGCCACTGAGGACAAACAGCACAGCCCCAAGCACTCCCAAGCTTTATTTAGGATTTTGTAGTCTGACAGACCCAGAGACAGCTTTTTGTTACAATTTTCTCCATCACAAGCTGAGTAACACCAAGACAACATGCACGACATGCACAGTAGGAGCAAATAATGAAGTTCCAACCCAAAATCTACTTCTTGAGAAATTCAAACCCCACAGTTCCCATGTTGAAAGAAGGAGCTGTCTGCTGTACAGTAGTTCCACTTTTCCTTGTGGTTATGATGCCAGGCTGGCTTTAAAAAAACAACTGTTGCTATTCAGGGTGCTCAAGGGAAAGAATCTTCCTTCTGCACTCAGCAGAACTAAACATGGCACAAACCATGGTGCTTTTAAACCTCAAAACCCCAAACAACTCACCAGGATATTCACCAGATTTTTAAAGTGGCAGCAAAGAGYCTCTTCTCAAACAAAACCCACCCCTTTCAGGGTCAGCATCTGCCAAGGAAGAGCTGCCAACCACTGTTGTAGCTAACACACACAGTGGTAAGCAAGTGCAACTTTTGAGTTCCAGTCTCATCTGTATTTCTCAGAAACACATCCTCTATTTAAAGAGAAAATTTTAAATCCTAATTAAATAAAATTTGRTTCCTAATTCATTAATTAGTTGTATGAGCTATGTGAACACTAAGTAAGCAACTTGTGTTGTAGTTTCCTCCTCTAATTTGTGCTAAAATGTGCTCCAGTTCTATTTCAGACTACAAAGCTTCCTTCCTCTGCCTGCAAGGRTCACACACAACATATGTAAGTGCCAGTTTGTCTACCCAAACCTGCTCAGCCTGAGTTCTTGTGAATGAGTGTGAAACATTGAGGTTTATGCTTTTTATACTTCATGATTTTAGAAAAAGAAAGGACTCAACCACACAGGAGGCTGCTCTAAGCAGTAGCTTATTTCTCACAGCTCTTCCATGGTGACCACAAAGTCTCTTTGCTGCTGCAGGAAAAAATCCTTCCCTGTGAGGGTGGGCAGGTCCTGGCACAGGGTGCCCAGAGCAGCTGTGGCTGCCCCTGGATCCCTGGCAGTGCCCAAGGCCAGGCTGGATGGGGCTTGGAGCAGCCTGGGATGGTGGAAGGTGTCCCTGCCCATGGCAGGGGTGGAATGGGATGAGTTTTAAGGTCCCTCACCCCAGCCCATGCCATGATTCCAGCTGTGCCACCCTGGCAGCCCCCAGCCCTCACCTGTTGAGCACTGCTTCCTTGTCTGCCAGGCGACTTTTGATTTTGCTGGTCAGATAGTCCAAGAAGAGTGTCCAGATGTCCAAGCAAGAAAAATAACCTTCATGTGTAGGCTGAAAGACACCAAAAGTCCCAATGAGTACCACAAGCTATGGCAAGATGGATTTCACAGAATGAAAACAGGAGTTAACATCCACTTCAATCTATGGGAGGAGCTTCTTGCCTTACTGGAACAGTTCTAGGATGTCACTGGAGAGATTCAGAGCTGTCCAAAGATGAACAAGAGCTTTTGTACAAGGGCAGGAACCCAGGAATTACAAGGCTGGTCTCAGTGCTAACCCATCTCATGGCTGGCTACACCAGTTTCCAGTACTCCAGTGCCTAAAGGGGCTSCAYGAGAGCTGCAGAGGGACTGGGGACAAGGGATGYAGGGACAGGACACAGGGAATGGCTCCCACTGCCAGAGGGCAGGSATYGATGGGATATTGGGAATMYGGAATTGTTCCCTGMSAGGGTGGGCAGGCCCTGGCACAGGGTGCCCAGAGCAGCTGTGGCTGCCCCTGGATCCCTGGCAGTGCCCAAGGCCAGGCTGGGCAGGGCCTGGAGCAGTGGAAAGTGTCCCTGCCATGGCAGGGGTAGAACTCAATGGGTTTTAAGGTCCCTTCRAACCCAAAGCATTCCATGATTCTGTGATATTATGAAGCWGTTTCCTTGTCATTGTTCCTGTGTAAATGGGGCTGAGTTGCACTGACAGCTTCTACAGCAAGGTAAAGCCAACCTAAAGCCACAGGGCTTGGGGGTTTTAATACAAAAACTAAAAGCTACAAGAAAGCCACAGATTGAGGACAAGGAATAAAATCCCCAAACACAAACCAAGCAAGTCTGAGAGACTTTTCCATGCATTGTCCATTCCAAAGACTAGAAAAAAATTAAAGCAGAAGCAAAGTTAAACATCAGACAAATTGCTGTTGCAGGGTGACCACCTGTGACCTCTAAATCCAAGAGCACATGAAGCCATCTCCACGTATCCAGCACCACTGGAAGTGCCAGTAAGATCAGTTAATTCTCCTTTTTTTGGGTTTACTGGGGCAAACAAGCTGGTCCTGGACAACAGAACAGACRGGGAAAAACAAGGATGTGGGGCTGTACCTGATGAAAAGTGTATTTGAACAACAGGGCCAGGAATTCAACCACAGGGAACTGGGAGTAGGATTCGATCCTTCGCAGGTGGACGCTCACAAAGAGCCGGAGGAAATCTGTGAACTTCTCAATGTAGCTGCAAGGGAAAGGAGAAAGCACTGAGAAAAAACAGCCAAAGGGCCCCAAGGGAAAGCAATTGCATTGAAATAGTGGTAAGAGCCACTCAAAATCTTCTCATTCAAAGCAAAGTTACAATTAACCATCAATAGAACAATTAAATATAAAGCCCTGCAACAATTACCTACAGGATGGGCAACCCTTCACTCCATTAACACCTGAAACAGCAGAAAAGACAATCTAGTCAAAAGCAACTTTAATATTCAGATAAATATTGAGTTCAACCAGGCCTGCCAATGAACACAACCCCCTCCACCCTGCAGAAATAATTTGATAGCAAAGGTCATTGTAGTGATGGAGACAGGATTAGTGAAATGAACTGTACCCCTGAGGAATTCAGCTGGAAGCAGGAAGTTAATGCAGGAATCAGCACCACAGGGGTTACATTTACAGGAGGGGGTGGGAGAGCCAGGGAGCTGAGAGCTGGAAAGGAAAATTCCTCCTGCAGTGGAGATCAGCCATCCAAGAGTTTCTGAGCTGAGCCCAGACTTGGGCCTGAACTGAAAAATGAAAGAGAAATCTTCCTCTAAAGCAAGGGGCTCCTCAGGGAATGTGCAAAGTGTAGTTCCCAAAAGGAATCTGCCACCAAATCTTCAGGGAATGCAGCAATGGCACCACCTCAGTGCAGCAGGGAGAGTTCTTGGGGGAAAAACYGCAAAGCCCCCAGTGGGGTGAGCTTTTACTGGGGAACAAACCCACCCTGCACAGCAGGAGCTTCAGCTCCAGATCCATCTGTGCAGCAAGGGTTAAACACTCCACAGCCCCAGGAGGGATGGCAGCACCACACACAGGCAGTGCCAGCCTTCCCTCATGCCCAGAGCTCTGAAAAGCATGAAACTACTTCAAGTTTGTACTTTAAATAAAAAGTTGGGCTCAGCACAGTTTCAGACAGGCATGAGCAGCCCGGTTTTACTCTACTGCCTGCTCTGCACTGCTGCAAACTCTYGGGATTTGGGMTTTTTTTGGGAATCCCCACTCTTTTTAACAAGAACTCCCTCACGACCAGCAGCACTGCCAGATGACAGAGTTGCAGCACTGGGGGTTGTTGTGAGCCTTCAAAATCACACACTGCTTTGAACATGCAAAAAAGATGAAGTTCCTTCTTTATTTGGCACTGCCTACTTGACAGGAGATCACTGAGCACACCTGAGCACAGATCAAACACTTCAAAAATCAAAGCCAAGGGGAAAAAAGAATTTAAAAAAAGAAGTGCAAACTCAAACAWCTCCATCCTTTTAATTTTTATTTTCTAAACAGGCTCCGACCTGAGACCAGTGAAATTCTTCCTTGGCCCCCAGCCCCCTTCTCCAACCACTGAGCCAAGGATCCTTACCAGCCACTTCCCATCTTTTGGGATCTTCAAAGRCAAACACAAATGAAGAAAAAGGCAACCTGAACTTACTCTTTCCTGGACTCTCCAAAGTGTTCAGACTGATTTTTTACAGAACAAAAATAACCAGCAGCACAAGAGGAAGGCAAGGAAGGACTCCAGGGCCTGCAGGTTCTGAGCACACCCCTCTACTGAAGGGGGTTTCTTCAGTGCCCCTTTCCTTCAGYATTTTGTTGGTCCAAGCCAGGATGACACTTCCATGCACTAAGTCCTCCAGTTCTGGACACAAAAAGTACAGCTGTGCCCTTAAGTGACAACAGGAAAATCCTCATGGCCTTTTCCACAGAGACAAGGAGAAAAGAAAGCTCGACYCCCCCAGAAGCCAGCTGGACTTTCCCAGTCTCCAGAACCTCTTGGTTCCATCCCCATTTCAGACCTCAGCAATGAATAAAGGGGTTTTCCCAGCTCCAGACACCAGCAGTCCCTGTGGARAACAGGTCTAAGGAATGGCAGCACCACTTTGGCCCAGGCCAGCACAGCTCCCCATCCCCCACTGAAGGCTGGCCCCAAAGGCTGCTTGATAGTGTCCATAAAAGAAAGAACAGTTAAAAAGGGGTTTGTGGGTGTCCAGGAGAGCTTTTCTGAAATCCAGAGGGGAACTCCTGGCTCTCTGTGCCCTGCAGGCAAAGGTGTCTCATTCCCACATGTCTCATTTCTAGGCAGAGAGTGACARAAGTCAGAGCTAGCAAAAAATGAGCAGCAGAATTCCCTGTGAGRCTGGATTTACCCCCCCAAAGTTATGCCTTTATCTAAGGATARTGAAAAGGAGAATTCTGCAGCAGAAACGTGCAAGTCCTCTCTACAAATGAACCCACAGCTTTTTTCCTAAATGTTTTTTTTTCTCCTGAGTGGAAATTTAGTAAGATACTCAGCACTTRCACACAGTTACAACCTCTCTGCCACTGCCAGCAGCCCTGTGACAAGAGGCAGCACCAAGGCACCACTGTGCCAACACCCAGGCTCAGGCCACTCAACACGACAGCAGGAGGAGTCTCACTCTGTCCCCTACGAGTAGGAATATCTGACATAAGAGAGTGGAGCTGTCCCAGGGAACAAAAGGTGGCAGTAACATCCTGGAAAAAGAATACACAGCTTCCCAAGGTGCTGCTGCTTCCCTGCTGCCTCCAGCTAAGCTTGTGGAGAGTAGAACTGCAGSCACCACTCAGGATGCAGATGAGCCTTAGTTCTAAGTTCTAGTTCTAAGTTCTTAGTTCTACACCTCAGGTTTTAGCTTTTAATTTTTTCTTTTTTTTTCGATTTTGTGCTGCTTTGGTGTGTGGGTCTGAGTTTCATATAAGGGGATAGTGGAACCATTCACCACTGAACAGAGCTCCCCAAGCTGTGTTTGGTGCTGTTTAAAAATAWATWTAAAAAGCAAAAATAAAAAAGAATCAGAAATGGCCATGGCTCAGTGAAGGGTAGGAAGCTTCTGCTGTTTTCTCCCAGGTCATGACTCACAGGATGTGTCCCCATTGTGTGCTTTGGGCAGAGCAGCAGATACRGACCAGAGGGGACACAGGGGACACTGCAGTGCCTTTACCTCACTGAGCCTCTTCTGTGCTCTGTGACAACAGCTTCAGCTCTGGTGCCACCTCAGACCTGCAGTCAAACAGCAACGAATGGGGACACGGGAGGGAAGGGACAGCAGGGGACACAAACCTGGCCCAGCAGCTCCCTCAGCACCCAGCCCTTACCTGGGCACACCTACCTCTCTGCCTGGCTGCCCTGGCTCAGTGCTCTGAAAGAAAGGCCACCAGACACAGCATGCAGCACCCCAAACCAACCCCCCCCAGTCCTTCAGAGGCAGCACGATGCCCTGAGCCAGTCCTACCTCTCATCCAGCTCCTCCAGGCGGCTCTTCACCGTGTGCGCGTTGTTCTCCCTGGTGATCTTCTGCAGGAGGTAGAAGGTCTGCTGGAACATGCGCAGCAGGTACTCCTCAAACTCCATGGGCACACAGTTCTTGGACATGAGCTCGTTGATGCAGGCCATGGCCAGCACGCCCAGGCGGCCCCGCTCCTGGCCCAGCAGCGCGCTCGGGCTGCTGCCGTTCACCGAGGACATCTTGCGTGCGCGCGTGTCGCAGCCGAAGCGCGCAAAGTGGAAGATGGTGGTCAGCAGGGACGGGGTGATGCTCGTGGACAAGGGGATCCAGCTGAAGAGGTGAGCCAGGCACTCCAGTGCCAGGGAGCAGATGTATTCACTGTCTGTGTCCAGGATGGGGATGGGTTGGTTCAGCAGTTTGGCCGCGCTGGGGCTCTGCAAGAGGCTACTCAAGAGGTCACCTGGGGAGAGAGGGGTGCAGTAAAAGTAGGGGTGCAGTAAAAGTAGGCTACCCCTACTTTTAGGGGGGCAGGAGATGATTGAGATCTGACTCTAAGGCTTTGGAATGCTGAATGCTCTACAAGCTGGGGACAGTGTGYCTGGACAGTGCTCTGGTGGAAAGGGACCTGGGGGTGCTGGTTGACAGCAGTTGAATATGAGCCAGCAATGTGCCCTGGGGGCCAAGAGGGCCAATGGCTCCTGGTCTGGATCAGGAATGGTGTGGCCAGCAGGAGCAGGGAGGTCATTCTGCCCCTGTACTCAGCACTGGTGAGGGAACACCTTGAGTGCTCTGTCCAGTTCTGGCCCCTCAGTTTGGGAAGGAGGTTGAGATGCTTGAGCACGTCCAGAGGAGGCAACGAGGCTGGTGAGGGGTTGGGAACACAAGCCCTGTGAGGGACGTTTGAAGGAGCTGGGGCTGTTTATCCTGGAGAAGAGGAGGCTCAGAGGTGACCTTATTGCTCTCTACACCTTCCTGAAGGGAGGCTGCAGACAGGTGGGGTTGGTCTCTTCCACCAAACAGCACTGAGAGAACCTGACAGAACCAGAGGACACAGTCTCCAGCTATGTCAGGGAAGGTACAGGTTGGATATTAGGAAGAAATTTTTCACCAAAAGAATAATAAAGTACTGGAACGCTCTTCCCAGGGAGGTGGTAGAATCACCATCTCTGGATGTGTTTAAAAAAAGACTGGACATGGCACTTGGTGCTATAGTCATGTTGAGGTGTTAGGGCACAGGCTGGACTCGATAATCTTAGAGGTCTCTCCCAACCTCATTATTCTGTGATATTACATTATACTATAACTACACTACATCATACTTACTTCTAACTACTGAAAACTTGTGGCTGTCTGCTGACAGTCCCCTCATACACACACGTGGATCTAACTGGTCATGAATCAAAACACCATCACCAGAATCCTATCAAGCAATCTCTTCAGGTAAATAATCTTCCAATATATTCCACGTGGTTAAAAACACAGGGGCAGCAAATGAGAAAAGAATTGTTCTGATCATTCTTTTCTCTGCTTCTCTCTGTTCAGAGAGCCTGTGAATACCACAGAGGGGTGTCAGCATGAACCCCCAGCTGCACAGCCCAGGGCAGGGCCAGGGGCTGACTCTGAGCATCCTTGTGGATCCCTTCCACCTCAGCACACTCTGTGATTCAGTGGGTTATTTGGCTGAGAGGAATTGGTGATTTCTGTTTGGGAATCAGCCCCACACAGCCCCTCTGGCCTCACCAGGCAGGGCTCTCATGGTATTTCAGGAAATGCAAYGCCATGGGGTGTGTTTTATTATAAATAGAATAGATAGAATTTATTTTGAAATTCTATCTATTATTTTAAATTCTATCTATTTATAGATAGAATTTATTATAAAATTCTACCCCCCACAAAGGTGAACATCCTTGATGTAAGCTTGGCACATCCCTGTTACACTGAACATCACAGAGGCTTCTCCTGGCCTGTGACARTTGTGGTGATGTCCCCAAAAAGCTCACTCAGGGCAGCACCTCTTCCCAGGGACAAAATGCCATGGCAGGCACAGATCACATCCCCCAGCCTCCCAACCACATGACAAAGGCTTCCCCAGAAAGGTGGAGTCTGCAAAATTTGACACAGCCTCAGGATTTATCTTCCATGACTTCCTCCAGCCTCCAACTGAAGCCACAGAAAGTTAATATTTGCAATATCTCGTGACAAAGTTCCACAGCTTCACCACGAAGCTGCTTTGTTTGGGGTATGCCAGCTGCTAGTTTCACTTTCCACCCAAACAGGAAACAGAAATAATCCCTGCTTTCACTTTCTTTGTGTCYGTAGGCTTCTAACACAGCTCCTGCTCAGTTTCTTTGACAGAAATAAGATTTTGCTTCTGTTGTCACTTACAGGAAGACACTCAAACCCCTCCATCACCTTCAGTGCCCTTCTACAAAGCCCTCACTCCTCCTCTGCACCTACTGGTACTGAAAGAGCAGAACTGCAGCCACCACTCAGGGTGCAGATGAGCCTTAGCTCCGATACCTCGGGTTTTAGCTTTTTATTTTTTCTTTTTGGATTTTGTGCTGCTTTGGTGTGTGGGTCTGGGTTTCATACAAGGGGATGGTGAGCTCTCTGCACAGGGTAGGGAGACACAACAATTCCTTCTCTAGCTGGGCACCAAGGACAAATGATCCAAATCTCAGACCCAAGAGCACAAACAACATGGGCTGAAGAGAGAAAAATCAAGAAGGATGGGACTGCATGGGCTAAAGCTGGAATTGGACAATTAACTCKAATAAGCAAATGGACCAAAACTTACAAAAATGTGAGATCTTGGGACCAAGCCCTGTTTTGCTTTGATCTTGGAGCCATCCAGGCACAGCCACAGCTGTGGCTCTGGTACTGCCAGGGTGTGGCCTTTAAAGGCTCTTCTAATAAATATCCTCTTTATTCCCCTTAACTCTGTTTAGCCTCTGTTCCAGCTGCTTAAGGCATTAGTGCAGCACAGCAGGGAAATATTCCTGCTGCTGTGAGSTCTCTGCAGAATGATGTGYAGAAGCTCTGAAGTTAATCCTGCCWAGCCKWGGGTGAACTCCCCCCTCACAGCAAGAGGGGACCACTCACCTTTCATGTGCCACCTCTAACCAAGCCACCAACAACCCAGACACTCCCTTATCCCTGGTGGCCTTTGCTTCCTCAAAAGCTTTTGGAACTGCAGGGCCAGCCCCAGCCAGGCTGCCTTTCCCAKAGATGCTGCCCACCTGCTGCAAAACTCTTCCCCTTCCCCAAGTTGTTCAACACACTTCTTTTCCTTGAGTACTTCATCTTTAATAACCTTTCCATCTTGAAAAATCTGGCACTTGCTGTGCTACAGAATCTGAAGTTCTCAGAGAATCTGAGTGATTTTTTATGGAAGTGAAACATCCTGACACCAGCAGTGCCAAAATAACAGCTATGATTTACTGAGCTACTTCCAATGTACACAAGAGCCTGAGTGATGAACACATCCCTCCTAAGTCCTCATTTTTCACCAAGATTGATGTCTTACATCACTGAATTCATAATTCCCTGCCAAGCCTTATCATTGCTTCCTTCTCCTGRGCTCCAGAAACTGAAGGCATCACGTGGCTCTGGCTGAGCAAGACAATRCTGCCCTTCAATCTTAGCACTGAACCCCCTGAGGGGACATCCACACCTGGGCCACATTGTCAGCTCATATTGTGCTTTTACAGAACCCCCTGGAGCTCAACCAGGCCAAAGTGCACCAGGGCTGGGGCAATCCCAAACACAGAGCCAGGCTGGGCAGGGAACAGACTGAGAGCAGCCCTGGGGAAGGATTTGGGCTGTTGGGGGGTAAGAGCTGGAGCTGCCCTGCTGCTGTGAGCACCCAGAGACCCCCTGGGCTGGGCTGAGCCCCAGTGTGGGCAGCAGGAAGGGGATTCTGCCCCCTCAGGTGAGACCCCACCTGCAGAGCTGCCCCAGCCCTGGGGCCAACAGCAGCAGCACCTGGAGCTGCTGGAGAGAGCCCAAGGGGAGCCCATGGAGATGCCCCAAGCTGGAGCCCTCTGGAGCCAGGCTGGGAGAGCTGGGGGTGCTCACCTGGAGAGGAGAAGGCTCCAGCGGACACCTCAGAGCCCCTGCCAGGGCCTGAAGGGGCTCCAGGAGAGCTGCAGAGGGACTGGGGACAAGGATGGAGGGACAGGACACAGGGAATGGCTCCCACTGCCAGAGGGCAGGGCTGGATGGGATAATTGGGAATTAGAATTGTTCCCTGGGAGGGTGGGCAGGCCCTGGCACAGGGTGCCCAGAGCAGCTGGGGCTGCCCCTGGATCCCTGGCAGTGCCCAAGGCCAGGCTGGACAGGGCATGGAGCACTGGGATGGTGGAAAGTGTCCCTGCCATGGCAGGGATGATCTTTAAGGTTCCTTCCAACTCCAACTATTGTTATTCTTTTAAACATTCACTTCAGCCAACTCCACAAAAATCAATGAGAATTAAAGATTCTCATCTTTTAATCCATCCARAGCAGAAACTCTCAGTTACACTCCTGTAACTCACAGCAGCTGGTTCAAGTGCTCTGCACACAGTTAAATCACTGAAGCTCTGGGGTTCAGGGATTTTCAGTGTCTTTGCAAACAGGTGACAAATTCACAGCATCAGCTGCATTCATGCCAAAGCAGGAAACTCCCAGTGACTGCCTCTGCCACAAATGCTCCTGCTACTCATTTGTTTGCCACAGGTGAGGGAATATTCCTGAGGAAGGGATTCATCAGGAAATGTGCTATAAATCATGCAAAAACAACATTTGGAGGCTGAGACTCTTGCTGAGTAAATCCTACACCATGGCAATAACTCAAATGTTGTCCAGCTTGGGACATTATCTGAGTTGCTTTGCTTAAGTGATATGAGAAATGAGTTTAATGTTGTCTTCAAGTGCTATTTAAAACTCATGCAAGACTTGCAAGTAACCATTTCACTCCACTTCCCTGTGCATATGAAAAATAGGAAGCAGAGGTTTTCCAAGTTCCTAAAGAGAGCTGGCTCTAATGGAAGATATTAAATATTTATGGGGACTCAGGAACACCTTTAATCTCACCTGAATGGAAAGAGTGAAGGGTGGTGGCCTCACTTAAGCAATGAAAACATTCAAGAGTCACCAGTACAAAGGAACTGAGTCTCAGGGAACACAAAATGAGCAAGAATCATCAGAGGGAAGCACCTGGTGTTCCRTTTGGAAGTGGTGGAATCATCATCTCTGAAAGTGTCCAAAAGCCATGGGGATGTGGCACCTGGGGACATGGTTTAGTGGTGGCTCTGGCAGTGCTGGTTAATGGCTGAACTCAGTCTTAGAGTCTMTTCCAACTTTAGTGATTCTGTGACTTCAAGAAGTGGAAGCACAACCGATTTTAACATGGACACAGCAAAGACACAGCACAGAAAAATAAAACTGAGAGAGTTTCACACAAACAAGTTTGCACAGGCAAAATGAAACRTCTAAAGGCACAGCTTGTGTGGTCCTGGTTCTTAGCAATTATCCTGAGAAAACACTGTGTGAAAAGTTTGTTTGTTTTCCCTGAGAGGGGAGAAAGGAAAAGGCCAGCACAGAAGTGCAGCCGACTTCCAGTTTGGGAAATCTGATCCCAAGTCACYAGGGGAGCACACAGGTGGATGAAAGCTGCCTCAGCAAAGCCCCAGGGGACTGAGGGACATCTCCAGCAGGCTTCCATGACAGCCAGCCCAGAATTTGTTCCACCAATTCCCTCCCCCAGCACTATTCTTAACAATTGACACCAGAAGCTTTGATCTTTTCTGTAAATATTTCCTGTCCAAACTCTTCCCAGCTACAGCAAAATCCACTCTCCCCCTGCCAACCCAAAGGAATATTTCTTCCCATTAAAGTTTGTGGTTTGTATATAAATATAGAAATATCTTAAGCTCCTGTACAGGAAAGGAGCACTCAAAATGCTGCTCAAACTTCAATGTGAAAGGTTTAGCACTAAGCAAAACYCTGCCAAGAGCTTATCAGAGGCAGCAGGCTGGAGCTGCTGCCTGCTGCAATCTGGCCACAAGGAAGTGATCTGCAGCTCCCAGGGAACTGCTCAAGGTCCCAGGGACAAGGAAATGTGTGCCAAGGACAAGGACACAAAAATGTGTTCTCCATTTCAGAGGTAACTAAGAGGTAGAGATGTCAATGGGCTAACATCAGATAAGCACTCACACAAAAACCGAACAGGAATAGATAGAAAAACTTTCACAATCACAGAATGGTTTGGGTTGGAAGGGACCTTAAAACCCATGCAGTGCCACCCCTGCCATGGCAGGGACACCTCCCACTGTCCCAGGCTGCTCCAAGCCCTGTCCAGCCTGGCCTTGGGCACTGCCAGAGCTGGAGCAGCCACAGCTTCTCTGGGAACCCTGTTCCATTTCACAGAGACTTGGCTACCTTCATTTTCCTTTTTCCCAGGCAGAATTCAGTTTTACTCCACTGGCTTTGATGTGCCACCAGCTGGAATTCAGGGAATGCCACCAGCTGGAATTCAGGGGACAATGCCAACCCCATGCAAGGCCACAGGCTTGGGGCAGAGGGGCTGCAAAGTTGCTCAGTGGAAAAGTGTGCCCAGGTGGGCAAGAGGGCAGTGGCACCTGGCCTGGACCAGCACTGGGGTGGCAGCAGGACCAGGGCAGGGACTCAGGGACTGTCCCCTGTGCTGAGGCACCTCCAGTCCTGTGTTCAGTTCTGGGCTACTCCCAACACTGAGGGGCTGGAGTGTGTCCAGGGAAGGGGCTGGAGCACCAGGAGGGGCTGAGGGAGCTGGGAAGGGGCTCAGCCTGGAGCAAAGGAGGCTCAGGGGGGACCTTGTGGCTCTGCACAGCTCCTGACAGGAGGGGACAGCRGGGGGGMRSGG
>NDFG01000141.1:2038145-2068517 GCA_002167245.1 Sporophila hypoxantha
GGGGGMTCACCATCCCTGAGAGGATTTAAAAGCCTTGCARATGTAGCAACTGGGYACATGGGTTAGTGGTGGCCTTGGCAGTGCTGGAATAAGAGCTGGACTTGATGACTTTAAAGGGCTTCTCCAACKTTAACAATTCCATGATTTTAACTCACTGTCATTAGAGCATTTTGCATTGAAACTTCAGGGAGGTTTCTGCCATCTGAGGACAACAAGCAGCTCTGTGGGCACATTTTAATGKCATTTGCAGTGGGGTGACCTCACAGTGCAATTTGTTTCTTTTTGTATGGTTTTTCTTTCCAATCAGGAATTTGTTGGCCTGTGAAAAGCTTTGGGAAAGGGTTATTAGGAGAGGTTAGACAGCAAAGGAAYGAATCTGTGCCTGATACTGCAGGTTCKAGTACATGGAAATCCCATCTTGAAGCTTTTCCTTACCACTTTCTCCTGAGGTCGGGGACGGTGGTGGAGTGGCAGCAGTAGCACTGTGCTTATCCCAGATGCTCTCCAAAATACCTGGCCAAAGAGAGAACTTTCAGAAGTGCCTTCTCAAAGATCCACACTGATCCAACAAACACAGCACAGACTGCAGGAGAACTTTGGCAGAACACAGCTCAAGTGCTTTGGGAGGGACAGAAGCACTCCACAACAGCTTTGGGCTCACTAAGAGCAGAAAATCCCCATCCCTCTCCATGGAGGGGCTCAGCAGCTGTTCTGCTGCACCAGTTGGTTCATATTAAGTTGGCCCAAGTGCTGCAGGGCAGAGCTGAGTGCTCACAGTGCAGCAGCAGCCACTGCATCACCCCCACTGTGCTCCACAGACCCCCAGTGTCAGAACCCAGGAAATTCCTGTGACTCCCTGYAGGACTCAAAACCCTGGCAGGGGGCTCAGAGACCTTYGCACAGAGTCAAAAACACCTYTGCCTTTGATTTTAYCCCATGGAAACAATTACCAACTTTGTGTGAAGAGTTACAAGCCARAAGAGTTTGAGTAAAATGTRAGTGAATTTATCACAAAGTGKAAATGTAGAATTTTAGAGTTTTTAGAATGAGAGTTCAAAAAAATGAAAAAATGTTCTGTCTTTCTCCTTCTTCTTCTTAGCCTCCATCTTCTGCTGTAATAGTAACACTTTTAAATTAGTTTAGAGTAAAAACAAACTGTCTAACATAAATGGTAAGTATTACAAAATTATTGTAAATAATGCACACATAGTTTTTAGTATAAAAAGATACCACTGCCCTGAGGGCGGTCAGTGTGCCATGAAGCAACGTGCTAAACAGATCTCAACAAGTCAAAAAAAGACAATGTATTAAATAAGAGCAAATAAACAATCCTAAGAACGAGAACCAAAAAATTCTGTCTTCTTCTTCAGTCTCAAAACTGAAAAAAAGGAGACTTTCTAACACCTCCAAGTTATTTTGACACCAAAGACCTCGTCACCCCAGGAGTGGCAGCCCAGCTGTGGGGGCTGAGGGGACAGCCAGCTCAGTGGCACAAGGTCTGACAATGTCCTCAGGTGACTATATGATGCTTTTATCCCCAGTCATCCTGTTCTGTTTATTCTGAATAATAAGTTTTACACCTTTAGGACTTGTTCCAGAAATGAAGAAAAAGAAGAAGCAGCAGTTTGTTTTCAGACACTGCACTCACTCCTCCACATTCTTCCTCCTGGACTGTGCTGTCTGTGGACAAARAGACAGCAGGACAGAGCTCTCCTTTGTTTTAGTTAGTTTTAACTAACTAAACTAAGGTTTTTTTCCATTTTCTTTAAACCTGTTTAACCCTACTCTGAACTGAACACCACGAGAGCACCGGCAGCTCACACCAGTGCCCACGGCCACGTCTGGCACTTCCGGCACTGGAGGGACTGATAAGAGAGCTCTCCTTTGTTTTAGTTAGTTTTAACTAACTAAAGCAAAGAAGTTCCTTAGACTGTAAGGTCTTATTTCCCTTTTGTTTAAACCTACTCTGAACTGAACACCCAGAAGAGCACTGGCAGCTNTTAACAATTCCATGATTTTAACTCACTGTCATTAGAGCATTTTGCATTGAAACTTCAGGGAGGTTTCTGCCATCTGAGGACAACAAGCAGCTCTGTGGGCACATTTTAATGCCATTTGCAGTGGGGTGACCTCACAGTGCAATTTGTTTCTTTTTGTATGGTTTTTCTTTCCAATCAGGAATTTGTTGGCCTGTGAAAAGCTTTGGGAAAGGGTTATTAGGAGAGGTTAGACAGCAAAGGAAYGAATCTGTGCCTGATACTGCAGGTTCKAGTACATGGAAATCCCATCTTGAAGCTTTTCCTTACCACTTTCTCCTGAGGTCGGGGACGGTGGTGGAGTGGCAGCAGTAGCACTGTGCTTATCCCAGATGCTCTCCAAAATACCTGGCCAAAGAGAGAACTTTCAGAAGTGCCTTCTCAAAGATCCACACTGATCCAACAAACACAGCACAGACTGCAGGAGAACTTTGGCAGAACACAGCTCAAGTGCTTTGGGAGGGACAGAAGCACTCCACAACAGCTTTGGGCTCACTAAGAGCAGAAAATCCCCATCCCTCTCCATGGAGGGGCTCAGCAGCTGTTCTGCTGCACCAGTTGGTTCATATTAAGTTGGCCCAAGTGCTGCAGGGCAGAGCTGAGTGCTCACAGTGCAGCAGCAGCCACTGCATCACCCCCACTGTGCTCCACAGACCCCCAGTGTCAGAACCCAGGAAATTCCTGTGACTCCCTGYAGGACTCAAAACCCTGGCAGGGGGCTCAGAGACCTTYGCACAGAGTCAAAAACACCTYTGCCTTTGATTTTAYCCCATGGAAACAATTACCAACTTTGTGTGAAGAGTTACAAGCCARAAGAGTTTGAGTAAAATGTRAGTGAATTTATCACAAAGTGKAAATGTAGAATTTTAGAGTTTTTAGAATGAGAGTTCAAAAAAATGAAAAAATGTTCTGTCTTTCTCCTTCTTCTTCTTAGCCTCCATCTTCTGCTGTAATAGTAACACTTTTAAATTAGTTTAGAGTAAAAACAAACTGTCTAACATAAATGGTAAGTATTACAAAATTATTGTAAATAATGCACACATAGTTTTTAGTATAAAAAGATACCACTGCCCTGAGGGCGGTCAGTGTGCCATGAAGCAACGTGCTAAACAGATCTCAACAAGTCAAAAAAAGACAATGTATTAAATAAGAGCAAATAAACAATCCTAAGAACGAGAACCAAAAAATTCTGTCTTCTTCTTCAGTCTCAAAACTGAAAAAAAGGAGACTTTCTAACACCTCCAAGTTATTTTGACACCAAAGACCTCGTCACCCCAGGAGTGGCAGCCCAGCTGTGGGGGCTGAGGGGACAGCCAGCTCAGTGGCACAAGGTCTGACAATGTCCTCAGGTGACTATATGATGCTTTTATCCCCAGTCATCCTGTTCTGTTTATTCTGAATAATAAGTTTTACACCTTTAGGACTTGTTCCAGAAATGAAGAAAAAGAAGAAGCAGCAGTTTGTTTTCAGACACTGCACTCACTCCTCCACATTCTTCCTCCTGGACTGTGCTGTCTGTGGACAAARAGACAGCAGGACAGAGCTCTCCTTTGTTTTAGTTAGTTTTAACTAACTAAACTAAGGTTTTTTTCCATTTTCTTTAAACCTGTTTAACCCTACTCTGAACTGAACACCACGAGAGCACCGGCAGCTCACACCAGTGCCCACGGCCACGTCTGGCACTTCCGGCACTGGAGGGACTGATAAGAGAGCTCTCCTTTGTTTTAGTTAGTTTTAACTAACTAAAGCAAAGAAGTTCCTTAGACTGTAAGGTCTTATTTCCCTTTTGTTTAAACCTACTCTGAACTGAACACCCAGAAGAGCACTGGCAGCTRYCACCTGTGGRCCACAGGGCCACGGCATTTCCAGCACTAGAAAGACTGATAAGAATCTGAATAAACCAAGCTGCAACCCGGGGAAGGGACTTTCTGAGTTTGTCARCTCTTTTAGAGCAGCAAAGAATTTTATTGTTTAATACTGTTTAAGTTTTATTGTTTAARAAACGAGMTTTTTTCCACTTTTCTCCAAAAAAATATTTTCTCCCGAACCAGTTGAAAAAAAGAAACCAATTAAATCTGCTTTCCTAGARGAGCCCCTTTAAAAGTTCTGTCCAAAATGTGCCCTGAAGCAGGCCAAACAGAGCCATGTACCTGTGAGGAGCCCCAGCACGGTCTGCACCTGCTCCAGGAGCAGCTTGCGCAGCTCCTCCTTGCGGGCCACGCTCAGGTCCTCGCGGGGACACGCCAGCTCCTCCGACGTGGTTTTCAGCATGATCAGCCCCAGGGGAGTGGTCACGGGAGACTGGATCAGCTGAGGAGCACAGTGATGAGAGCAGTGTGATGACAACATGCACTGACACACAGGGATTAGCAACACTACTCCCAGTTTWCAACAGCTTCAGCACTGAGGCCACTCCAGTTCGACTTCCCAGACTGAATCTCTGATGTCGCAACAGCTCGAGCCCCGTGGGAATCCCTGGGGTTTCAGGAGAGCTTTCATAATGTCATTGCACACATTCTGTGTCCCAGCATGGTCACAGAACAGTCTGTCCCTTCTGTTTGCTGCATCCCCTGCCCAGCACCACCTCAGCACAGCAATTCTCACCTCGCAGCCCAGCAGGGTCCCCAAAAATCCCTCCCTTCCCACACAGCCCAAAGGCTGCAGCCAGGGGCAGATGCCACCTGAGGAATCTGAGCTCCCCTTGCACCTGCACTGGATCTCAAACTGAAAACTGCATTTCCCTCTGTGGCATTCACATTCTCTGAAAAAATTCCTTTGCCCAGGGTTTTTCTCCTGGGAAGCTGACAGGCAGCGAGAGAGGCCTCAGAGAAAAGGAAAYCAATTCTTATCTCATTTGCTTCTCCTGTGTTGTGCTCCTCTGGAATGGGTTTGGAGATTGTTTACCCACAGGTGATTGCCTGATTGGATTCTGATTGTGAGTTGTTTTGACTCTTTGGCCAATCAGGGCCAGGCTGTGTCAGGGCTCTGGAGAGAGTCAGTAGTTTTCATTATTATCTTTTTAGCCTTCTGTTAAGTGTCCTTTCTGTATTCTTTACTATAGTATTCTTTAATATAGTATAATTCTTTAATATAGTATAATAAAGTAATAAATTAGCCTTCTGAGAACATGAAGTCAGATGCATCATTCCTGCACCTTGTTACAATATCCCCCAAAGACAGTAACTTCTGCCCCATGCTGGAACAGGACTGGACAAAAAGCTGACTCGTCCCTTCATCAGCCACAGGGTTATTAAAGACTTCTTCAAGTGGGACAAAGTTTTGTTTCCAGCTGAAGGACAGCACTGCTCTCCACTGCTGCCCAGACACCAAAGTGATTTATGCACTGGGAGAAAAAAGTCCAAAGCCAATCCCAGTTGCTACAAGTAATGCTTGAAGCCATAATTCTGCAATACAGGCTGACTTTGCTCCCGATTCCCTGACTCTCCAAAGGARGGCCAGGCTGAGTTAACACTGCTAAAAACACAGTTTGGTGAAATATTTGGGGAGAAAATAGCCCATCTAAGAGCTCTTCATCTTGGCTTTTGAAAAGGAAGTCCCAGACACAGGAGTAAATGGCAAAGAACTCAGTGAAACACCCAACTTGCTGGTAAATTGTGAAGGGACTGAAAATCATCTCAGGATATTTTCTGGAAAAYCCAGGGAGTTTTAGCAATACCAGGCACTGATACCTCAGTCAGGCTAAACAAATTTTAAACRTCTAAGGAAGCAGCACTTTATGTAGAATTACTGACTCTTCACAATGACAATACAATATCCCAATTTACCTATCTTCTCCACCCCTCCAGTTGTTCAGTAAAAGGTTTAGAGACTGCTCAGAGTACTGGGATACAATTTAATGCTGAAGAACAAAGAGCATGCTGCAAATGATCTCAGAAGAAAGTCCTGAGACAGGGCTCATCTGCAATTCTAACAGCAAATCCTTCTGCCCCTGTGCTACTCTGCCTTCTGTCAAGGCCCTGGAATTCAGCATTACTGGTTTTCTTCCACTTTCTCTGAACATTTTAGGAATGTGTCTGCCACATAAATTAATTTATGGAAATGTTTCCCTCCACTGCTGAGCTCACAAGGAGAGGCTTAAGGAAAAAGAGATTCCTCAAGTGAGCTCTGCAATGCCTTAAGATAACCCCAGAGTGCTAGAAAGGCCAGGAGAGCTCAGGCTGCCTTTCAGRTCACATCCAGGTGAAATGAGAGACAAAACTCCACATGGACAGTTATCTCCAAGTATTTCTTGTCAAACTGACAATTGAGGCCAAAACTGCAGCATGTCCCACTCCAGAACAATGAGAAAAGTGATTACACCAGCCAGGGATGAGCTCTGCAGCCAAGACAGGGTTTTCTTTTAAATTTTGCAATTAATACTAGATCCATTTGCCTTAACAAATAAACTCCTGCCACTCAAGGACTTGGATTTCAGTAACTGCCTTGTGGCTTGGCCGTGGGCTTTGCTGCATTCAAATCATGTAATTATGTCAGCAGAAAAAGCCTGTGCAGCACTTCAGTTTACACTCAGCCTCTTTAAGCCAATTAGGAACAATTTTAAGGGAACTGGAGACAAAATAATCCAACAAAAAGAGGTTTGCACCAGCCTGGTGATGCTCCAGCAGCAGCCMGGCTCAGGATTCCCTGTAAGGATGCTGAGCTGCACCCAACATTCCAGCTAATAACATGGATTCAGTCAGGATCCCCAGTTSACAGCTGAGCCTTCCTGCAGGAGCCCTCCTGAACACCCCAACAACATCCCATTAGTGACCTTATTGATGAGGTACCAGAGATATTGGGGTGTCTTTGCCTGTTGGGTAAAAAATCTGCACCAGCCCATTTGAGAAACTGCCCTTTCAGAATGAGTGACACATCCATAGTTTTACTGACTTCTGTTTTGTTTAAAGAATAACCCATACTCCTTGTATTCCCAAGAACTAGCCCATCATATTTAAAATTCAAAGTGAATGCTTGTGGCACAGTATTGTTCCTTCCCCAAAACACTTTGAACACTGGACAGAAACATAACACGGAAAAAGTTGAGAGTTACAACAAAATTAAAAAGGAATTTACAAAGCAACATTTACCATCTGATCTTCATCAAACAGGGGTMTCTTTACCCCTACTCAAGGAAACAAAAGGATGTTTCTAAGGGAGAAGCTGGCTCCYTGCATGGGCAGGGCTCTCACCTGCAGGATGTTGGTGAAGAAGTCGTGGTAGAACATGGGCCAGTCCTGGCGGCCGATGTCCACGATGACTTTGCAGAGCTTGTTCCTGATGAAGTAAGGCAGAGTTTTGTGGTGGGCCAGCAGCAGCTTGGGCAGGCAGCTCCTGATCTCCATCTTGTCCTGGGATGGCACCCCCAGCCACATCTTATTGATCAGGTTCTGCAAAAGCAATGGACATCCCAAATGAGCTCATCTTGGACATGASAGAAACACTGAGAGAATCTGGAATCTCAGACTGGTTTGGGTTGGAAGGGACCTTAAAAATCATCCTGTTCCCACCCCTGCCATGGCAGGGACACCTCCCACTGTCCCAGGCTGCTCCAAGCCCTGCCCAGCCTGGCCTTGGGCACTGCCAGGGATCCAGGGGCAGCCACAGCTGCTCTGGGCACCCTGTGCCAGGGCCTGCCCACCCTCACAGGGAACAATTCCTCATTCCCAATATCCCAATATCCATCCCTGCCCTCTGGAACTGGGAGCCATTCCCTGTGTCCTGTCCCTCCATCCCTTGTCCCCAGTCCCTCTGCAGCTCTCCTGGAGCCCCTTCAGGCCTGGCAGGGGCTCTGAGGTGTCCCTGGAGCCTTCTCCTCTCCAGACTGAACAACATAAAGCAGGGACAGAGCATCTGGCAGAGCTGCTGCACTCATGGCCCAGGACTGGCAGTGCCACAYTGGAGCTGAAGTTACTGGTTTAACTGGTTTTGGGTTAAGCAGAGCTATAGTGGCAGGCACAGAACCATTTCCTCTATCTTTTAACCCTGGGCACCAAGGGTTTCCCCTCTAAAGGGGGAAGCCTTGGATGAAGCAGGAAAAGAAAATCAGGGAAGGAGGTTTGGTTTTCCAGGCCTCTGATGCCACCCAGGTCCCCWGAAGCTGAGCAGGGAGGTCACTGGAGCAGGCCCTGCCTGGCAGTGACAAGGCACCACTGCACAGAAAGCTTTCAGTCCACTTAAAGCCAGACAAAATCCAAAGGAAAGKAGAGTTACAAATTGCTTCCCTGCCCTGATCCCATTTAGGGCTCTYGAGCATTAGGAGCTGAATCTCTTGGGATACCCCAGAGAGGAGGCTGAAGGTCTGTGCCCATCTGCAGCACTCAGCCTGCAGAAYGACAATGCTGGAGATCACAATCACAGCCTGGAAGAAACCTCAAATATCCAAAACTGGAAGAAGATGAATGGTCAAAGGAGATACAATCCTCAGCAGGATGCACTGCACACAGACACCAGCTCCCAGAGCAGAGCTACACAGGGATATTTATACAGAAATTCTTCAAAGAAGTTGTTTTTGGTGTTTCCTAGCAGAGAAAATCCACAAGTACTGCTTGATAACAATGGCCCAAGCAGCTGAGGGTTCCTTGATGCAGGTCCAGAATTCCAATAAAACTGGAAGATGTTTTATTTTTAACACCCATCCTTTKATGCCCACTGTGCTCTGTCCTGCTCCTCCACCTGCCAGCAGCAGCTTTTACCCTAGAAATGCTTTTGGGAAGGTATTTTCATTTCCAAAAAGCAGGAGGTGAAAACAATCCACCTGGAAGGGGGTCAGGAGGAGTTTTATTCCAAATCCACTGCTACCTTCCTACGCAGTTTGGGAAGTCCTTGTCCTTGGGCAGTTTTGGGAATGATCCTTGTGTTCACCCCTCTGACTGARCCAGCAGCCAAGGACAGCTGGGGAAGCTGCACACTGGGACAGACCATGGCTCTGCACCAGTTAATTTTGGGAATTCAAGCTCCTCCATGGAGAGATCCTCATCTCCCAGCTGGTCCCTCCCTCTGCACTTGCACAGGGATTTCTTTATTCTGGGCACAATTAGGTTTTTCAATGCTACATTTTCCCCCTCCAGGGAAGGAGAGGCTCAGTAACCAAAATCCATAAAATATCCTGAGCTGGTGGGATGATCCCAAGGATCACTGAACCCACCTCCTGGCCCTGCACTTGTTTTGCTTGTCAGGAAAATCAGCGGGACACCATCCCCTGAGCCYGAATAATTCCCATGGCACTTTCCATGATCACCCCTTTCTGAGGGGAAGGTAAAGCAGATTCAGTTTGCAGATGGGGTCCAGACTCCCTCTGCAATCCTTACTAAGTAAAATGAATATTTAAGAGAAGAAATCAACAATGATGTGGATAATTTGTAAGAACAACACAACTTTAAGAGCAGGGGTTTTATCTAAACATGTATTTTATCTGAAAAGTGGCCCTGTGCAAAGGCTGTAAACCCCTCTGATTTAGGGGCACAGCTCAGAGTGCCCACCCAGCTAAGGACAGGACACAAATGTCCCAGACTGAGGAGTGACACTGACCAAACCCCAGGACATCCTCAGAGACACACACTCACTGCTCACTGAGAAATCAGTGACATACCAGTGCTGTCCACAGAACACCTCTACTTATTCCAGAGGACACAGAGATCAATATCAAACCTTTTAACCCAAATTTTCCTCTTTGATCACTAGATGAAGAGTGGGATATAGCTGGCTAAGAGATACCTCACCTCTCCAGCCAGCACAAGTTTGCAGGATGCAGTTCAAGAGCAGCAACCACGACTACAAAATATCAGAAAAATAAAAGCAGGTTTGCCTTCCCTCTCAGCACTCAAAGCCTGCAGGAGCCAGGAGCAGGTAATCACCCCCATATTTCTGATCATAAAAACAGCATAAAAGCAATAACACTCTTAAAAGCATCATGCAGAAACTCAAGCAGCCTCTGAAACTGGAGGTAATTTGTGCTTAGAGATGCCAGGAAATGAATTCTTCAATTTGTGTACAAAGATTCACATTCTCCCACTCTGAGCCTACCATTAAGCAACCTCCCTGGCAGAGAGCAATAAAAGCATCCTTCATCACTGTACTTACCAGGGATGCCATTTCAGACAAACATCTCCCCCCAAAAAATCGATTGCCAGCTAAAACTGCACCAGGCAGAGCAGTGGAGGAGCTGAGGCCTCACCTCAAACACTGTCAGGCTGTACATCATCACATAATCATTCCTTGTGCTGGACAGGAAGTACAGGCAGAATCTCCAGGCCCCTATCTGCTGGGCAAAGTTATTTAAAAGCTCCTCTGCAAAAGAAAAAAAAAACAACATAAAAGTACATAAATTACTTGAAAATGTACTTCAGTTTTAATTTGGCTTTGATGTAAAATATTCCATTAAAGTTCTTTAGCTGTAAACAAAGCCATAACAATGTATAGTGATAGCACAGCAACTGAGGAAGAGACCCTGTGTTCAGGGAATGACTCAACCTGGAGGAGGGCAAAAAATATAATAAAATCACATTCTACAGTGTTTAAAGCAATGTAACCACAGGTTTTAATGAAAACAAAACTGATGTGTCATTTTCGCATCAGTTTTGTCATAACTAACTGCAGCAGATAAGAGGTGAATATTAAAACAAATCATACATCAATTGTATTATGAGCACTGTTATTTTATCTGTAAAAGCCAAATGTTGGGATTTCAGGTCATTGTGAGAGAGTAGGAGCACTTCAGATCAGTGTTCTAAACCCACCTTCTTTTAATGCAACTTCAAGAGCTGCTGACTTGGTGAGTTCAGGGTGTCAGAAACCTCCCGGAACGCTCAGGGAGGATTTGGTCATCTCTCATGAGGTGACAATGTGACAAAGAGAAAAGCCACAAGGGCTGCTTTGCAAGCTGAGCAAGTRTTAGGTTTAATTAATTGTTTTCTTTCCTGCAATTTAAGCAGGAAAATGAGGGATGCCTTTTCCACAGCAGGAGATCACTGTCAGAAAAACCACAACAAAAGCCTTGTGCTGTTTATTTTACAGGATTTCTGGGGCAAATCTTTCATGCTGATCACACTTCTGGCCAGAGATGGTAGAAACAGAGCAACCCCAGAATGGTTTGGGTTGGAAGGACCCTAAAGTTCATCCTATCCCACCCCTGCCATGGCAGGGACACCTCCCACTGTCCCAGGCTGCCTCCAAGCCCTGCCCAGCCTGGCCTTGGGCACTGCCAGGGATCCAGGGGCAGCCACAGCTGCTCTGGGCACCCTGTGCCAGGGCCTGCCCACCCTCCCAGGGAACAATTCCTAATTCCCAATATCCCATCCAGCCCTGCCCTCTGGCAGTGGGAGCCATTCCCTGTGTCCTGTCCCTCCATCCTTGGTCCCCAGTCCCTCTGCAGCTCTCCTGGAGCCCCTTCAGGCCCTGGCAGGGGCTCTGAGGTGTCCCTGGAGCCTTCTCCTCTCCAGGGGAGCACCCCCAGCTCTSCCAGCCTGGCTCCAGAGGGGRTCCAGCCCTCAGAGCATCCCTGTGGCTGTTTGGGAATAGAAGGAATCTGCCTCTTTACAATCACCAGCAGCTCCCCCAGAGCACCTGGCAGGATCTGCTGCCTTTCAGGATGTATTTAATAACCCCATCCAAAGGGAATTGCTGTTATTCCTGCTTGTCATTCCACAAGAACTGGGACAGCCTGGCTTTGCATTCCTAATGCTGAAGGCCCTGCTCCATCTCCAGGCAGAGAATTCCCAGGACACAGAACCCAACAATGGACAGAGGAACCTCACTGGTTTATCATCTACAGAGACCCACTGGAACCTCAGCTATGGAAACCTGTGCCACCTAAGCAGGAGGGGGAAGATGCCAGCTGAGTGCAGGCACAGCTCTGTGGAACACCCCAGTCCCCTCTGCTGGGCAGGAGCAGCACCAGGAGCAGCCCTGGAGGGGCAGGACTCACCTATCTCACGTTTCCTCTCATTTGTTGTGCAATTGTGGAAAAACTCCGTCATCAGACTCTCCAGAGCCCGCAGGGAGGCCTCCTCTGATGCCTGGGAAGGACATTGAAGGAAAGAAATAAAACTCATTCCCACTCTGACACAGGAGGGTTGCATTAGAACAGCACAGGGGCACCAAAATCCAACATGAGCAGGACCAGTACAGGGCAAATAATTGGAAACTCAAACTGCTCACTGGGGTCAAGGAGCAGCAAGATTTGTCCACTGCAAGTGAAAGCTTTGGACATGAAGGACTATTTGCTCAGCTCCATTAATAAGGACAAGAACACAACAGAATTCCTTTATTTTGGTGGCATTCAGGAATTTTAAGGCAATAAATAATTCTCACAAAGACAGCAAGGTCCGGCAAAGATGTTTTCAGATGTTTAGAAATTGTAAATATCCTGTCACGGGAAGCATGAACTTTGAGAGGATTTCTCTTGGAATTTCTTCCCAGAAAGGGTGATCAGATATTGGAATGGGCTGCTTGGGTGGGTGGCAGAGTCCCCACCCCTGGAGGTGTCCAAGGAAGGGCTGGAGGTGGCACTCAGTGCTCTGGGCTGGGCCACAGGTTGGACTTGATTATTCTGGAGGTCTTTTCCAACCTCAATCATTCCATGATCCTGTGACCCCTGACACCTCTTCCTGTCTTTGCCTTGGTGCCATTCTGCTGCTRAGGAAGCTCAAAAAATTAAGGAATTTCCAGCACTCTAAAAAGCAATATACCAGTACATACCAATATACCAGTATTCAGCAATCTGATTCAAGAAGAACAGCATCCCCCCATTTAGGTTTTATTCTTGGAAATCATTAGTTACAGTTTTAAGTCCTAAAGAAACTYTCAAGACTAGCATCCAGCTGTAGTTTTGGAGTGCTCTGGAGTTGGGATGATTTTATTCTGGCAAGGTAACAGCCTCAGAAACAGTCCTGCCACAGCACAGACCATGGCACAGCTGCATCCCCAATGTTTTTAACCCATGCTATCAATACCAAATGCACCAAGATTCAAGCCCAGACCTTCAAGCACAGGAAAAAAGTAAACATTTAATAAAACTGAAATTTCTGCCTCAAAAAAAACCCCCCAAACCAGAAACAAAAGCCATGCCTGGCAGTCTCCTGCAGAGAAGAGCATGTGAGACATCCAGCAGAAACACTCCAGGCTTCTGCTAATTCCCATTTCCATGCACAGCAGTTTTCCCAAGGGCCAAGCAGGAGCCTCTCCTCACTGGATTAACCCCCAGGAGCACCAACAACTCCACAGCAGCTGGAAGTGGATGCTCTGCAGGACACTGAGCATTTCCATTTTCAAAGGAATGCTGAATTCCATCTACCTTTCCTCTTCCTGCCCTGCTTGTTCCTTTTTTTTCTTGCTTTTTAAAGCCTTGCTCTAGAAATCAAGGACTATTTTAGCAAGAGATGCTGGCAGTGGGAAATTGGCTTAAAACAACCAAGAACCCAAGCAGAGCAGTCCAATGTTTCCAATCCAATGTTTGCAGCTTTAATCCAWTCCTGCTTGGGCTGCAAACTTCCCTTCAGCCATGGATCAGCCTCCTGCCAGTCACCATTCCRAGGTAACAGCACCTCTGTGGAGAAGAGCCTCACTTTAAAAAGAAATATCTGACTAAGAGGCATCCTTCATGACTTAGGATATGGCCCCACTGCCATTTGTGGGAGCTAAGTTGTCCTAAGCTCCTCCCAAGCAGARCCACACATACAAATCCAGTATTTTCCTAAATCCCTGCACTTTCCTTCTCTGCTGCTCAGCACAGAGTGAGTCTCACCAGCAGTTTCTGATGCCAAACCCCCAAAGATGAGTTTCCAATCTCAATTTGATGCAAATTCTTCAACAGCAGCACTGCTCTGCCCACTCCACCTTCTACCATCCAATACCAGGATCACCTCAATCCATGGAAAACTCTCAGCTCTTCACAGGGTGGAAGGGCTCAGATGTTTTTGGATACTTAATTCAGCAACTCTTCTTCAGCAAGAGCAGTTGACATAAGTGCATTTCTTCCAAGATTCAAGATTTATATCCTGCTTTTGGAAATAAATTATGGAGTTCTTATAAATCTTGAGCATCTGCCTTGTCCTCCACTGCCTTCAGCACTGAGGTTTGGAAGATCCCATTCCTTAGGAACACAGTTAATCTTCCAAAGCAGAACCCCACAATCTTGATGTCCAACATGTCAAAAGCAGGAAAAAAAGAAATCAGAGAGCAGAACAAGAGGATTTCATGCAGAAAAGCCCAGGCTGGAGAGCACCCAAGGCCACCTCAGGCACAAACACACAGTGGGACCTCCAGGATGGTTCTGTGCTCTTGTTTGACTTCTTGGGGCTCTTTGGGAGGTTTGGCCAAAGGAAGGTCCAGAAGGAAAAACTGTCTGAGGTAACCAAAGCCCAGCTCAGGATCCCCTCCTAACCCCAGGCTGGGCTTACCAAGGACCTGTATTTGCTGAAGCTTTTGGGTATTCCTGAAGTTCCCCAGGTCCTGGAGGCACATGGCCATCCCAAGCTGTCCAGCAAGGCTCTGATAAGGAGGCCACTGAGATAAGGAGGTCACTGCTGTGCAGAGCTGCAGGGAAGGTGGCTGCACCTGGCCCTGACACCTGGGGAGCTGATCAGTGAGACTCCAATGAAAGTCCAGCTGTTTGGAGCAGCTGGGGCTGTACCTGGGATATTTCCTAGCATCATTCCCACCTTAACAKGCAGTTTGCTTTCTTTCAGGGCTCCCTGTTTGCTCTGCATTGAGGAGAAGGACTGGCAGAACSAGCAGGGCTGAGCTCAGGTTCTGGTCTGAAATTCTGGGTCATGCCCAGATTTCATATTCCAAGGTTTTTCAGGGAAATTTGGACCATCAGAAACAGAATCTACCCCAGTTTTCTGTGTCAGGGCTGGCAGTTTGCCTCACCTCCARGAGGCATTACTAAATATGCAACCACTGAAACAGAAATACTTCCCARTCTTTCAGAAGTCAAACCTGACCCCTCACACCCCTAGTGCCTCCCAGGGCTGGATCAAACATCAGAAAATACCATTTSTCTCTTCMGCCAACCATGAGAGGAAAATATATTCAGTTCTCCAAGTGCTGCTTGCAGAGCAGGTAATGTGAGCTTTTCTCCATGCAGAGAAAACTCTGCAGCCCACAAAAAGCAGGGGAGGTCAGATGTGCCACGTCACCATCCACCCCTGCTCAACACCATGGCTGAGTTCTGACCCACAGGGAGGGTCCTGSCTGCCAAACCCAGCAGATCCTGGGGCCAAAGGTGATGTCCCTGTCACAGCTCCCCTYGGGGAACAAGGCAGTGAGAGGTGAAAGCAAGGCTAAATGCAAGCAGGGCTAAATCCAGCACAGCCACAGCTGCAGATTCCTGTTTTCCAGCAGCACATCCATAGCTTGATCTGGAATTTGGCTCAAAACAGCATCTCTGGGAGGTGTGTCACAGGTGACTGTGCCCAGGATTGGTGCCTCTAAGTGCTGAGCTGGCTCCACAGCACACAGACAGGGCCAGCAGCAGCTCTGCCCTTCCTGGAACTGTCCCCTCTGATCAGAGCAGGACTTGCTGTGCATCAGGGTGGGAGAGCCACTGCCAGCCTGTCCTTCCCATCCCTTTCCCCTCATTAGTTTGCTAAAGGTGTTCCACAGCACTATCAGATGAGGGGTGGAGCTGATTACTCACTCCAMTCACCTCTGGACTCCAACCCTCTGTGCCCTCCTCCACCAGGAAAACGAGCTCCAACAGCTTTTCCTGACAGAAAACACGYGATTTGCTACCAAGAACCTGCACATCCAACAACATTCTCCACCACCAAAGCACCCCAAGAAGGACCCACCCCACCAGCTGATTTCAGGGCTACCCTCCTGCAGTTACATTTTCAGCTGTATGAGTCATTAACTGATTTCTGCTGATTAAGGGGAAAAAAAAGCTGCCAACCTCCTGCATTTCAGGCTGTTCAATATTGCAGCTGCACCTCAGTGAGGCTCTGGAGAAGCAAAATCTTTGTACCCTGCTGCTGACTCCATCACAAGCTCAGATGTAGYCTATGACTAAAGCACTGGGGTAGAACCAGTTACTCATGCAGCTCCAGCAAACATCAGAGCAGCCATCCTTGGGTTGCACTTTAGACACTGCACATGCACTTGAAGAGCAGATACAATGCTAATTTTAGTTTGRATATCACCAAAAACAACCACAGCCCTTAAAGAAGCACCTGCTCATTCTGCAAGACATGGAAGTGCTTTCTAAAGCCATTTTCTCCACGAGTGCTTTCATTTAGAGTTCACTTCCTCTTTTTTCTTTTTTTTTAATTTCATTTTATGCTCTCTGAAGGGATTTTTTTGTTGAGGGCAAAGATTTTCTCTACTGCTTTGCCATAAAAACACAAGCTGTTAACCTTGTAATGTTTGCCATTAGAYCATCCATCACAAAAACGATGCTCTAAATACAGCAACTGGGGCTAATGATAACTGAGAGAAGGGTTAGGTCTGCTCACTTTTTCCCTAATGTGTTTGCAAATGGATACCACTCCAAGACAAATTTAAGGCATTCCCTCTCCAGAGCTTTTTTTAGTAAGATGTTAATTGCAGCTGCAATGTTACAGAGGTGACTTCATCCTTCAGGCAGCACCTGCCTGATGTGGAAGGATGGATTTTCCACCACACAAGCTCCCAAGGCCTCCTCCAGTGGCAGGGAGAAAAAGCCCAGGCTCTGCTGCACCCCAGGAGCCCTCAGAGCACATCAAACTCCCCTTCTGCCACCTCTACTCTTTATTTACAGCTGGGAGTTGTGCTGGGGAGCTGTTCCCACCCCCTGCACCCATCCTGGTTTGGGGTCTGATTCCCACCCTGCCCATCCRTGCCTGCAGTCCCTGTGCTGTCCCTGCTCCTGCTGTTGAGCACCCCCAGCCCACCAAGCCCCCACACCCTGCACAGATCCCTCTGCAGCTTCCTCACCTTCTGGAGCCTGCCTCTCCATCCCAATCCCAATCCCAATCCCAATCCCAATCCCAATCCCAATCCCCCCTCTCCTGCCATTTCAAGTGCAAGACACACAGCCCAGCACAGCCTCCTCCCAGCTATCACATTCAGATTTTATCACATTTAGCTGTTAAAATCACTATCAGCTATGTCTACCAGCTTGTGGGTAGCTCTTCCAGGAGAGGAGGGACTGCAGGGGAGCACACAAGGAGAATCCTGGCTGATGGAAAAATTCCCAGCTGGAATTGCTATTTTGCTACCAACAAGCAAGTGCACAGGGTTAAAAAAAACAGACAAGAAACAAGAAATTTCATCCACAGCACCTGTATAAAATAACTCATCATCACCCTGTCGTTGCTAATTGCAATGTCCCATCCTCTTCCACCTCAGAGCCTTCTGCTCCCAGTGTTTGCAGTTGTTAATTAACAGCACACATCTAAAAATACAAACAACCACACTCCAGCTGCTGAATTTTCTTCTTTCTCTATTATTTATGGTCGAGCCTAACTTAATGATGCACATATGTATGGTGAGTATTAACAACACTAACATCTCCAGGTACTGAGGTAGTAATTTACTCATTGAAGGATTACCAGGGTGTCTTTCAGAGCCCCTCCCTGCCCCAGCCCTAACACAACATGGTAATGAACATGTAAATTAGAAATCACTCTCAGAAAGCTTGTGGGTCACTTTAAGCCTGCTCACAAAACCCTGGAGAACCCCTGGGACAGCCCAGGGTCACTCAGGGCAGTAAAATTCATGGAAGAAGTACACTATTATTTTAGCAAGAAAAGCAGAATTATGAAGTGTTTCAAAAAAGTTGTTGGACACCCAACACATCCTCCAGAAAAGACATGCTACAGGGAGACAGAGCTGGGAGCTCAAAAACAGCGTTACTCATTAGATTTAATCCCTTCCACCAAAAATTGCAGAATTTGGGGGTTCACCCTCATTCCAGGGTCTCTTATCAGAGTTCTGACACCAGGAGCCCACAGCATACGTGCTCCCCAGCAGTGCTCTGCTGATGCTATCAGGACAGGGCTCAGCCTTCATTCTCAGTTTCCTAGTTGCATCTCAGAGATGTTTTTGTGGTTTCCAGAACTGAAAGCAGACTGGGCCCCCTCAGTGCTCCCAGCACAGCTCAGCTCCTGGGGCCGTGGCAAGGCAGCTCTGCCTGCAGAGCTCCCCCCTCTCATCTCAGAGACCACCTCAGCACATCACCAACAACATGGAGATTCTGCAAGCTCATTATAGTAGATTTTCTGCCTCAATGGTGGGATAAAAGTCACAGACTGCTGCTGTACCTCAAGGCAAATGGAGAGGAGCAAAGGCACCACGCTCCTCTCTGTGTCCCTGAGGTCCCAAAGCTCAGGGCAGCTCCAGAGCTGCTCAAAGCCCTCCTGRCTGGACAACTCCCCRCTTCAGGAACCTGGCTGCACTTCAYSAATCAGAGTATTTAATTTAAATATCACCRAAGGACTCAGTAGGACCCCAGGCTGAGCAGAGCTGTGTGGAACAGGCCATGGAGAGCCAGCAGTGCCAACCTGATTTCTGCACCAGAGATCATCTTACCTGGAACACTGCCTGCTCCACCAGTAATCAGCACCTTTTTCAATACCCAAGGGATCTGATTTCTTAAACCCTCTTGGACAGGCAGATTCACTTAACCAGGCATCAGGTTTGAAGGTTGAACTTTGATTAACAGGCTCAAGTGTCTGAGTCTGATTCTTTCTAACCCAGTAACTCTTAACCCACATAAGCAAGCCCAGCAGGCAGTGTGTCCTCCACCCAGCAGTTCCCAGGAACTCTCTCAGAAACRCAGCAAAGGAATAAAACAATCCCAGCAGGCTGGAAAAAGCAAAGGGTGGTTTAGGAACAGTGCTGTTTCAAGTCACACTTGCTGAAGARGAGCCCAAGAGCAATTTCTGAGTCCCTGACACCCAGGAAAGGCAGCTGGTCACGTGCTGCTGACTTCCTAATTGATTTCTTGTGGTTAAGCTGCTGGAAAGGGCTCAGCAACACAGTATTTTCCCAAACAAGCTGTTGCTAAAATAACAATACCCAGCTGAGAAGTGCAGAAGCACCCAAAGCAGAATCCTCAAGATCAATACCCTGCACATCACCAAAGCACAGCAGGCAGAAGTGGCCTTGGAGTCACTTTTTGGACTTGCAACTTAAACCTGAGAATCCAGCCACAGCCATCAGCCCTCCCTCAGCAGCCACTTGGCTCAGTCAGTTCTCAGCTGRTGGGCACCACCTTTTAAGCCATCAYTGATRATAYSTTCTCATTTTGTGGGTTATCAGCAAAACCAGGCAAACAAAATCTGCTCTTCAGACTGACACAGCTGAGCATCTGCCAAGGGTGCTGGGCTGGGCAGGAGCTGCTTCCAGAAGTGAAAACACTGCAAGGTGACTCTGCTTGTCTCAGTTCAGAATTCAGTTCAGAATTCACTTAAATTCCCCCAGTGAAGTCTAGAAACTCACACCTCTGAAGCTGCTTTGTTCCTTTCACTTCACACTCTCCCTCTGCTGGGTTCCCCAGGATGTCCCACAGCCCAACCCAGGCTGTGACCCCTTGCAGGGAGATCCCATCCTTCCCTGAGGGGCAGTGCCTGTGCAGGAGCCCCAGGAGCAGGGGCACAAGGAACAAATCTCTTCCCTTTTCTCTACATAAACAAAGCAGGCAGGACCACAGGGCTGCCCCAAATGCAGCTTCACTCACTTTGAGACAACACTTCCTCCAGAGGTTTAGGGGAAGTGACCCAACTTCTAACCAGGCAGGTGGAAAAAAGATCCCAAGGAGTCCTTTGGAAACAAGTAGGTTTGTGAGGAAAGTATTTGTGAAGGGAATAAAAAAAAATCCTTATAAAAAGAATTTGTAAAAGGTGTTYAGAAAAATGCCCTCATCATCTCACTGCAATGGTGCAGAGACCAAGAGAGGAGCAGCAGTGGCAAATMAACTCACACTGTGCCCAGTACAYCCTTCTGAGCTGGAGTCTGTTAAAAACCCCACACCTATCACAGGATCATGGAATGGTTTGGCCAGAAGGACCTTAAAGSRCATCCAGTGCCACCCCTGCCATGGCAGGGACACRTCCCACTGTCCCAGGCTGCTCCCAGCCCTGCCCAGCCTGGCCTTGGGCACTGCCAGGGATCCAGGGGCAGCCACAGCTGCTCTGGGCACCCTGTGCCAGGGCCTGCCCACCCTCACAGGGAACAATTCCTAATTCCCAATATCCCATCCAMCCCTGCCCTCTGGCAGTGGGAGCCATTCCCTGTGTCCTGTCCCTCCATCCCTTGTCCCCAGTCCCTCTGCAGCTCTCCTGGAGCCCCTTCAGGCCCTGGCAGGGGCTCTGAGGTGTCCCTGGAGCCTTCTCCTCTCCAGGTGAGCACCCCCAGCTCTGCCAGCCTGGCTCCAGCCCTTGGGGCATCTCTGTGGCCTCCTCTGGACTCTCTCCAGCAGCTCCACATCCTTCCTGTGCTTATAATGACTCTTCCTACAGAGAACACTCCTCATGCTCTTACAGGTGAAAATCTGACACTTCAAAATGCCAAACCCTTGCTCCTCCCCACTTTTACAAGCCAAGGAAAGAAGATGCTCAAGTGACAGGAGTGGAGAACCTGGTGTGGTTGTGTAGCTGCTCTGAGGAGTCCAAGATGCATGAAGAGATTTTTAAAAACACTTCTCAAATCCTTCACTGTCAGCAGAGCCACAAATAAACCCTTATTTATCTCAGCCTCCAGACAAGTCCCAGTAATACCCAGGSAAGGCTCTGAATCACAGTTGTTTGTAGCCCCAAGTGAAGGAGGCTCTGGAATTATGCACATATGCAGAGCTGGAAATGGGAAGCACCAGGGCAAGCAAAAAAAGAAAGTGAATGTAAGAAAAAAAKCAATTATTCAGCAGATTTCTTAAAGAGGTACCTCTACTCAGATGCAACTCCAGCAAGCAAATCCTGCTGATTTTCCTCCATTCACTTCTGCCTGGCAGGATTAAACCCATTARCATGGGGAAAAGCTGTCCCAGCACCTGGCTACACAAAGTGCAAGGTTTAGGGCAAACTTGGGGCAGGATGACACCTGATCCAATACATTACAGCAGCCAGACCTGATTTCCAAGGAGGTGTGATTCTACTACATGAAAATATGGAATTTTCAGACCCTCAATCCCTGTCAGAGAAAAGGAAAAAAGATTGGGAAACTCTTAAATTTCATTCCTGGCAAYAGCATGAAAACTTGTGCTGGGCATTTAAGAGTGTATAATGAAACCACCATGGGAAACACCATGGGAATAACTAAGATTTTTGTTAATTAAAATATTTTCAAAGGACAGCTCATGCAGGGAGAACATCCAGTCCAATTAAAGAAAAACAAGATGTTGACATSTGCAGTGCTGCTGCACTTTGGGGGATTTCACAAGTGCCCCTTGCTGCTCACCCCTGTGGGTCCCACCCTGGGGGGGTTCCAGGCTCCCTGCCCACATCAGGGGGCTCTGCTGGGCCAACATGGGGATATTTGTCCTGGGGGACCCAAAGGTCACCATGACCCAACCAGCTCCTTCAAGCACCAGCAGAACACAGGAAAAAGCAGCTTTGGAAAGCCAAAGCTGCAGCTTTCCCCAGTCCCAAACCCAGCAGCTCCTGGGATCAGAGGAAGGGCTGGGAGCAGGAATTGCCTCCTGAGCACTGACCTCACATTTCCACATCTGAGACTACAGGCCATGGAGCTCTTGGTCCTCCTCTTGGTTTCCTTCACCCTTGCAAAAAGAAAGCCAAGGAYCTGTAGGAAATACAGGTTTATCCCTCATAACCCAAGGGTTAGGGAATGGGATGAGGAACAACAACTGCAGCCATGCCCAGGAGCTGGTTTTGCTGTATCCTCTCCAGAMCCTGATTTTGAACACCAGGGAAATCAGCACTGAGGCAAACCTCCATGGATGAAACTGCTCCTCATCCCAAAGAAAAGGTGGAATTGCCATGCAGAAGAAACCTGCTCTGTTCTTACTCAATGAAGCAGCAGGGAACCAGCTGAGCACAACACAGATTTTTCAGGCAAAACATCTCTCCAAAGGGAAAAAAAAAACCCTCATTCCCCTCTGGAAAGCTGCATCCAATGCTGGCTTTGGCACCCTGACAAGGCAGCACACAAAACAGATGAGCACACTCCTTTCTCCAAAGAGGGGACAAAAAGGAACCAGGACAATCCCTCTTGGGAAGAACTCCACGCTGCAATTAAAGCCCTAATAAAATATTAAGTCAAAATGCTAAAAATACACACAGAGATCCAGCCACGAGCTTGGAGATGCTGGAACAAATAAAAGATAATTTGGAGCGTGAATGCAAAGGGTTGGAAATGGGAAAAGAAATGGAATTCTGGGCATGAGCCACATAGGAGAAYGGTCAGGGAAGATCAGGGGGAGAAAAAAAAATAAGGAATTTGTGGTGTTGCTAGAAGAGCCTGGAATAGCTCTGGTGGAGTGAAAGTATCCTGAGTGTAAACAGAAAAGAGAAACAAGGATAAAGAAAGGAATCAAATGTGTGTGGAGGGAAGGTAAGATTGGAAAGAGCTGCTTCACCATAAGCTGTAGGAGCTTCTCAGCCCAGAGGAAGCTGCATCATCCCCAAATTCCATAGTTCAGAACCTACAAATAAACCCCAGGGAGTGCCTGGATGAGAAGGAAAGTCCCTGACCATCAGAATCAGTAGGGGAAAAGCTTTTCCCCTACCAAAATATCAATATTTACATTTTGYTTGGAACAAGGAGGTCTACAAGGGAGAACAGGCACATGCTGCACACTTCATAAATGCTGGAAATGGGATTCCAAAAATTATTCTATARAAATGGGAGTCTAAACATTTTATTTTGATAAAACAAAGCAGCAGACACCTTCTCTTCTCTCTCTCTCTCAAAGAAGAAGGTTGTCATGTTGACACCTGGGATGCAGAGAGAGCCAAGGCAGCAATGACCCAAATATAAATATAGTTCCTAAGAGGAAATATCTGCTGTGTGACAGAGGATAATGATTTGAAGYATTTTAGGGCACATTCTACAGGCAGGTATCAGCCTATCCACCTCAAAGCTACATTTCCTTCTACTTTGCATGCACTAAAGAATAAATCCAACATTAACAGCAGCTACCTGGTTCCTAAATGACACCAGCTAACAATGTGCAATTAATTCACCCAACTGAACCCAAAGTTCTTGGAGTTTTTGGGTATCCATGCATGGAGTGATCTCTGCACAGCACTGAACCCCATGGCAGGAGCTTTGTGGTACCTGCCAGATTTCAATGCTTTTCTGCTGAAATAATTACAGCCACCACCACCCATCCATCAGCAACAGCCAGTGGAAATGAGCTTTTCAAGCTCATTTAGTGAACCTGGAGGCTCAACAATTTTACCTTGATAGCTTTTAGTCCTCCTGCAGCCTACATTTAGCTACCCAGGTCTTTGAAATATGGAAGTGTTGGAATTATTATAGGTCCTGAAAGGGACTATGTGCAATCATTCTGCTAAATTAGCTGTCTTCTTCTGAGAAAAAGCTCTGCTTTTGGAGGAAGCATGTGAACAGAGATCAGCTCTCCTGCTACAGTTCCCACTCCTGGTTCATCCCCAGAGCTACCCAGGCCTTGCTGCAGAGTTGGGYAAGCTCATCAGCATTAATCAGCATCCCCAGTTGGATGGTTTAATAGAGGGCAGATAACTGGGGGGCACACAGAGTCACACTGGCCAAAAAAGGAAGCCAGATGTTGGAGCTGAGCCGGAACTTCCGAGTTCCTACTGTGGTTTGAGCCAGAAGGGTTCTAGAGAGGGTTTGCTTTTATTGAGCTGCTCACGGAGGGGATGCACTGAGAGCAGACACAACCTCAGGCTTAGGGGTGTGGTTGTGATGCTGCACCTCAGCTGGCACTGCTGGGGGACAGAGGGAGGGGACAACACCCTCAGCTCCCTCTTCAGCACAAAACCCTGCTGAGAAGCTGAGCCCACCCGGCCAGGAGCCGGCACTTCCTGCCTGGGCAGCAGCAGCAGCACCCCCAACTCCTCAGAGCACAGAATCCCTGAGCTCACCTGGGCCTGGGACAGCAGCACAGCATCCCTGAGCTCACCTGGGACAGGGACAGTGGTACAGCACCCCTGAGCTCACCCCAGCACCCCTGAGCTCACCCCAGCACCCCTGAGCTCACCTGGGCCTGGGACAGCAGCACAGCATCCCTGAGCTCACCTGGGCCAGGAAAAGGGAGCACAGCATCCCTGAGCTCACCAGGGCCAGGGACAGCAGCACAGCACCCCTGAGCTCATCTGGGACAGGCAGGACAGCATCCCTGAGGTCACCTGGGCCAGGAAAAGGGAGCACATCATCCCTGAGCTCACGTGGGACAGGGAGCACAGCACCCCTGAGCTCACCTGGGACAGCAGCACATCATCCCTGAGCTCACCTGGGACAGGGACAGCAGCACAGCATCCCAGAGGTCACCACAGCATCCCTGAATTCACCTGGGCCAGGAAAAGGGAGCACAGCACCCTTGAGCTCACCACACCACCCCTGAGCTCACCCCAGCATCCCTGAGCCCAGCTGGGCCAGGGACAGGGAGCACAGCATCCCTGAGCTCACCTGGGACAGGGACAGGGAGCACCCCTGTCCCTGAGCTCACCCCAGCATCCCTGAGCTCACCTGGGCCAGGAAAAGGGAGCACAGCACCCCTGAGCTCACCTGGGCCAGGAAAAGGGAGCACAGCACCCCTGAGCTCACCACACCACCCCTGAGCTCACCTGGGCCAGGAACAGCAGCACAGCCCACACAGGGCCCAAGTGTCCCCAGGGTGATGGGACAGCCAGGCCAAGGGGCTCAGCAGGAGCAAGAAGCTGCTGCTCCCTGCTGTCCCAATGTCCTGGGTCACCTGCAGAGAGCAGGAGTGCCCCCAGAGCAGCTCTGAGCCAGCCTCAGGGCCCCCAGCTCAGCAGGGCTGAGATGTGTATAAGAGACAGGAGCAGGAGTGCCCCCAGAGCAGCTCTGAGCCAGCCTCAGGGCCCCCAGCTCAGCAGGGCTGACACAGAACAAACAGGAGCTGCTCTGGCATTGGAGCAGCAGCTCCTTGGCAACCACGAGCACCAGGATAAGCCAGGGCTCAGCAGCCTCACCTGGCAGGACAAGCTGCAATCCACACACACTCCTCTCCTTCCTGAATGGAAGCAAGGCTGCAACCATCACAGGCAGCRTCAGGCACTAGAAAACAACAGCACTCACTGCTAAAATCCAGGCAGGTGGGAAGAGAGGCTGTGGAATGAAAGGCAGGATGCTGCTGTGGGGAACTCGGGAACAGGCACGCTGCAGCCGCCCACTGCCTGCTCCATTTCAGTGCCTCACACAGCACAGGGCCACGAGACTCCCTGGAGCTGGGAACCTCCATTGTCTGCTCCTCTGCAGGCCCAGGGACAGCCTGGGGGAGGTGGGATTTGCTCTGGGAGAAGCTGGCTGCAGCTCTCCAGCATCCCTGCATCCCAAACCTCACACTGCAGCATTTCCTGGAAGTCCCTGCTCCTGAGCTGCTTTGSTTGCTGGCAGGATATAAATCCCACAGAGTGAAGAYTGTGTTTCCCAGAGGCAAGCACTGAAATRCRAGCCTCATGTGGGAGSTGCAAATGCAATTCCCAGGTGAGGGGTTTGCTCAGGAGACCCCAGCTGAGCTCCCAGGGCTTCACAGATGGTCACCTTCAAAAAGATGGTCATTTTCACCAGTGGAAGGAAGAAAGGTGAAGGAAAGAGTGATGAGACAAAGACATGGCTAATTTGGACAGAAAATAAATCCCTCCAAGGATAGCTCCATCAACAGTATTTGAAGCTGTTAATAAAATCTTCTAAAAGGTGAGGAGGAAACAATGCAATAATATGTGGTGTGTGGAAGCAAAGCCTGAAGCTGGATGTGCTCTGTGAGCTCAGAGATGAACTCCAGAGAAACCCAGCTGGATTTTGCAGTGTCCTGTTTTCCCTGCAGAACCACCACAGCATCACCACCTTTCCTCTCCCTCAGGAAGCCCCAGACTGGAGTTTGGGACCCCAAAACAGTGCACAAGCACTACTGACACACACAGCAGGCAGGAGCAGCCCCAAAACCCCCACACAGAGCTCTCTGCAAACACCTCTGAAAGCACAGAAACACTAKAGCTTCCTCTGAAGCCAGCTTTTGAGTGGCATTAGGATTTCTGAGCCAACTAAGCCCAGCAAACAGGAGTTTGTTCACAGCATTGGCAGTGCCTGAGCTCACTGTGCATCACTGCCTTCCCAACTTCCCCCCCAAATCCCTGCCCACTTAATCAAGCTCTAATTCAGCCCTGCTCATTACCTTCCACACGAACCCAGCTCAGCCCCACTGAGGAAAACCTGCTCCCAGCAGCCTGCTCTCCTGGAGCACAGTTTAATTCTCTTTTATTTGATCCCTGTGTGCCTTCCAGCAGCTCCTCTTCACACTTTCCCAACTGTTTCCAGGAAGGAGGGTGCTCTAGCAGCAGAACATGCCCATCTGTGGGCTCCAGGGAAATGGGAACAGAAGGAAAATCTTGCCCAGGAGTCACATGATGAGTTACAACAGTAAATCCTGCAGCACAGCCCAGGGGCTGCTGCTCAACTTCCACAGGCAGCCAAAGAGTGGATGGTGAAGGGAAAAAAAGAAGAAAACAAGGTGTAATTCAGGAGGAGAAACATGTGTGTCCACAGGGAAGTGAGGGGAGAACTAATTTTTGCCAGCTGCACTGTGAAGTGCACAGCCTGGCCTGCCAAACCCTGCAAACCATTTATTCACCTTTTCTAACCTGGGCTGGTCACTAAGAATCCACCTCAAAAATCACCCTTTGCCTGAAGCTAAAGCCACAAAGAGCTGGGACACGTGGCAGACACATCAGGAGCCCCCCTGAGCACCCTCAGGCTACTGCCATKAAATACTACCAGTATTTATATATACAAATATTATATTTATATATATATATATTCTACTCAGAAGACTCTGTCCCAGATGGAGCAGCAAAGCCTCTGCAAGGGCCTAACAGAGCTCACCAAAGGGGCTACAGAGACCAAAGTGTCAATAAACCACCAGTCACGTGCCAGGAGCACACCACACAGTGAGCAACGTGATTACCTCAGCTCTTGGGTGAAGAAATTCACAACCAGGATCCCAAATTCTGGAAGAAAAGGGGTGCAAAGCCTGATCCTACACCAGCAAAGGCAGGTTAAGGTGGAGAGGGGTGAGCACCAGGCCAGGAGCTGCAGCCTGYGCTCAGTGGGGCTCTCTGGGTGAGCCAGGGCAGCGTCCCAGGAGCAGATCCAGGGCTGCTCACAGCATCTCCCCACTGCTGCCCGCCCCTGGTCACCCCCAGAAACACTGGGATACAGGGTGGGATCCCAGCACTGGGATAGGAGATATCCCTGTGGGTAGAGCAKGGGGAAAAGAGGCTCAGCAGCTCTGGGCTGGCGGCAGTGAGCAGCACCCGGTGCCCTGGGGCAATGCCAGCGCTGCCAGCCCGGCTCTGCGGCACCCACACGGCCAGAGACGCTCCTGAGAGCTTTCCTGGGCATCTCAGCGAGGGCAGGAGAGCCTTGTGCAGACCCCAGCGGCTGGCCCTGTCCCTGTCGCTGTCCCTGGGGTGCCCCGGCGCGGCGGGCACAGCCAAGGCCGCTGTGCCCAGCACGGAACAGAATGCAGGGCACTCCTCCGGCTCACGCAAGGAGGCCGTGAGGGCAAACCCACAGCCGGCGCCGCAGAATTTAATCACCGAGTGGTTTGGGTGTGAAGGGACCGTGAGGCTCATCCTGTGCCACGTCCAGGGCCAGGCCGGGCTGTGCCAGGCCGGGCCGTGCCAGGCTGCTCCCGGCCGGGCCTGGGCACTGCCAGGGACCGGGGCAGCCGCAGCTGCCCGGGCACCCCTCAGCTTTAAGGCCACAAACCCGGAATTCGCAGCACCCCCGAGCACCACGGCTGCCAGGAGGGATCCGTGCTCTCCCGGCCTTTCCCATCCCGTCCCGCGGTGCCCCGGGGGTGCCGCCGCCCCTCGGCCCCTCACGCTCCGGTGTCCGGGCCCCGCGGGACCATCCCCCGTTCCTCCCACCTTGCCGTCCCCGCTCCCCAGCTCACCATGCCAGCCGGCGGCCCCGGGGCGGCTCTAGGCAGGCGCCCGCGCTCCGCTCATCTCATGGCCGGCGGTGGCCCGGCGGGGCCCCCCCCGCCCATGCACCGGCCGAGCCCCCGCCGGCCGCCAGCCGGCACCGGAGAGCTTGCCGAGTCACCCAGTCCCCCGGGCCGTCCCCAGCGGCGGGCGGACGGAGCCCCGGCGGCGCGGCAGGGCGGCGGTGTAAGCGCGGGCGTGGGCGGCGAGCGGCGGCGGCGCGCGTGCGGGGCCGGTGTCTGGTGTCCGGGGCTACGCCAGGCCGCATCCCGGGCCCGCCCCGCCTCCCACCGGAAAGCGCTCACCGGCGCCCGCAGACCAATCAGAGCCATGCAACGGCGAGGCCGCATGCGCATCTCCCGGCGCGGCGCGCTGTGCGCCGCCATCTTGGAGAAGGGCGCGGCGCTGTGCTGGGCGCTGAGGGAAGGGCACGCCCGAACCTGCGCCTGGCCCCGCCCCCGCAGCACTGCGCATGCGCTGGGGACGCTTTCCCGCGCGGCAGGAAATGGGAGGTGATTGGGCTGTGAGTTAGTGGGCGTGGCTATGTTTGAGCACGCCCGGTGTGGGCGGGGCTTGTGTGGGATTGGGAGGGCATGGGATTGGAGATGGAATGGGATGGGATTGGATTGGGGATGGGATAGGATGGGATGGGGTGAGGTGAGGAATAGGGAGGGGCATGGACCCATCCCTGGGCCAGGGCCTGGAGCTGAGCCTGCAGCAGCCTCCTGCCCCTGGGTCCAGCCCTATTCCTCGCCCCCAGCCAGCCCCAGCGCTGCCCCCCAGCTCCTGCCCCATGAGGAGCTCCCAGGGCTCCAGATGTGGCTCCTGGCTTTGTGCCCGTGTAACTAATTAAGTAATTAAACAAACCAGGGCGAGGCAAAGCCCCAACCCTCCCCGCCCTCCCCAGCAAGGACAGCAAAGCTCCATGGCAGGAATCCTTTGGCTGCTCCCATGTCCTGGGATTGCACAGCCTGGAGCTCCTTGTGGCCATCACTCTTCCATTGCCTGACCTAGCCAGGAGCAAAGACATCAACAGATCCATTCATCCAGGGCATTAATGTTAGGGAAATTGAAATCCAGGCCCCAACTGCTGCCTCCCAAACTCAGGGAGCTGGGAACCACTGGTGATAGAAGGGTCTCTTTSAGTTAGGTCTTATGAGAGTAATATAAATCTCTTGGAGATCTATGTTACACTTGAGATAGTTTAGCTAATTTAGATGGCATAAAATCAGCAGGATGGCTTTTGTGGTAGTGTTGGAAATAGAAAAGTTTTAATAAAAGGCAAAATAATAAGGAWTTTTACAGAAAAAACTGAACTAAGGTAAGAAGTTCTTACTCTTAATAAAACACTTCAAAAAGCCATTATTTCTTTGTTCTCTTCTTTTTCTAATAAATTCCTTAAACAAAATTTTTTAACTTCTATCTAATTAGCTATCTTTAAAGTAAAGCCTTATGAAGTGTCTTTTTATCTAATTAATGAAAAAAAAACTTTTGAGCTTTATTCTTTTTTAAAGAAACAAAAGATAAGTTTGTTACTCCARCAGCAAGGAGCACATTCCCACACACTGGAACTCCAAACCGGTGAGGCTGATGCAGATCCAAGTGTTCCTCATGGCTCCCAAATTCCTGCAGGGACAAGAGGCAGGTGGCTTAACAGGCTTTAGAGGGGACAGCAGCCCCGTGGGGACATTGCAAAGGCTGGCACTTCCTTCAGAGGATTACACAGCAGCAGGAGGGCAATGAGCCATCTGTGGGGCTGGAGCTTAGGGCTCAGCGGTCCCGTGGGTCTGCACGAGGAGTTTCTGTCATGGAGGATTTCATTTCCACTCTCTCAGCAGAGCACTGATCCCAACAGCCCCAGTCCTGCTCATCCCTCAGGGAAATGCTGCTCCTGGGCCTGCCTGGGGGTGGAACTGCCCAGGAGACACAGCCTGGAGGTGCCCATGGATCATTGTGTGCACCCCGAGGCTCCAACATCCCCTTGCCTCTGCATCGCTTCTCCAAACCTCCCCTTGTAGACCTCAGAAATGCCCTACAGCACCTTCCAACCCCTCCCACAACTCCTCCAACACCTTCCAACCCCTCCACGACTCCTCCAATATACCTTCCCAACCCCCCACAACTCCTCCAATACCTTCCACCCCTCCACAACTCCTCCACACTGCTCCTCTCCAACCCTCCAACCCGTCCACAACTCCTCACAACTCTTCCAATCCCCTCCAACCCTCTCCTAACAACTCCTCCATCTA
>NDFG01000141.1:2068542-2091813 GCA_002167245.1 Sporophila hypoxantha
CTACATTCCCCCTGGGCATGACTCACGGAAACCGAGCTCCAAACCTCAATGGGTTTACCACCAAACAAACAACCTACAGCTCCCTGCACCTGAGCAGGGCCAGCGCTGCCTGGAAAATGCGCATCCAGCTTGGTGGCTCTGAGTCGGCTTTTCGGCAGACCTTGCTGTGTGGGACACGCCCAGTGTGAGGGAGCAGAGAGGGGCTGCTGCCTCGGGGCAGGCAGACCGGGCACAGGAGCGGCAGTGGCTCGGTGCACCAGGAGCAGTTGGCACAGCGTGTGCCAGCACTCGCCCCTCGCATACTGCCGCCGCCCGGCTCGTTCGCGGCACCCGGCGCGTCCCCTTGGCTGGGGCTCAGCAGCGCCGGTGGCGGCAGATTTCGGAAGGGGAGGCGAGCGCCGGGCTGCTGCCCCGGAGGGACGGGCCTGAGGCCCCCTGGTGAACGCCCCAAGTCCTGGGCCCCCAGCCGGGGAGGGAGGAGGCAGAGACTGCAGGGCCCCTGCTCAGGCCGTGGGCTTGGGACGGCTGGACGGCCCAGGTGGATTGGGGATGGTTCTGGATGGTGGGACGGCTCCAGGGTGGATTGGGGATGGTTCTGGATGGCTGGGACGGCTCCAGGATGGACTGGGGATCGGTTCTGGATGGCTGTGGACGGCTCCCAGGAAGGATGTGGGATGTTTGGGATGGCCAGACGGCTCCAGGATGACTGGGGATGGTTCTGGGATGGCTGGGACGGCTCCAGGCATGGATTTTGGGATGTTCTGGGATGGCGGATGGCTAGGGTGGGATTTGGGGGCGGTTCTGCGGATGGCTCCGGGAGCCCTGGTGCACAACGCTGCTGCCCACAGCCCCACTGCTCCCATGGGCACTGCTGATTGGCACGGCAGCAAGCACGGGCACGGGGATGCCAGCGGTTCCTGCTTGCCTGGGAAGCACATCCCGTGCACACAGACCGGCCCGGGCTCCCCTTTCCGGAGAGGAAGGCTCCCGCTCCGAGGAAACTTTGGCGCTGGCACCCCGGGCCGGCTCGGTGCCCGTCCGTGCCTGCCCACCTGCGCTCCCAGCACGCCGTGTCCCCAGCCGGGCTGTCCGGCACTCAACTCTGTGCAGGATGCAGGGCTGCAGCTCCTCTTTCTGGAAGCAGACGCGGCAGAAGGAATCCATCGCTCGCTCCGGTGGCCCACCGCGCCGGCCGAGGGTGACCGCAGTGCCCGGGGGGTGCGCTGGCATCTTCCTGCCCGTGCCGGCGGCGGCCGAGGCTCAGGCGGCCCTGCCGGGCCATGCTGCCGGGGAGGCCTCACACGGCCGGGCTGTAGCGCCGGGACCGCCGCTCCCGCGCACGGAGGCGGCTCGGCCGGGCCCGCGTCCCGCGTCGCCTCGCGGGCCGGGCGGTGATGCCCAGCGGCACCGCGGCTACCATGGCCTGCCCGGCCCTCAGGGGTGCCAGCAGGGACCTGCGGCGGCATCAGCGGCACCGCGTCGGGCCAGGCGGGCCGGGCACCGCGGCGGCTCTGGGCTGCCCCGGGGCACGCGGACAGCGGGCACGGGAGGGTCCCCGCAGCAGGTGGGCCTTCCTGGTGCGGCGCTATCGCGATTCCAGCGGGTCCTGGAAGGACAGAGGGCCCCGGAGCCCGGACGCACGGAACCGGAGGGGAAAGTTTGCCGTCGTGGAGCGGCGGCTCCTCGCGGGCTTCGCCACCCAGAGCGCCGCTCGCTCTGACACAGCTAAAGCAGCGTGCGAGTATTAATAGCTCCCGCACCTCCCGCGGCGAGGATGGAGATTAACTCCTCGAAATGCGCCTGCTCGGGCTCCAGCCGCCCCGTCCGGTGCCCGCTGCTGCCTCCGGGCTCGCCCAGCACGGCTGAGACCGGGCAAGACCCAGCCCGGGCACCGAGCAGCCCGGCGTGTCCCCCGACACCCCCAGGCGGTCTGGGCAAGCCCTGGAAGGCGGACGTGGCACACATCAGGGGCACATCTCTTAGCCCGGGTGTCCGTTGTGCCTGATGCCTGCTGGTGGTGGCCAGAGGGGGCCCACTCCTGGGTGTCCCCCCTGCCCGGGCCACGGTGGGACAAGGGGCACAGCAGGGAGTCCTGGGGTGCCTCTGCAGGGTGCCCTGCCCACTTGCACGTTCGCCTGTGCCCCAATTAAGTGGTCCCTTTGCCCCTAGAATGAGTGTCCCCTTTGCCCCTAGATGAGTGTCCCTATTGCCCCCTGATGATGTCCCTGCCCCCACTGCAAGTGTTTCCCTTTTGTCTAAGATGATGTCCCTTTGTCTCTTAGATGAGTGTCCTTTGCCCCTAGGATGAGTGGTCCCCTGTGCCCCTAGATGAGTGTCCCCTGCCCCACAAGCAAGTGTCCCTTTGCCCCTACATGAGTGTCCCTTTGGCCCCCTGATGAGTGTCCCTGTCGCGCAAAATGGACACTTGCTGCAGGCCATGTCCGCTTGCTTCAAGGGGCACACGCCAGGCCAGGCTGGGTCAGGAGCCCAAAGCCAAACAGCCTCTGATGTGTCCTGTTCCCCATCCTTTAGGACTGCTCAGGACCAACACGTGTCCCCCCCAGGTCTGTGGAAACGAATCCTGGTCCACCCGGTGTCCTGTGCCAGGGGCAAGAGCCACGGTCCTTGGGCAGGTGACCAGGAGAACAGGGAGAGGTTTCCCCAGCCCGGCCTTGGGCTTCGTACATCGCTCCTGAATTATTTCAGTGAGTGGCTCTGCCCTGCTGGCGGCCACACCCCGCTAATGGCAGAAATCGATCGCTTTTCTAATTCCTCACGGCCAGGAGCTCTGCCTGTGCTGCTCTGGGTCCTGTCCCCGCTGGAGACTCTGCAACTGATCCCAATTTTTGTTCTCACAGACTCTTTGGACTCTCAGAATGGTTGGGTTAGGAAGAAACTTTAAAGGCTCATCCGCACCCCTGCCCATGGCAGGCCACCTCCCACCATCCCCAGCGCTGCTCCAAGCCCTGCCAGCTGGCCTGGGTCACTGCCAGGGATCCAGGGGCACCACAGCTGCTCTGGCACCCTGTGGGCCATGGGCCTGCCACCCTGCCAGGGAACAATTCTCATTCCCAAATATCCATCCATCCTGCCCTCTGGCAAGTGGGCAGCCATTCCCTGTGTCCTGTCCCTCCATCCTTGTCCCCAGTCCCTCTGCACTCTCCTGGAGCCCCTTCAGGCCCTGCAGGGCTCTGAGTGTCCCTTGGAAGCCTTCTCACTCTCCCAAAGGGGTGAGCACCCCCAGCTCTGCCAGCCTGGCTCCACTGGGGCTGTGCAGGTTTGGCAAGGATCCTCTTTCCCTGCTGCTTCCTTGGTGCTGGCGAGAAGCGCACACCAGCATCCCCCAGGATTGCACTGGGGAGTCATGGGATCAGATGACCCTGGTGCCAGGCCTGGCATCCCCCCAAGGCACCCACTCACCAGGACAGCTGCAGGAGCAACAAAAATGTTAAAATTTAATGCCTGGCTAATGAGCTGAGCAGCAGTGGTGGGAGCAGAAACCTGGAGAAAAGGGAAGAGGATGCAAAGAGTGCCCAGTGTCTCCATGGCTTTCCCCCTGCACTTCTGCTTCCTGGAAAAGAGGACACAGGACCCTCCTGCCTCACTAATAAAATCCACCACAGTGTTGGACCAAGGGGCCAGTCACAAATCCATATGGCTCCTGGGTGGGCTCCACAGGAGCTCCTGGTTGAGCGACAGAGCCCCTGAGGATGAGACCTGGGCCATGGAACGCCAGTTTCCACCATCCACTCCAGCAACCACCTGCAGCTCTGCTGGTGTGTCCTGAAGCTGGTGAGGTGGTGGCTGGGGCTGTGTGTTCTGGGATCTGGCAGAGCTGGGCAGTTATCCTCTTTGTGCCTGGGGCAGTTTTTCCTTTATCTTCCCCCAGCAAACCCTCTCCTCCAGAGATCTCTGCTGTCCATGGCCACTGAAGTGTCCCTCGCAGGGCTGATCCAATTCCAGCATCCCATGGGGAGATGCTTGCGGCCCAGGGGAGGAGCCAAGCATTCCTACCTGATCCAATCTTGAGCCTGGCACAGCACAGCAGCCTTTGCCCCTGCATTGCCAGGGAGCAAGCTTTCTGCTGCCTGCATTGCCAGAGGGAGCCCAGGCCTCTCCCAGCAGCCCTGGGAGCTGCAGAGGAAACCTCCTCCCTTGTGCAGGTCCTGCTGCAGCAAGCAAGCACAGCTGGCACTTGCAGGAGGGCTGAGCCCCCATGGGATGGGGCTGTGCCACCCCCTGAACACAGGGGGCCAGGGACTGCTCCTGACTGCTGGCAGTGGTTGGTTTGTATACTTGCATTTTATTTTATCTTTATTTTCTTCCCTAGTAAAGAACTGTTATTTCCTATTGCCCAATATCTTTGCCTGACACACCCTTAATTTCAAAATCAATAATAATCAGAGGGAGGAGTGTTACATTTTCCACTCAAGGGAGCTCCCTGCCTTCCTCAGCAGACACTGGCTGTTCAAACAGAGACACGGTGGTCCCCCAGAACCGTGGGATGCTGAGAGCAGGGAGAGGCCACAGCAGGGGCAGCTCAGACATTCCTGCTGTGCTGTCTGGCTGGATTTGAGGCTGGGAAGAAGGCTTGACTTTGGGTGTGGGTTTCAAAAGAACCACAGCCTGAACGAGTCCTTTCTCCCCACCTGCAAGAAGAGCAGAGGGAGAGAAGTGCCTGATTCCAGCCTGCTCCCTCTCCTTGGAGCGCCGGGAGGGCTGGTTGGGACACTGGCATGACTCCAGGGCTCATTTCAAATATTCTTGAGCCATCAGAGGTAGCCCATGATATTTCTGAAAAATCTTTCCTAGGATTTTTTCTCCTGAGAAGTGAAGGCCTCAGGAACCAAAATGCAAACAATGGGTTATTGCTGCTGTGGAATGCACAGGTTGCCAATCTGTTGATTTGGTCTCATGGGGTGTTTCTAATGTAATGGCCAATCAAGTCAGTGGCTCAGACTCTCTACCTGAACGCACAAAACCTTTGTTATCATTCTTTCTTTTTCTATTCTTAACTCGCCCTTCTGAGAAATCTTTTTCTATTTCTTTTAGTATGGTTTTATTAAAAATAAAAAACAAAATAATATTCCCCCCATAAAAACAAATATAAATCAAGCCCATCTAAAACATGGAGTCAGGTCCTCATCTCTTCCCTATCCTGGGCACTCCTGTGACAAACCACACAAGCCCTGGCTGGAGCTTGGGTTTTGCCTGTGCCTCCACGAGTCCTTTGGGGACCTGCCCAGTCCCCATGGGCTGGGGGCAGCCACCTTGAGATTGGGAAACCATTCCCAGGGCAATGAGGCAGTGCCTGAACCCACAATAATCCCAGATGAAATATTCCCAGAGCAGGATGGGAGGCAGGAGCACCTGGCCAGGACAGCAAGGGGCCACAAGCCACAGAGGGTCCCCCTCAACCTGAGCAGTGTGCCAGCCTGAGCACCCAGGCAGGACCCGCCCCATCCCTGTCCCCAGGCTCTGCTGGGTTTAGATCATTAATATCCACTTCTGTACTTTCTCAGGAATTTGGACTCAGGAATTTTTTCCGGCTGGTTTTTACAGCTTGCTAAATAAGCAAATTCCTTGCCAAGGAACTTGGGAGCTGTGGGAGCATGGGCTTTGTGGCAAACTTTTCAAGCTGCTTTCATTGGACTTATAAAACACAGTTTTAACACCTTTTCATCAAGTTGCCTTGCATGAGGTGGCAGGGCAGTAACAATGCTCACTTCTCCATGGCATTCCCCAAAGAAGTTGCAGCTGCAGTTTGTGGGCAGGAACAATAAAGGAGATGGAGGCAGAGGGGAGGGATTGTGCAGGGGAAGGCAACAGGCAGCTGCGTGAGGCTCAGACTCACCCTTGAGGGCAAAACGTGCAAACAGGAATAAAGCAATTAAACGAGAATGAAATATTTGAATGTGGGATTGAGGGGCTGGAATCAAGGCTGGAGCAGTGCAGGAGGCTTGGGAACAGGCATTGCAGTGCCCTTGTTTGTATAAAAAATCGAGAGATTAAACAATGTGGTAACAAATTATTTCTCAACAATTCCTGTTCCTTCATCTCTCAAACAGCTGTTGCAGCTCCATGGCAATTCCATTCTTCTTGTTTTTAAACACCCCAGTTTTACAAATAAATTTCAGCAAAAAGCTGGATGGTTTTCTCTCAGGCTGGGGGCTGCTCCAGCCAGTCACAGCCCTGCTGCTCCCTCCTCAGGATGGAGGCGCACAGGTTGAACAAGGGCTGGCAACAGACCTGTTTGGGGGTTTTTAATTGCCTGGCATTAAAATCCTGCTGATTTTCTTTGAGAAACGTTCTTTTCCACGACATGGGAAAAAGCAAGGCTGGCCTGGCATGGCCACATTCCCAGGACAGGCTCCTACTCATAATCCAGGGCTGCTGGAGCCTGATGGGGAAATTCCCACTTTGTTTTTCATGATACACAGCAACAGGAGGTCCCCTGAACAGGGCCAGGTGAGACCTGGGGGTTTCCTGTGTGGGCCACAAGGAATCTGGGGACACCTGGATGTGTCTAAAGCGGGGCCTGGAAGGAAGATGGGCAGCAGACCTTTGTAAAGGGCTGGAGAGCCAGGACACACGGGAATGGCTCCACTGGCCAGAGGGCAAGGGATGGATGGGAATATGGACAATTAGGAATGTTTCGCCTGGCAGGGTGGTGCAGGCCCTGGCACAGGGTGCCCGAGCAGTGTGGCTGCCCTGGATCTGGCAGTGCCAAGGCCAGGCCTGGGCAGGGCTTGGAGTGACCTGGACAGTGGATGGTGTCCCTGCCATGGCAGGGTTGGGATGAAATGACCTTTAATGTCCCTTGAACCCAACCTTTCCAAGCTTTATGATCCTTATCTTGGGAGAGATTCTAAAGAAGGTCTTGCAAAACATCAGCCCTCACACCCCTGAGAGCTGTTCCACATCCTTCGGCCTGCTGTGCAGGGACAAGTGGGATATGAGGAGAAGTCTCCCTGCAGGGCATCGCAGGAAGATTGGCAGGAGTTCCTTCTTTAGGTTCCCGTCACAGCTGCTCATCCTACCCCTCCCTCCCTCAGGCACCTGGGCTGTTTTTCTCTTTCAGAAACCCCAAAAATCCCATCCCCACCCACGGCGGTGGAAGCAGCAGGTCCCTGGCTGGGGAGGCTCAGGAGATCCTGTCTCTGTCCCTGCTCCTCAGAGCACGTGTCTGCACCCAGCCCTGCCGGGATGACAAAGGCTGATAATGGGATTAATCGGTTTAATGATCACCATGGTAACGAAGCCCGCAGCTGCACATCCAGGGGACCCTGCAAGGTGGCCCCTCATGCTCCTGCCTGGAGCCACACGGACACCTCCGGCTCAGCAGGGGTGGAGAGGGCTTGGAGAGGTTTGGAGGCAGTCACAGAGAATCTGGAGATGTAGGGAGATCTGGGAGGTGTTTTAGTGGTTTTTCCGCGCACAGCACCGTATTAGAGAGCTTTTGGAGTTGTTGTCATGGTTTTGGAAGTGTTGAGAGGTTTTGGAGGTGTTATGGAGATTTTGGACGTTGTTGTATTGTTTTGGAGGTATTGTCGATGGTTTTGAAGTGTTGGAGAGCTTTTTTGGGAGGCGTTGGGAGACGCTTTTGGAGAATTTATTATGGAGATTTTGGAGGTGTTGTAATGGTTCTGGAGGTGTTGTAGTGGGTTTTGAGGTGTTGGAGAGGTTTTGGAGGTGTTGTTTATGGTTTTGGAGTGTTGGAGAGATTTTGTGTGCTGGGAATGTTGGGAAAGTTTTGGAGGGGGTTTGGAAGTGTCAGAAAGAGTTTGGAGAAAGTCAGAGGAGTTTCTGATGGTTTATGAGGTGTTTGTAATGGTTTTGGAAGTTTTGGAGGATGTTATGGAAATTTTGGAGGTGTTGTTATGGTTTTGGAGGGCGTGGGAGAGCTTTTGGAGGTGTTATGGAGCTTTTGGAGGTGTTATGAGATTTTGGGGTGTTTAGGAAGATTTTGGAGGTGTTTGTAATGGTTTCTGGAGGTGTTGTAGGGGTTTTGGAGGCGCTGGAGAAGGTTTGGAGGTGTTGTTATGGTTTTGGGAGTATTGGAAGAAATTTTGGAGGTGTTGAAGAGGTTTTGCGAGGAGGTGTTGGAGAGGTTTGGAGATATTATGGGAGATTTTGGAGGTGTTTGTAATGTTTTGGAATTGTGGAGTAAGGTTTTTGGTGGTGTGGGAAATATTGGGGAAGTTTTGAAGGGGGTTGGAACTGTCAGAAGAGTTCTGGAGAAGTCAGAGGAGTTCTAAGGTGTAATGGAGATTTTGCAGGTGTTTTAATTTTTTGGAAGTGGTTTGGAAGCTTTTGAGGTGTTTGGAGAGGTTTTGGAGATATTATGGAGATTTTGGAGTGTTGTAATTGTTCTGGAGGTGTTGTAGTGGGTTTTGGGGGTGTTGGAGAATTTGGAGGTGTTGGAGAGGGTTTTGGAAGGTGTTGTTATGTTTTGGACATGTTTGGAGAGGGCTTTGAGGTGTGGAAGAGGGTTTGGAGATATGGAGATTTTTGGAGGTGTTGTAATGGTTTTTGGAAGGTGTTGTTAATGGCTTTGGAGAGCTTTTTTGGAGCATCAGAGAGTTTTCATGGTGCTGGGAATATTGGGAAAGATTTGGAGGGGGTTTGGAAGTGTCCCAGAGAGAGTTTAGAGAATTTAGAGGAGTTCTGGAAGTGTTATGGATAGATTTTGGAGGTGTTTTAATGGTTTTGGAAGTGTTTGGAGAGCTATGCAGGTGTGGTCATGGTTTTTGGAGGTGTTAATTAATTGTTTTGAAAGTGTTGGAGAAGGTTTAGGAGGTGTTGTTATGTTTGGAATTGTGGGAGAAGGTTTTGGTGGTGCTGGGAATATTGGGGAGTTTGGAGGGGGTTTGGAAGTGTTTCCAGAAGAGTTTTGGGAGAAGTCAGAGGAGTTCTGGAGGTGTTATGGAGATTTTGGAGGTGTTTTAATGGTTTTGGGAAGTGTTTGGAGGAGCTTTTGGAGGCATTGGAGAGATTTTGGGAGGTGTTGAGAAATTGGGGAAGTTTTGGGGGGGTTTTTGGAGGTATCACGACGGAGTCTCTGGAAGTGTTGGAGAGATTCTGGAGATGCTGGAGGAGATTTTTGGGAGTGCCTGGAGAGGTCTTGGAGGCATCAGAGTGGTTCTGGTGGGTAGGAAAATATGGCAGAGATTTTGGAGACGGTCTGGAGTGTTTTTTGGCAGGGTATTTGGAGGAGTTTTTGGGGATTTGGAGGTTTGAAGGTGGCTGGAGGGATTTTGGAGTGTTGGAATAGTGTTGAAACGGGTTTTGAGATGTTTGCACGGTGTTTCCCAGGGGTCAGACGGCTTTTGAAGTGCTAAGGGGGTTTCAAAAAGTTCTGGAGGATCCAGAGGGGTTTGAAGGTGCCTGTGAGGGTTTGGAAAGCAAGCCAGAAGATTTTGGGAGTGGTGGAAATTTAGCAGAAGTTTGAGAGGTGCCTGAAGAAGCTTTGGAGATGCAGAAGATATTTTGGAAATGTTCTGGGAGATTACTTTGGAGGTGTTTGAGGGTTTTGAAGGAGGGCAGTATTTCAGAGGGGTGTTGGAGGATTTGGGAAGATCAGCGAGTTCCAGCAGATGTTGGAGAGATTTGGGCTAAGGCTGGAGAGGTTTTGGCAGGTGCTCAAGGGTTTGAAGGTCGTTGGAGGAGTTTTGGAGATTTACCAGAGACATTTTGGGGGCGTTGGGAGGGTTTGGAGGAGTCACGAGAAGTTTTGGAGGCTTTGGGAGTGTTGAAAATATGAAGAGAGGTTTGGGGAGGTATCTGGAGACATAGAGAGATTTGGAGAGTTTGGGAGGTGGTTGAAGGTGTGGAGAAGTTTGGAGAGGTTGGAGAGAATTTTTGGAGAGGTTTCAGGGTTTTTGGAGAGGCTTTCCTTGGAGTGATGGAGGGGTTGACGAGGTTTGGGAGAAGTTTATGGAGGTGTTGGGGAGGTTTTGGAGGGCTTGGAGAGATTTGGGGGTGATTGAGAGATTTGGAGGTGATGGAGAGGCTTTGGAGAAGTTATAGAAGTTTTGGAGAGGTTGAAGGGTTGTGAGTTGCTGGAGAGGTTTTGGAAGCGAATTGGAGAAGTTTTGGGAGGTAAGGAGGGGTTCTGGAGGGTTGGAGAGGTTTTTGGACATGATGGAGAGGTTTCAAAGGGGTGGAGAGGTTGTGGACATGGGTGGAGATGTTCTGAAGGGGGTTTGGGAGGGGTTGCCAATCCAAAAAAACCATTTAACAACACCTCCAAAACCTCCTCCCCAAAACCATTTACACAACACCCCTCTCCCAAAACCTAATGTACAACACCTCCCAAAAATCTCACATAATTATCTCCAAAATACCGTCTCCAACACCTCCCAAAACTTCTTCCAACACCTCCCAAAATCTCCATTATCCACCATACTATACCAAAACCATAACCAAAACACAACACCCTCCGCCTTAAACCTTTCTCCAACACTTTTCAAGATCCCCTTTAACGCATTAATCTTTACACTAACAACCAAAGCCCTCCAAAAACCTATTTACAACAACCTGGCCGCATAAAGCTCTACCAACACTCCAAAACCATTTTTATAACAACACCTCCAAAAATCTCATAACACTTTCCAGTAACTCCTCTAATTCTCTAAAAACCTTACTGACACTTCCCCCAACCCCCTCAATTCACCAAAAACTTCGCCCAATATTTCCCAGCACCATGGAAAACCTCTCTGATTGCCTCCCAAAAGCTCTCCAAAAGCTCTCCAAAGCCATTTACACAACACCTCCCAAATTACCCCATCATTTATCAACACTCCAAAATTTCCCATAAACACTCCTCGCCCCAAAACCTTTCCAAAAGCCATTACAACACCTTTCTAAAGACCTCCAGAACATCCGTCTGAACTTCTCCAAAACTCTTCTGACACTTCCCCAAGACCCTCCAAAACTTTGTCCTCAATTCATTCCCCAGAACCACCAAAATCTCTCCAACACCTCCCCCAAAAACCATAACAACAAACCTCCAAAAAACCACTACAACACCATCCAGAAACGATTACAACACCTCCCCAAATCTCCATATTTAATATCTTCTCCAAAACCTCTCCAACACTCCCAAAAGCATCCTCCAACACTGTCCAAAAACTATTTACTTTAAAACACCTGCAAATCTCGTCCATTACACCTCCAAACCTCCACTCTGACTTCTCCAAACTCTTCTGGGACACTTCCCAAACCCCCTTTCAAACACTTCCCCCAATATTCCCAGCACCACCAAACCCTTCTCCATCAATTCCAAAACCAATTAACAACACCTCCCAAAACAAGCTCTCCAACCCGCTTTCCATAGTCAAAACCATCTTACAAAAACACCTTTCCAAAATCCTCACATAATATCTTCCAAAACCTCTTCCAACACCTCTTCCAAAACCTCTTCAACAACTTGCTCTAACACCTCCTAATCCTCCCGGACGCAGTAAATTTTCGTCAATACTCTCCAAAACCATAACAAACACCTCCAAAACCTCTCCAGCACCTCCAAAACCACTACAACCACCTCTCCAGAACCACTACAAACGACCCATGCCCAGAAATCTTACACATTGTAAACACCGGTCCTCCCAAAAAAGCCTCTTTCCCACGCGCTCCAAATATCATTACAACACTCTCCAAAATTTCCATAATTACCTCCAAAACTTACCAAAACCATTCTTTACAACACCCTCTAGACCCTTCGCCTGAAACGTCCCTACTACCCTCCGGGGACTATTGCTTCCAAAAAAATACTCTTTCTATCTGGACACCCCTCCCCGAAACCCATCTTCTCTTTCTACTCTACATCCCTTAAATCTGCCCGAACACAATCCTCTGCATTCTCCCACCCACGTGTCTTCCCAAAAACCTTTTTGTCCCAAGATACCACAAAAATCATAAGATAGACACAAAAGACACGAAAAAATCTGCACGCACAATTCCCAAATGCGCACCATTGCCCCCCAAAAACCTCTCTAATCTTCCCCACCAACACTTTCCCAAAATGCTCTCCACCTCGACTTTCCCAAAAAATCAAAACATTTTTTAAAAACCCACCTTACTCGCAAATCTCCATAACACCTTTCCAGAAGCTCCTCACTGACTTTCTCCAAAACTTCTTCTGAACACTTTCCAAACCCCCTCCAAAACTTTCCCAAAAGTATGTCCCATGCACCCACCAAAAGCCTATTGTACATCTCTCCACCAAATTCCAAGAACCATACAACACCTCCCCCAAAAAGCTCTCACTCTCAACACCTCAAAACCATTACAACACCTCCAAAATCTCCATAATATCTCAAAACTCTCTCCAACAACCTCCAAAACCTCTTTTCAACACCTCCAAAAAAATTTCTCCAATACCTCCAAAACCATAACAACACCTCCAAAAAACCTCTCCAGCACCTCCACCAACCATTACAACACCTCCAGAACAATTACAACACCTCCAAAAATTTCTCCATAACACTCTCAAAAGCTCATCCCACCGCTCCAAAATCATTACAACACCTCCAAAAATTTCCATAACACTCCAAACTTCCAAAACCATTACAACACCTCTAAGACCTCCAGAAACTCCTCTGACTTCTCCAAAACTCTTCTGACACTTTCCAATCCCCCTCCAAAACTTCCCCAATATTCCCAGCACCACCAAAAACCTCTCCCACAATTCCAAAACCATAACAACATCTCAAAACCTCTCCAACCCTCAAAACCATTACAAACACCTCCAAAATCTCCATAATATCTCCAAAACCTCTCCAACACCTCCTCAAAACCTCACTCCTTCAACACCTTCCAAAAAAAATTTCTCTCCAAACACTCCAAAAACCATAACAAACACCTCCAAAATCTCCATAACACCTCCAAAAGCTCTCCCCACACCTCCAAAAACCATTACAACACCTCCAAATTTCCATAATTACTTCCAAAACTTCCAAAACCATTACAACACCTCTAAGACCTCCAGAAACTCCTCTGACTTCTCCAAACTCTTCTGACACTTCCAAACCCCCTCCAAAATTTCCCCCAACATTCCCAGCACCAACCAAAACCTCTCCCACAATTCCAAAACCAATAACAACACCTCCAGAACATTACAACACCTCCAAAATCTCCCATAACACCTCCAAAAGCTCCATAACACCTCCAAAAGCTCTCCCACCCTTCCAAAATCATACAATACCTCCAAAAACCATACAACACATCCAAAATCTCCATAACACCTCCAAAACCTCTCCAACATTCCAAAACCATTACAACACCTCCAAAAGCTCTCTAATACCTCCAAAACCACTAAAACACCTCCCAAATCTCTCTAACATCTCCAGATTCTTCCTGTGACTGCCTCCAAACCCCCTCCAAGCCTCTCTGCACCCCCGGCTGAGCCGAGGTTGTCCGTGTGGCTCCCAGGCTGAGCTGGCACCTTGCAGGGCTCCCCTGGGATGTGCAGCCGCGGGCTCGTTACCATGGGTGATCATTAACCGATAATCCCATTATCAGCCTTTGTCATCCCGGCAGGGCTGGGTGCAGACACGTGCTCTGAGGAGCAGGGGACAGCAGGGACAGGGATCTTCCTGAGCCTCCCCAGCCAGGGACCTGCTGCTTCCACCGCCGTGGGGTGGGGATGGGATTTTTTGGGGTTTCTGAAAGAAAAACAGCCCACCGGTGCCCTGGAGGTGGATGGAGGGAGGGAGCAGGTGAAGGAACCTAAAGAAGGAACCTCCTGCCAATCTTCCTGCGATCCCTGCAGGGAGACTTCTCCTTCTATCCCACTTGTCCCTGCACAGGCCAAGGATGTGGAACAGCTTTCAGGGGTGTGAGGCTGAGTTTTGCAAGACCTTGCTTTAGAAACATCTCTCCCAAGGTGGAGGAATCATAAAGCATGGAAAGGGTTTGGGTTCAAGGGGAACATTAAAGGTCATTTCATCCCACCCTGCCATGGCAGGGACCACCTCCCACTGTCCCAGGCTGCTCCAAGCCCTGCCCAAGCCTGGCCTTGGGCACTGCCAGGGATCCAGGGGCAGCCACAGCTGCTCTGGCGCACCCTGTGCCAGGGCCTGCACCCTCACAGGGAACAATTCCTATTCCCAATATCCCATCCATCCCTGCCCTCTGGCAGTGGCAGCCATTCCCTGTTGTCCTGGCTCTCCAGGCCCTTACAAAAGGTCTGTGCCCCATCTTCCTTCCAGGCCCCTTTAGACACATCCAGGTGTCCCCAGGTGTCCTTGTGCCCCACACAGGGAACCCCAGGTCTCACCTGGCCCTGTCAGGGACCTCCTGTTGCTGTTGATCCATGAAAAAACAAAGTGGGAATTCCCCATCAGCCTCCAGCATCCCTGGATTATGAMMAGGAGCCTGTCCTGGGAATGTGGCCATGCCAGGCCSCAGGCCTGCTTTTCCCATGTTGGAAAGAACGTTTCTCAAAGAAAATCAGCAGGATTTTAATGCCAAGGCATTAAAAACCCCCAAACCAGGGTCTGTGCCAGCCCTTGTTTCAACCTGTGGCTCCTCCATCCCTGAGGAGGGAGCAGCAGGGCTTGGACTGGGCCTGGAGCAGCCCCCAGCCTGGAGAAACCATCCAGCTTTTTGCTGAATTTATTTGGTAACTGGGTGTTTTAAAAACACAGAAGGAATGGAAAWGCCATGGAGCTGAACAGCTGTTTGAGGAGATGAAGGGAACAGGAWTTGTGAAAATAATTTGTTACCACATGGTTTATCTCTCGATTTTTATTACAAACAGGCACTGCAATGCCTGTTCTCCAAGCCTCCTGCACTGCTCCAGCCTTGATTCCAGCCCCTTCAATCCCACATTCAAATATTCATCTCGTTTAATTGCTTTATTCCTGTTTTGCAGCGTTTTGCCCTCAGGGTGAGTCTGAGCCTCACGCAGCTGCCTGTGCTTCCCCTCACATCCCTCCCCTCTGCTCCATCTCCTTTATTGTTCCTGCCACAAACTGAGCTGCAACTCTTTGGGAATGCCATGGAGAAATGAGCATTTTACTGCCCTGCCACCTCATGCAAAGCAACTTGATGAAAAGGGTTAAACTGTGTTTTATAAGTCCAATAAAGCAGCTTGGAAAAGTTTTGTCCACAAAGCCCCATGGCTCCCCACAGCTCCCAAGTTCCTTGGCAAGGAATTTGCTTATTTAGCAAGCTGTAAAAACCCAGCAGGTAAAAATTCCTGAGTCCAAATTCCTGAGGAAAGTACAGAAGTGGATAATTAATGATCTAAACCCAGCAGAGCCTGGGGACAGGGATGGGGCTGGGTCCTGCCTGGGTGCTCAGCTGGGCACACTGCTCAGGGTSAGGGACCTCTGTGGCTTTGTGGCCKCTGCTGGTCCTGGCCAGGTGCTCCTGCCTCCACTCCTGCTCTGGGAATATTCATCTGGGATTATTGTGGGGTTCAGGCACTGCTCATTGCCCTGGGAATGGTTTCCCAATCTCAAGGGTGGCTGCCCCCAGCCCATGGGGACTGGGCAGGTCCCCAAAGGACTCGTGGAGGGCACAGCAAACCCAGCTCCAGCCAGGCTTGTGTGTATGGTGTCACAGGAGTAGTCCCAGGACTGAGGAAGAGACGAGGATCTGACTCCATGTTTCAGAAGGCTTGATTTATTATTATTTTATGATATATATTATATTAAAACCATACTAAAAGAATAGAAGAAAGGATTTCATCAGAAGGCTAGCTAAGAATAGAAAAAGAAAGAATGATAACAAAGGCTTGTGGTTCAGATAGAGAGATCTGAGCCAGCTGACTGTGATTGGCCATTAATTAGAAAAACAACCACATTGAGACCAATCACAGATGCACCTGTTGCATTCCCAGCAGCAGATAACCATTGGTTACATTTTGTTCCTGAGGCCTTTTGGCTTCTCAGGGAAAAAAAATCCCAAGGAAAGGATTTTTCAGAAAATATTCATGGCTACCTCTGATGGCCTCAAGAATATTTGAAATGGGAGCCCTGGAAGCTCATGCCAGTGTCCCAACCAGCCCTCCCAGGCAGCTCCAAGGCAGAGGAGCAGCTGGAATCAGGGCACTTCTCTCCCTCTGCTCTCTTGCAGGTGAGGGAGAAAGGCTCGTCAGGCTGTGGCTTCTTTTGAACCCACACCAAGTTCAGTCGGTCCCACCTTCTTCCCAGACCTCAAATCCAGCCAGACAGCACAGCAGGATGTCCTGAGCTGCCCTGCTTTGTGCCTCTCCCTCTCTCAGCATCCCACGGTTCTTGGGGGACACCGTGTCTCTGTTTGAACAGCCAGGTTCAGCTGAGAAGGCAGGAGCTCCCTTGAAGTGGAAAATGTAACACTCCTCCCTCTGAATTGTTATGATTTTGAAATTAAGGGGTTCCAGACAAGATATTGAGAATAGGAATAACAGTTCTTTACTAGGGAAGAAAATAAAAATAAAATAAAAATGCAGTAATACAAACCAACACTGCCAGAGTCAGAGCAGGCCCTGGCCCCTGTGTGTCAGGGTGGGGGCACAGCCCCATCCCATGGGGGCTCAGCCCTCCTGCAGTGCCAGCTGTGCTTCTGCTGCAGCAGGGATCCTGCACAAGGGGGAGTTTTCCTCTGCAAGCTCCCAGGGCTGCTGGAGATGGGCCTGGGCTCCCTCTGGCAATGCAGGCAGCAGAAAGCTGCTCCTCTGGCAATGCAGGCCGGGCAAAGGCTGCTGTGCTGTGCCAGGCTCAGATTGGATCCAGGTAGGAATGCTTGGCTCCTCCCCTGGGCGCAGCATCTCCCCATGGGATGCTGGAATTGGATCAGCCCTGCAGGGACACTCAGTGGCCATGGACAGCAGAGATCTCCTGGAGGGAGGGTTGGCTGTGGGAGACATAAAGAAAACTGCCCCATGGACAGAAGATAACTGCCCCAGCTCTGCCAGATCCCAGAACACACAGCCCCAGCCACATCTCACAGCTCAGGACACACCAGCAGAGCTGCTGGTGGTGCTGGAGGGGGATGGTGGAACCTGGGTTCCCATGGGCAAGGTCTCATCCTCAGGGSTCTGTCCCTCACCAGGAGCTCCTGTGGAGCCCCACCAGGAGCCARATGGATTTGTGACTGGCCCCTTGGTCCAACACTGTGGTGGGATTTTATTTAGTGAGGCAGGAGGGTCCTGTGTCCTCTTTTTCCAGGAAGCAGAAGGTGCAGGGGGAAGCCATGAGACACTGGGCACTCTCATCCTCTTCCCTTTTTCTCCAGGTTTCTGCTCCACTCTGCTCAGCRCATTAGCCAAGGCATTAAATTTTAACATTTTTGTTGCTCCTGCAGCTGTTCCTGGTGAGTGGGTGCCTGGGGGGATGCCAGGCCCTGGCACCAGGGGGATCTGATCCCATGGYCTCCCCCAGTGCAATCCTGGGGGATGCTGGTGCTGCTTCTCCCAGCACCAAAGGAGCAGCAGGGAAAGAGGATCCTTGCCAACACCTGCACAGCCCCAGTGGAGCCAGGCTGGCAGAGCTGGGGGTGCTCACCTGGAGCTGTCTCTTATACACATCTAGATGTGTATAAGAGACAGGTCCCAACCAGCCCTCCCAGCAGCTCCAAGGCAGAGGAGCAGCTGGAATCAGGGCACTTCTCTCCCTCTGCTCTCTTGCAGGTGGGGAGAAAGGGCTCGTTCAGGCTGTGGCTTCTTTTGAACCCACACCAAGTTCAGTCGGTCCCACCCTTCTTCCCAGACCTCAAATCCAGCCAGACAGCACAGCAGGATGTCCTGAGCTGCCCTGCTGTGCCTCTCCCTGCTCTCAGCATCCCACGGTTCTGGGGGACACCGTGTCTCTGTTTGAACAGCCAGGTGTCAGCTGAGGAAGGCAGGAGCTCCCTTGAAGTGGAAAATGTAACACTCCTCCCTCTGAATTGTTATGATTTTGAAATTAAGGGGTTCTCAGACAAAGATATGAGAATAGGAATAACAGTTCTTTACTAGGGAAGAAAATAAAAATAAAATAAAAATGCAGTAATACAAACCAACACTGCCAGAGTCAGAGCAGGCCCTGGCCCCTGTGTGTCAGGGTGGGGGCACAGCCCCATCCCATGGGGGCTCAGCCCTCCTGCAGTGCCAGCTGTGCTTCTGCTGCAGCAGGGATCCTGCACAAGGGGGGAGTTTACCGTGAACCGCCAGGCCGGGCCGCTGGCATCTTCCTGCCCGTGCCGGCGGCAGGCCGCAGGCTCAGGCCCGGCCCTGCCGGGCCATGCGCCGCGGAGCCCTCAACACGGCCGGGGCTGAGCGCCGCGGGACCCGCCCGCTCCCGCGCACGGATGGGGCGGCGCCGGGCCGATGCCCCGTCCCGCGTCGCCCTCCGCCGGGCCGTGATGCCCACAGGCACCGCGGAGGTCCCATGCCCTGCCCGCCCTCAGGGCGGCTTCCTCCGTGATCGTGCCACCAACCTGCGGCCCGCATCAGCGGCACCGCGGCTCGCAGGGCGGCCGCACCGCGGGCTCTGGCGGCTGCCCCGGGGCACCCCGGCGACAGCGGCACGGGGCAGGGTCCCCGCAGCCCAGGTGGCTCCGCGTGGCGCTTATCCCCGGACTCCAGCGCCGGGTTCTGGAAGGAACAGAGGTCCGGCAGCCCGGACGCACGACGGGAGTTTGTGCCTCCGTGGAGCGGGCGGCTCCGCGGGCTCGTCTCACCGCAGACGCCGCCCGCTTCGCTTCGACAGCTCTAGAAGCAAGTCCATTTCGTTTTTTTTTGGGTTTTCTGGATGGGGGTTCGATCACGTCGATAATAATAGCTCCCGGACTCCCGCGGCGAGATGGAATTAACCCTCTCGGGGGATGCCGCACTGCTCTGGGCTCCAGCCGGCCCCCTCCCGGTGCCCCCTTGCTTGCCTCGGTCCAGCACGGGCTGAGACGGGCAAGAACCCACCCGGGGCACCGAGCAGCCGCTGTGTCCCCCCGACACCCCCCAGGCTCTGGGCAGCCGGCACAGGGACGTCTGGCACATCTAGGCACATCTCTTTAGCCCGAGCGACAATTCCCTCCTCCACCTTCAACGCCTATCCTCCCTACCGCCCCGCTCCCCCATCGTTCTCTGCCCCATCGGCCTAAGCGCCCCCGGGCGATACCTACAGACCCTAACCTGTTGACCTACCCTGCTGGTGTGGCAGAGGCTCGCCCACCGCCTGGGTCCCCCCTGCACTACGTTACCCCCAGCCTCTACATTTCCTCACATCACTCCGCCTGCTACAATTCTCCCCTCCCCCCGTAACATTCTAAACTCCAAGATCTCCCGCGGCACAGGCCCACTGGACAAGGGCCACAGCAGGAGTCCCTGCTGATATCCATCCCCGAGTGCCTCGCAGCCCCGGGAGCCCAAAAAAACCCCGGTTTTGGACGCCGGCCTCGGCAGCCCCCCGCAGAGTCTTGACCCCTGCAGGGCGGGACTCGCGTAGAGGTGTCCTGCTCACCCACAGTGCGTTAGTCCTGTAGTTATTCCGCATCTGTTTGTCCCCCGCCTTCAGCCGGCTGGGGCTGTCCCACAGCCCCCCCCCCCGTGCCCCTCGAGGGAGCAAGCCCCGGAACCCCCCGGCTAGCTGCCGGCTGTGCCCGGCTGTCCCCGCCCGGTTCCTCCACCACTCCTTCGACGCCTGGCAACACCGAGGATAACTACGCGAGAGCGCCCTCACAATTTGGGACCCGCCCCCTGCAAGTGCGTGAGACCAGCCGTGTGCCTGCCACGCCCGTGCTGATTCCTGCGGGTAATCCCTTTCGGAAGCGTCTCTACGTCACTCCCCAGGTCGCACATGCACAGACGGGGGACCACGCAGGGACCGCGCAAACTTTAGGCCCGGGGGCGGCACACGCCGGACACCCCCTCTGGTGTGAACCGCTCCCCCGGGCTGCCGGCTTCCCCGTTATGCACGTGCATCTGCTCCGCTTGTCACTCTCTCTCATTCTGCTTCCGCTCCTCCCTCCCCTTTCCCTCCCTCCCCTTCCCTCCCTCCTCTCCCCTCCTCCTTGCCCTCCGCTGCTCCTCTCCCTATCTTCTCTCCTTCTATCCTATGCGCCGCGGCAGCTTTGGCTTCCTCTCACGCACAAGCGCGCGGGTGGCCGCCGGCACCGGCGTTGGGGTCGGCCCCTCGGCTCGCTCGGACCGAGCGGGAGTGGCGATAGGAGGGCACAAAGCGACCTCCTCGGGGAGGGGGCTGAATTCCGACGGGGATTCGTCACGCCTGTGGGATAGTATTATTGGGCCTCTCTCCCAGCGTTCACTTTCCCCGCTGCCCACCCTGTTCCGGCGGCGCAATGTCCCACGGTGTGCACGAGCCGGATATTCCCTTTCGACACACACAATCCCAGGAAGCACTCGGGCTCCCTGCCCCAGGGCGGGGGCTCTTTGCACGCTTTGGGCATTGCACGAAGGTGTAAACATGGTGTTTTGATCTGCGCTCCTTTTCATCTCTCTTTTGTTTAGATTTCCTTAATCTAGCTTATTAATATTCCCGGAGTGCTTGGTTCAAGAGAACCACGAGCTCAGTGCCGGGCCGCTCCCCGGTACAACCGGTGTTACTATGGGGCTCAGTGTGCGTGTCACCCACGTGCCACGGAGGACAGGGACACCCCAGAGCGGGACCTGACGGCTTCCCAGGGAGGCCCCGTGGGCCCCCCGGAGTCACATGGAGCCCCGCTGAGCCCCACGGAGCCCCACGGAGCCCCTGCTGAGCCCCACGGAGCCCACAGAGCCGTCCACAGACCCCACGGAGAGTCCCAAAAGAGCTCTGCTGAAGCCCCACAAATCTTCCCATGAGACCTGGCTGGACCCGTGGGGTGGGTCCCACAAGGAGCCCCACAAAGCCCTTGCCAAGCCCCCCACGGCATTGCACGAAGCCCTGCCAGGCCCAAGCTGGTCCCGGTTTGCCAGCTCAGCCCCTGTGTACCCAGAAGGTGGGACACAGCAGCAGGAGCGGTGGACACCGGGACTGAGCCACGTGTGGGGCGTTGTGACAGGTGTTGTCCCTGCAGCCCCACGCGTCCCTGCGGGCTGGCTCCCCGTGCTCCCCGCACCGGCAGCTTCCGCCCTGACTAGAAAACAGCCCTCGAGCTTATAATAGTTCCAAGGTCGGGGGAGGGTGAAAAAAAAGGGGGGGGGGGCTGACAGGCGAGCTCGAGGAGCCTGTCGAGCGGATTTTGAGCTGCGGAGCCAGAGACGGCAGTCGGCTGCCCCAAGGACGGCAGGGGACCACGGCGAACAGTAGGGCCTTGGGAAGTGGGCCGAGCCTGGGCGCCGCCCCACGGAGCGTGGCGTCGCCCTTTCCCTGGTTGCGCTGCTGCCCTTAGGGTGCGCACGAGCGCAGCCCTGCTCTGCCCATCTTTCCCCCTGTTCCTCTTTCCGCTACCTCACTTGCCTCCGCCCCTGCCAGCCCCGTGCCAGGCACCGTGCCAGCCCCGCAGCGGCAAGCCGCTCGAGCAGCGGCAGCGCCCAGCCCAGTCCCGGGCACGCTTGCTCCCCAGCATCTTCTCCTCGCAGCGCCATTCCGATGCCTCCATCCCGCTGGGACAATCAGCACCCTTAGGGGCGCCCCCAGCCGCAGGAGCCGGGAGCTGTGGCAGGACCGAGCGGAGCGGGATGGAAGGCACCGCGCACCCGGGAGCCGCCTGTGCCCCTGCCCGGGGCTGGCCGCTTGCCCCGTGCCGCCGTGCGCAGCTGTGCGGGCGGCCAGAGGGTGACAGTGGCACAGCCGGGCACACGTTAAAAGCGGAACCTCATGGGACGAAGTGTGTCGAAGTGTTGATTCTAGCGCTCTTGCCTTCTTAAAGTATTCACCTGAAAAGCTGTTAATTATTGCTCTGCATAGACTCAGCGCGAGCGGAGCCATCGATGAGTCAACGACGGATGGCTCCCGGCCCATCACCCGCTTTCATTATTATATTTTTTTTTTCCTTTTATTTTCCGGGGGGCTCGGAGGCACATGGCACGGCTCGGACCGAGCGAGGCCAGAGGCACGGCTTGGTGTCCTCATTTGCCACCTACATGGGTGTTGGGGAAACATGAGGCCCCGCGTGTGCCCCTCGCGTTAGGGTGCGGCAGCCCCACCACTGGGGTCCCTTTCAAAGTAGTTACACCTGCCCGCACCAGGGACCTGGACACCAAGCTGAGGACAGGGAAAGTGCCAAACGCAAACTCCTGGGCCACGTGCTAAACCTCCCTGCTATGCCCTTGTGAGGCACACAGGAAACCCGGCAAGACGAGGGCGTTGTCCAGGGATGGCCTCCAAGAGGGAGCACAAGTGCCAACTCTCGCCTTCCATCCTGGAGGACTGTCCACTGTCCCCGGCTGGGTGGCACTGGAGCCTCCTGGTGCCCAGCTCTGGCCATCCACTTGATGAAAGCCGCTGCCAAATTTAAGGCCACCTGAAGTGGAAGCGCCGCGCGGGATGATGTGATATTGCCTCATCTGGCATTCCCTGGCTTGGCCTGGAACGCTCCCACCATCATGCAGCCGCAGGTGGCAAGCCACGTGTCCCTGCACACATTTGAAGGATCCAAGCAGAGACAATATTGTATGACGATTGCTGCCAGGCTCTCCGTTGTCCTGGAGATATTCACCCAGCCAGGCTGGGTTCGAGGAGTGCGCCGCAACAGACCACTCTCAACTGTCGTCCTGATTGTTGCGCGCTGTTCCCCATGCGCTCTTTTGCAGGTACTGTCGACCTGTGTCCAGTGGGACCGAACACGTGGTTCCCCCAGTGCATGTTCAGCCAACTGATATCGCCATTAGGTGCGGTCCACCCATCGAGCCTGTTGCCTCCGTGGGTGTGATCCAGGCCCCTATGCGGGGCAAGAGCACGTCGTTGTGGGAAGCGTGTGAGCCGATCACCTGGTGAGACAGGTGATGATGGGTTCCCGCAGCACTCCAGCCTTTGCCATGTGCTTGTGAGGCTACACTCGCTGCCCATGGTGCGTGAGACAATTACACTCTGCTAGCGTTGTGAGTTGGCTCTGCCTGCTGCGGCCAACACCCCCGCTAATGCCAGAAATCGAGCTTTTCTAATTCCTCCGGCCAGGAAGCTCCTGCCTGTGCTGCTCTGGTACCTGTTCCCCCCTTGGAGACTCTGGATTGATCCCAATTTTGTCTTCACAGGACCTTGGACATTCAGATATGGTTTTGGTGAGAGAGACAACTTTAAAATGCTTCATCCCACCTCTCACCTGTGCCACGGAGTGCAATCACCTGTGCCATGGTGGCTCAGCGGTGCCCAATGGCAGAGGAGAAGCCATGTGGCCCACCCCACTCCACCTAGTTAGCCTGAT
>NDFG01000141.1:2153253-2177442 GCA_002167245.1 Sporophila hypoxantha
CCCCAYRAKRCCCACCCTGTGCCTGAGCACTGCCCAAGCTCRCCTGGAGCTCTGGCAGCCTCGGGGCTGTGCCCATTCCCTGGGCAGCCTGGGCAGTGCCCAGCACCCTCTGGGGATGAACCTTTCCCAAAATCCAGCCTGAGCCTGCCCTGGCCCAGCTCCAGCCATTCCCTGTCCCAGAGATCAGAGCTGCCCCTGGGGAGGAGCTGCAGCCCCCCTGAGCTCTGCCCTCAGTCTCCTCCTCCAGCTGAACAATCCAAGTGCCTCAGCTGCTCCTCAGACCCCTCCCCATGCCCAGGTCCCTCCTCTGGACACTCTCCAACAGCTTCAGATCCTTCTGATATCGTGGCACCCACACCTGCCCCAGATCTGAGGCCCCAGCAGGGCAGAGTCTGTGCCTGAGCAGGGCAGGGGGGAACAGGAGCTTCCTGGGCTGAGCAGAGCCTTTCCCAAAGGAAAAGGAGCCCAGAGTGTCCCAGGAAGGCTGTGGGTTTGTGTTAACAGCAGCTTCCTTTCCTCTGGGCTCCTGGAAAGGCTGACAGGGCCAGCAGCTGCTGCAGGAGGAGGAAGAGGAGGCAGGGCCATGTGCCCATGGCAGGGAGCAGGGTGGGGGCTGGCACAGCCCAGGACAGGGCTGCTGGAGCAGAGGCAGGTGAGCATTGAGCTGCCCAGCCTTTCATCTCATTGAACAGCTCAGCCTGGTGTTCTGACCCTCCAGGGATGCAGCTTCCCCTCTATTTCCATTCCACTTGCTGGGGTTTGTCTTTGGCTCAGAGCAGCAGCAGAGTGTCCATGCAGCCCCTGAGGCCTGGGGGAGGTGGAGTCCCCAGGAGGCACCTGAGGGACACAGAGTGAGCTCCTGGCCCTGTGTTTGCCTCCTGAGCTTCTCCCAGCCAGGGGAGAGCTCCAGGCCTTGCTCCAGGCCTTGCTCCAGGCCTTGCTCCAGGCCTTGCTCCAGGCTCACAGGCAGATTGTCTCTGGGTGGACTCCACAGGGCAGCACAGCCACAGGTCACAGGGGCTGTTCTGGGGCACTGAGCCTTCCTCCACCCCTCTCATTTCTCTGAGCCATGCTAACACCTCAGACTGTGTTTAATTCCAAACAAACAGTGCTCTTAGAGCTGCTGGTGCCTGTGTGTGCATGTCCACAGTGGCATCCAAGGCTGCCTTGCCCCTCTCTGCTAGCAGTGCTGGGCCTCAATCCGGTGGATGCTCTCTGATGTCAGGGGGTCAAAAAAGSAGCAGAGCAGATCCTGGGCCTGGGGAGAAACCAAGGAAAGGGTTAGAGGAGAGCTGTGAGTCCTYTGAGTGGCAAAGAAGCTTTTTCCCAGAGGCAGGTTTATGTGCAGAGGCTGTTTCTGGCTGGAGTGGCTGTGAGTGTCCCACAGCAGGGGACACTGCTCCTTGTCAGGCCCACGAGTTGTGCTTGCAAGGAACTGAAGAAAAGCAACAAGAAGCAAGGTGCTAAGTGGGAAATCCCCTCCCTCCCTGGCTGCTCTGCCTGTCCTTCCCAAGCCTGGCACAGCTGTCTGTGAGCTGGAGAGGCCAATGGGGTGCCAGGGGCTGAGCCCAGCCTGCAATCCTGGCTGTGCCAATGGGCCCCAAAGCACTGGGGATGCTGTGCTGCCACCCACCCCACACAGCCCTCAGGCTCTCCTGCCTCTCCTCCCAGCTCTTGAGTCTCTTTCAGGGGACTGCAGCCCCTGCCTGCTGCTCAGGGGAGGGGGTCACACCAGGAGGGGCTGGGAGGTTTTCCCTGTGTTGCTGTGCTCCAGCTCCARGTTTCAGGTGTCTGCAGGGAGGGTGGAGGGGTTGCTGCTGCCAGGGGAGGCTGGGCTGCTCCCCATGGGCTCTCACTGAGGGACAGAGACTGTGCCACCCCACTGCTCTGATGGTGGCAGGTCAGGGATGGCACCGAGGGACAGCCACTGTGTCCCCACAGCCCCACACAGCCCCACACAGCCACAGTCACTGCTGCAGGAGAGGGGCAGTGTCCAGCCCCAGGGCATCCCAGTGCCCAGGCTGAGCACTGCACTCCCTCATCACTGGAGACATCCCAGTCTGGGCATGGACCAGCTGCAGGGACACCTGGGACAGCCTCTGATGGTGGCACCAACAAACCATGGCTCTGCCACTCCCAAATGGGAGCTGTGCTGAGTGTGCCTGGCAGGGTCACTGGGGGAACTCCCAAAGCCTGSATTTGTCTGCTCCTCAGGCAGGTGTTTCACCCAGGGCAGCTGGAGGTGCTCCAGGAATGCAGCAGAAGCAGGCACAGATGTCAGCACTGCACCAGGCCACGTTTGAAAGCTGATTTCTCATCCTGTTGCCTAATCCCAAATCACACTGGGAGCAAGGATGATATTCCATTTCACTTCCATGGCTTGACTCCACCAGCAAAGGCTGCAGCTCTGCTCAGACCATGAGGATTTGAAACCCATGTTCATTTAACCCTCCTGAACTTTGCCTGATCCGGAGCTGTTGCTCATTAGCTTTGCCCTGCAAAGCCTGGCTGACATTTCACAAACTCATTAGCAGGAGAGCAGAGCCTCAAACACCATTCCTGGGGCCATCCTTTGAGGAACAGATTCCCTGTGAGTTTGCTCCTCACATCTCGCTGTGATTCCTGAACCTGCCCTGAATTTGGGAGACAAAGGCCCACTGGAGCTGCTGCTGTGCTCTTTGTGCCCCCAGGGAGATGTGCTGCTGCCCCAGGACTGCATTCCTGCTGGCAACTCCCAGCTCCCTGCTTCCAGAGGGATCAGCCTGCACACCCCAGGCTGCCAGGAGCAGGGAGAAGGGCTGAGCATATTTGCTTTTTCTCCTCCCTAGCACAAAAAGCCCTCTAAGCCTCTCCCTGATAGGCTCSCTCCCCAGGCAGAAGGGATTTTGTGTCAGGCACGGAGATGTAATGTCCTTTCAAAGCAAATCAGGAGACAGCCTGCACTCGCTGGCCTGTCACATTCCTTGGCAACAGCCTGGCACCCTGGCAGCAGCCAGGGCTGGGCTGGCAGAGCCCTGCAGAGCCGTGCCCCGGGCACTGCAGCACTGGGATCCACTCGGGAAAGGGCTGGGAGCTCAGGGATCTGCTCAGGAAAGGGCTGGGAGCTCAGGGATCTGCTCAGGAAAGGGCTGGGAGCTCAGGGATTCACTTGGGAAGGGCTGGGAGCTCAGGATCTGCTCAGGAAAGGGCTGGGAGCTCAGGGATCTACTTGGGAAAGGGCTGGGAGCTCAGGGATCTGCTCGGAAAGGGCTGGGAGCTCAGGGATCTGTTTGGAAAGGGCTGGGAGCTCAGGGATCTCTTTGGGAAAGGGCTGGGAGCTCAGGATCTTTTGGGAAAGGGCTGGAACCCAGCTCAGGGATATCTGCACCTTGGAAAGGGAGCTCAGCTCAGGGATCTGCTGTGGCCTCAGGAAGGGCTGGGAGCTCAGGGATCCACTTGGGAAAGGCTGGAGCTCGGGATCTGTTTGGAAAGGGCTGGGAGCTCAGCTCAGGGACCCTCTGTGGCCCTCAGGAAAGGGAACCCAGCTCAGGGAATCCTCTGTGTCCTTGGAAAAGGGAACTCAGGGATGCTCTGTGCCCTCGGAAAAGGCTGGGAACTCAGGGATGCTCTGTGCCTTTGGAAAGGCATGAGAAGCTCAGAGATCTCTGTGCCTCGGGAACAGGGAACTCAGCTCAGGGATCTGCTCGGGAAAGGGCTGGGAGCTTCAGGGATGCTCTGTGCCCCTCGGGAAAGGGAGCTCAGCTCGGAGATCCTCTGTGCCCTCGGACAGGGCTGGAACTCAGGGATCTGCTCAGGAAATGGGCTGGGAACACCAGCTCAGGGATCTCTTGTGTCCTTGGGAAAGGGAGATCAACTCAGGGATGCTCTGTGCCTTCAGGAAAGGGAACCCCAGCTCAGGGATCCTCTGTGTCCTTGGGAAAGGGGAGATCAACTCAGGGATGCTCTGTGCCTTCAGGAAGGGAACCCAGCTCAGGGATGCTCCGTGCCCTCGGGATGACAGGGCTGGGAGCTCAGCTCGGCCTCTCCGGGGCACTCGGGTGGTTCTGTGGCGCTAAAGGCAGGAATGCACACCGCTAAAAGCAGGAATGCACACCGCTAGAAGCAGAATGCACACCGTTAAAAGCAGGATGCACACCGTTAAAAGCAGGAATGCACACTTCAAAGAGGGCTCGGTGTCTTTTAAGGCTCAGTCCTTAGAGCACTGGCGCTTGAAGGCAGCAGCTCTGATGTGTTAGGTGAGGTTACAAACACATCTCACTCTCCTGCTGGGCTTTTATTGGGGGAAAAAAAGGGATCCAGAGGAGAGCTTTGTCCACTCGCTATCGGTTCTCACTCTCCACAAGTCTTTTATCACAGAACCACAGAATGGTTTGGGCTGGAAGGGACCTTAAAGCTCAGGTCCAACCCTGGCATGGGCAGGGAGAGCTCCACCAGGACTTCCCATCTCCTGATCCCAACTCCTCAGGCTCTGCCTCCTCTCTCCAAACCCCTCATTTGTTTTGAGCGAAATTTTGATGATTACAGCCTGAATTTTGAATGCATTTATGCAGTTTATTCCCATTAGCTGCCCACATGTCTGGAGCTCAGTGTTTCCTTTCTTGGGCTGAATTACTGAGAAAATATTCAGCTAGACCATCCCTGGAATGGCTAATGGCTTCACTCCTCCTCTTCCACTTGGATTTGGGCTTCTGAAATGCAACTTCCAGAACACAGCACTTGTGCCAGCTTGGCCATAGGGCTGAATGAACATTTCTTGTCACTATTTTTGACAAATATCACAGACACTTGAAATTGTTCCCTGGCAGGGTGGGCAGGCCCGCACATGGGTGCCCAGAGCAGCTGGGCTGCCCCTGGACTCCTGGCAGTGCCCAAGGCCAGGCTGGGCAGTTTGGAGCAGCCTGGGACAGTGGAGGTGTCCCTGCCACGGCAGGGGGTGGCACTTGGATGGGCTTTATAGGTCCTTTCCAACCCAAACCATTCCACAATTCTGTGATATTTTTCTCAGTGTATGATTTCACAAAAAGTAACAGAATTTCTCTATGGAAAATACAGAACCTTTATCAATATCTCCCAAATGTTTTGATTCAAAGCTGTGTCACATGCAATGTGGGAGACAGTTTGACAGGATTTGGTCCCACCTTCCCCATCTTCTGGCTCTCAGCCTAAGCCAAAGGCTTGGGCTGTCACCACCTCTGACCACAAAAAGTTATCATTTTCTTCAAAATTTTCAACCAATATTAACAAGTTTCCTACATCACAGGAGCAACAAAGAAACACATATCCATAGCACACAAAACTTCTCCACTTGCCTGATTCTCATTCTGGGATAAAAGATGCTCTTGCAGTGTCCAGACTGACTGGTTCTGCCAGCAGCAACTGGGGGCAAAAGACAAAGCGAAGCAGGGTTATTTTGCCATGTCACGCTGGAGGGAACTCTGAGCTCTGTGCCAGCAGCTCCAGCCACAGCATCTGCTGTGCTCCTCTTTACACAGCTAATCCTGCTTTGACAAAGCTTTGTGTAAATGGCTTTGCACTATTAAAATACAAACCTTCAAACAAACTTAAATACAAAACTGGACAAGGCACGTCCAGTTGCATAAGGTGGTTCTGGCAGTGGGAAATGCACAGAAAATACATAAAAGCCCTGGCAAGGGGCTTTTTCTGCACTGAGATAACACGGGACCCTGCACTGATTATGTGACAGACGTTGGAAAGCAATTTGTAGTGAAAGCCAGAAGGTCCTGGCTGGAACTAAAACTGACAGTTAATACTGTTCCTACTTGGATCCCCACATTGCTCAACACTACAGTTCTTTATTCAGATATTGCAAAAAGTAGAAAAAATACCTAAGTCCGTTTCTCATTATGTCACTCCCAGGTGAAGAAACAATATCAAATGTTTTCTATTCTATCTCTATGCTTTCAAAATACAAACTGGTAAAACCCTTCTATGTTTAAGAGATTTCACCTTTGCTCCAATTTCTGCATCCTTTTTAGACAGGATCTTCCTACTTAGATAGCCAAAGACTTTTTTAGTGCTAAAAAAGCATGTAAAGTTTGTTTTGTTCATTTTTTAAGTGGTTTTGGGTGTTCCCCCAGTGCCAGGGGAGCAGGCAACTGCCTCACCACTCCTGGTTGCTGCTCTGACCCTCCCCGAGCAACACACACCCCGACCCCAAACGTGTTCCAGAGATATGAAAGGCAGGTGCCGAGCTCAGGAGCGCCTGTTATGGAACTCCGTGCACACTCGCAGCCTCAGGCTGGAGAACTCCCCCGGGCTTTGGAAAGCCAGCTCCCTCCCACAGCCAGGTATTGGCTTGGCAAACACTTTTCCCTCCCTGGCTTTCAACAGCTTCCGAGACTTTGTGTTCATTTTTTTTCTTTCTTTTCTTTCTTTTTTTTTGTTTTTTTTGGTAATTTCTACACCTCCTTCCCCTCCAAAGCTCCCCGGATGAGTTTCCTATAGGGATAAACATCGCTCCCTGCTAGCAGCAATTAGCACTTGGTAAGAATGTTTCACAAAGAGAAAAACATCCAGCTAAGTTCCCAGCTCCTGCTTTCTGCTCGAGCAGCCCCTCGTTTCAAGGCTGCAAGGCACAAAGCCTGGCCGAAACTCTAATTTTTCCCTGCTGCAGCTCGGTTTTGGGGGTGCTTTAGCCAAACCCTGCCTATTGAGCTGAGTTAACCAGGTGAGCTGCTGAGTCTGTGCACAACACAGGTCCTGACAATCTTAAAGTGCTTTTTAAATGCTTKAACCATAGAGGAGTAATCACTGTGGAACCAGCATCACCTCTTAAGGCAGCTAAATCTGGTTTGTCATGCARAAAAAGCAGAGCATGCCTTCCTTCCAGGAGCTGCTTTGAATCTATTGCTGTAAATTCTTGCCTCTGCCACCCTGCAGCCAGGAAATGTGGCTGTGAAAACAAGTTCTGACAGGGAAAATTCAGCTGCTTTATCCTGAGCCATCCAGATGCTGCCAGAACAAGAGAGGGGAGTCCCACATGGCTTTCCTTGGCTGTGGACAGGATGGGGTCAGTTCCCTCTCTGGGGTCCCCACTGCTCCCTCTCCTGTTCCAAGCCCCCCGTGCCCTGTGAGCTGCCCTTGGCACACTCCAGCCAAAGTGCCAGGCTGATTCTGTGCCCACAGCTGCCTTGTTCTGTCCCTTTTTCTGTGCCCAGTGGGTTTTGGTGCAGAAATGATGCCCTGGGTGTCCAGGGAGCAGCCAGAGTGGGCCCTGCTGCTGAACAACCACAGCAAGGAGAGTTTGGGGTGCCTCCAAACCCCCAGATCTGAATGCCTGTCCTTGCCAGGAAAGCTTTAACAGGCTCAGGAGCAGTTTCACTGGCAGAGCCCACATTGTTCCTCTCAACACCTGATTCCTCTTTATCCCAGCCCATCTCTGACATCACAGATGGGAACGTGCCTCCCTCCCTCCCCGTGGCACAAAGCCAGAGAAATGTGGCTCAGCTGGGGCTCAAGGGCTGGAAAATAATCCCGTCACGGCGGTGAGGCTCCAGCAGTGCAGCTGGASCCGGGCAGGTACTGCAGTCCTGGGTCCTGGCAGAGACAGGAGATAAATATCCAGTGATTTATCCGGGACACAAAGGGCTGATGGAGCTGTGAGAGTAATTAACCTCCGGTGTTATTTAAATTGAAGATGTCTTGGCATCGAGTGTCCTTGGGAGGCACCAGTGAAGTCAGGCTCATTTGAAAAAGTTCCACAGCTTGACAGACAAAAAGGGTGTGAGCTCCGGATCTCCCTGAGGATCGGAGCCCTCCCTCCTCCCACCCTCGGGCACACCTTCCTTGCTGCCCCTCCCTTCCACAGGCATTTTCCATCATGAAGGCAAAAATTTTTTTTCTTTGTTTTTGAGGCTTTTTTTGGGGTTTTTTTTGTTTGTTTGTTTGTTTTTGTTTTTGTAGAGCTGGTTTGAAAAGGCTCTATGATCACTGGTTCTGACACTGGGGGGAGAGGCAGAGGGGATCCTGCTGTTTGGGGCTGGATCCTGCTGTTTGGGGCTGGATCCTGCTCTTTGGGGCTGGATCCTGCTCTTTGAGGCTGGATCCATTCATTTAAGAGTGGACCCTGCTGTTTGGGGCTGGATCCATTTATTTCAGAGTGGATCCTTCTCTTTGGGGCTAGACCCTGCTGTTTGGGGATAGATCCACTCATTTGAGAGTGGATCCTGCTGTTTGGGGCTGGATCCTTCTCTTTGGGGCTGGATCCATTCATTTGAGAGTGGACCCTGCTCTTTGGGGCTGGATCCATTCATTTGGGAGTGGACCCTGCTGTTTGGGGCTGGATCCTGCTCTTTGGGGCTGGATCCATTCATTTGAGAGTGGATCCTGCTCTTTGGGGCTGGATCCATTCATTTGGGAGTGGACCCTGCTCTTTGGGGCTGGATCCATTCATTTGAGAGTGGACCCTGCTGTTTGGGGCAGATCCTGCCCTTTGGAAGTGCCTCCTGGCCCCCACAAGTGACACACAGGTATTTTGGAGCTCAGCACAGAAGTTCATCCTTAGTGCAGAGCAGGAGGGCGGTGAAGGTGCAGACATTGGCACAATTCCTGCTCAGCCCCTGGGGGCTCTGAAAGGCAGGAGCAGCCACAGGAGTGTCCCTGCCTTGGCACTGGCCCCTGGAATCCCAGCCAGCCTGCAGGACAGGGGAGTGCTGGGCTTTAAGCAGCACCCATGACTGTGCTGCTGGGGAAAATYGAGATATTGGGATCTGGAGTGACTCTCCCAGAACTACCTCCAGCAGTGACCTCCAGGTTCCCAAAAGTTCACTTTTTTTTCATTGTAAACCAGAGAAAGCTGGGAGAAATCTCACCACAAAGGCCTTGGCTGACTGGCTGTTTGTCTCCCCTTGCAGAGAGGAAYGTTTGGGATGTGGCTCCCAAGGGTGTGATTTTAAATGATTGGAAGTCAAAATCTTGTCAATAGATTAAAAACYTTTTTGAAAAGTTCCCAATGGAATCTGTTCCAACCATCCCTCCCAGGTGTGGCCCTGGGAACATTTCTGCAGAGTGAGAACTCTGAGGTGCAGCCACGGGGATGCTCAGCTTTGATCCCTTGGAGCCTGCAAAGCCCAGCATTCCTGACTGCACTGACAGCACCTTCTGGAAGTGCTCCAGAGGGCACAGCCCCAGCCAGGATGGGTTTTTTGGCCTGGCTGCTCCATGGGATGTGGCACAGCCCTGACTCTGGTTCCTGTGCCAGAGGAGCCATGTGTGAGAGCTGCAGATGGCAGTGCCAAGCACCAGCCCCTTCCCTCTGGGGAACACAGGGTTAATTGCCCTGCTAATCACTCTGTTTCACTAATCAGTCCCTGCAGAGGGGRTCTGTTTGTTTTTCCAGGCTTATACATCCTCTACCCAGCTTTTCTGGTGATTTATTTAAGAGGCTAATTTTTGATTTTGCTTTCTGGTGTTTATTTTAAGGTTTGGTTTTCTGTTTGTTTTTTTTTTTTTTCTTTTCCTTCACAGCAAACATAAAACCTGCTAAGATATTTCTCCTAGGAATTTTATTGATTCAGCAGGTCTATRCCCAATGTGAGTCCTAATTGCAGAGAATTCCCTGTATTCATGGAACCACTGCTGAGCCCGATGGACACTGCAGCTCCTGAACAAAGGACACCCCTCGGTTTTTAAAGGCCCTGAGTAGAGGACACATGGCTTGGAAACTGGGGGACACTCTCAGGTATTGGGCCACTCATGACAAGAGACARTGGGGGGGCATGTCCAGGGAAGGGAACAGAGCTGGGGAGGGGCTGGAGCACCAGGAGGGGCTCAGGGAGCTGGGAAGGGGCTCAGCCTGGAGCAAAGGAGGCTCAGGGGGGACCTTGTGGCTCTGCACAGCTCCTGACAGGAGGGGACAGCCGGGGGGGTCGGGCTGTGCTCCCAGGGAACAGGGACAGGACAGGGGGAACAGCCCCAAGCTGTGCCAGGGGGGGGTTTAGGTTGGATATTGGGGAAATTCCTTCATGGGAAGGGTGGTCAGGCCTTGGCACAGCTGCCCAGGGCAGTGGATGGGTCACCACCCCTGGAAGAGTTAAAAATGTGTGGATGTGGCACTTGAGGGCCTGGATTAATGGTGYACTTGATCTTTCCCAACCTGAACAATTCCATGACCAGTGAGTGACCCACAACAGGCTGCCCTTGAGTGAGAAGCACAGAAGACAGGTTCCCTCCCTCAGGGCAGCAGCAGCTCCTCCTTACCTGTCCAGCAGGGAGCCCAGGGAGGTGACAGAGCTGTCCCACTGTGCTGCCAGCACCAGGCACAGCCCATCCTTCAGCAGGGAGCACTGCAAGAGAGGGAGAACAGAGCTTTGGTGCTGCTCTGCACCTGAACAAGTCTCTAAGTGTGCCCTGATGGTGAGGAACGGGAGCCACAGAGCAACAAGATGCCCCCCAAGGCAGGGGCAGTGCCCATGTCTGAGCTGTCTGTGACACCCCAGGCAGGAGGCAGGTGCCATGTCTGAGCCCTGTGAACACCCCAGGCAATGGCAGTGCCATGTCTGAGCTGTCATGTGCTCCCCCAGGCAGGGGCAGTGCCAATGTCTGTGTCCCCTGGTGACACCCCAGGCAGGGGCAGTGCCATGTCTGAGCCTGTGGCAACCCCAGCCAAATGGCAGTGCCATGTCTGAGCTGTGACACCCCAGGCCAATGGCAGTGCCAAGTCTGAGCGGTGACACCCCAGGCAATGGCAAGTGCCATGTCTGAAAGGCGGGCTGCCTGTACTGTGACCCCCCAAGGCAGAGGCAGTGCCATGTCTGAGCCCTGTGACACCCAGAATGGCAGTGCCATGTCTGGCTGTGTGTGACCCCCCAGGCAATGGCAAGTGCCATGTCGAGCTGTGTGGTGACACCCGCAGGCAATGGCAAGTGCCAGTCTGAGCTGTTGTGACAACCCCAGGCAATGGCAGTGCCATGTCTGAGCCCTGTGGGCCCCGCCTAGGCAATGGCAGTGCCAATGTCTGAGCTGTGACACCCCAGGCAGATGGCAGTGCCATGTCTGAGCTGTCTGTGAGCACCCCAGGCAATGGCAGTGCCATGTCTGAGCTGTCTGTGACCCCCCCAGGCAAGAGGCAGTGGCATGTCTGAGCTGTCTGTGACAACCCCAGGCAATGGCAGTGCCATGTCTGAGCTGTCTGTGACCCCCCAGGCAGGGGCAGTGCCATGTCTGAGCTGTGACACCCCCCAGGCAATGGCAGTGCCATGTCCTGAGCTGTCTGTGACCCCCCAGGCAGAGGCAGTGCCATGTCTGAGCTGTGACACACCCAGGCAGAGGCAGTGCCATGTCTGAGCTGGTGTGTGACAAACCCCCATCTCTCTCATGAGTGAGAAACCAGCAGTGCCTGGGTGTGTTATTCACTCCCTACCTCTGCTGAAGCAGGAACACCAAGACAGGTAAATACTGAGATATTTGAGCAGAAACACTGAGTACCTGAAGCAGCCCATCTCCCTCCTGGAGAGGGAGAGCCAAGGCTGTGACATTCACCTTTGGCTCAGCAGTGCCAGATCCTTCTGGAAACACCCCAGCTCTGCCCAGGGCCATTAATCTCTGGCAGGAGGAGGGAGGGATGGCTCTGCTCCCCCAGAGCTGCTGTGTCCTCCCTAGAGAGCTGTGCACATTCCCAGTGCAGGGGATGGATCCTCAGGGGACCCAGGGCACAGGCAGGCAGTGCTCACACTAATTGGCTGCTAGATGTAATTGCTGTTCCATACAGATGTACTTCAAAGGGATGCTGTCAGTTTTAAAAAGCACAACCTGAAAAGATCTTACATGCTCCTATTACAGGTAACACCCAAGACTTAGAACTGAGAGCTGGGAGCCCAAATGTTTGTGTTTTGTGAAGGGGCTGCTGTGGTCTGAGAGCCCTTGGGTGACTGCCACWGTTGTTACTGTCCCCCCTTGCTTACTCTGTGCTGCTGACAGCACCTTCCTGCCCATTCCACCTCCCAGCTCTGCCCAGGCAATGTTCCTGACTGGCTGGGCCTCTCTTACACCAAGAGGAAAACAGCCTGGGCCTGGTTTTCTGCTGCTGTGGAGCAATGTCAGCTCAGCCCAGCAGCATCCTGTGCCCAAACCCCAGGGCTGCACCTGCTGAGAGCCACAGAGTGGCCTGGGCTGGAAGGGACCTCAAAGCCCATCTCATGCCACCCCTGCCATGGGCAGGGACACCTCCCACTGTCCCAGGTTCCCCATCCAACCTGGCCAGGGATCCAGGGGCAGCCACAGCTGCTCTGGGCACCCTGTGCCAGGGCCTGCCCACCCTCACAGGGAACAATTCCCAATTCCCAATATCCCATCCATCCCTGCCCTCTGGCAGTGGGAGCCATTCCCTGTGTCCTGTCCCTCCATCCCTTGTAAATTGTCTCTCTGCATCTTTCTTGTTGCTCCTTCACACACTGAAGGCCACAGTTAGGTCACCCCAAAGCCTTTTCTTCTCCAGGGGAACAATCCCAATTCCCTCAGCCTTTCCRCCCAGCAGAGCTGCTCCATCCCTCTGATCATCCTGGTGCCTCCTCTGCACTGGCTCCAGCAGCTCCAGCTCCTTTCTGTGCTGGGAGCCCCAGAGCTGGAGGAAACACTCCAGCTGGGAAAACCTCAGGCTCCAGGGCACAGTCCAAGAAGAAGAAGGGGTTTCTAGCATTGTAGAGGAGGATTAATGGGGTGTGATTACAGAYAGGGAAATAGAAACTGTATTTCTATGGAGAAACAAGAGAGGAGACAGCAGCAGAGCACACAGAACAGGGTGATGGCTGACTGGAATGAGACATTCAATAAATGAGGGGTGGATGGGCCATTCCCATGAGGGCTCCCAGGGATGCAGGACCATCAGGAAGTGCCCCCAGTGCCCACATTACTCACCAGAGGTGCCAGGGCTCAGAAGCAGTGCTGCAATAGTGCCACCAAAACCTCGGGGCAGCACATCACAGCAAGGCACCATTACAAGGCTCTTCTTTAGCYCCAGGGAAGCAAAGCCCAGCTCCAGCTGTTCCATACCTTTGCTGCAACGCTGCCCTTGGCCCTGCTGAGCATCTGGGAGATGCAGAGAGCCTGGGCCGAGTCCAGCACGGCCAGACGAGCCGCAGTCACCGCGCAGCCTCTGCCCAGGAGCTCCTCCAGCAGCGCCACGTACGGGGGCGGCTCCGAGCCCCGCAGGATCAGCCCGGGCAGCACCAGGCACGTGCCGGGCCACAGCTGCTCCAGCAGGGCCTGGCCTGCTGGGAAAACAGCACAACGTTTGTTGGGTGTCTGCCCCCAGCACTGCTGAGCCCTCTCAGTGCCTCTGCCCTGGCACAGATGTGTCCGTGGCAGTCGGGGGCACCGCGGTGTTGGGATGGCCTGGGAGGTGCCCTGGGATGTCCCTGGATGTCCTGGGATGTCCTGGGATGTACCCTGGATGTCCTGGGATGTGCTCTGGGATGTCCTGGGATGTGCTCTGGGATGGCCTGGGATGTGCCCTGGGAGGTCCCTGGGTGTCCTGGGATGTGCCCTGGATGTCCTGGGAGGTGCCCAGGGATGTGCCCTGGGATGTCCCTGGATGTCCTGGGATGTCCTGGGATGTACCCTGGATGTCCTGGGATGTGCTCTGGGATGAGTGCAGGGATGGGCCCAGGGAGCTGCCCAGGGATGAGCCTGGGGATGTGCTCTGAGATGTCTCTGGGAGGTGCCTGGGGATGTGCCTGTGGAAATCCAGGGATGTGCCCTGGGATATTCTGGGATGTGCCCAGGGATGTGCCCTGGGATGAGCCTGGGGATGTGCCCTGGGATGTGCCCTGGGAGGTATCCAGGGATGTGCCCAGGGAGGTGCCCAGGGAGGTGCCCAGGGATATCCTGGTATGTGCCCAGGGAGGTGCCCTGGGATGTGCCCAGGGATGTGCCCTGGGATGTGCTCTGGGATGTGCCCTGGGATATCGTGGGATGAGCCCTGGGAGGTGCCCTGGGATGAGCCCTGGGATGTGCCCTGGGATATCCTGGGATGTGCCCTGGGATGTGCCCAGGGATGAGCCCTGGGATGTGCCCTAGGATGAGCCCTGGGATGCCCGTCCCGAGCTGCTGCTCGCCTCTGTGTCCCTGTCTGGAGATCACAAGACAGCAGGAGTGACCCCATTTCAGGAGTCAGACAAGGACAACTGCTGGTTTGCTACAGGAGCTCCTCTTCCATTTCCATTTTTGCCAAGKAGAGAAAGCTGCTAATCCAGCTGCTTTTATAATCCCAAATGTAATTCTGCTCAGCATACGTGAGGCTTAATGTATTTCATATTTTCCTCCTGATAAATCTGCCTGTCCATTAGGCAGCAGCTTGGTGATAATTATTTGCTGGAAGGAGCTTTCCTTGTGTGCAAGAGCTTCCTCTAGTGTCCAAGATGAGCCCAGAACGTGAGTGATGTGTCTGCTTTGCTGGAGGCACTCATGAGATCGTGCCTGACAGTCCAGAGATCACGTGGACTTGCTTTTCCAGGGCAGTAACTCTTTGAAATACATTTTCTGAGACACAAACACATCAGAGCTGTACACTGCTTTCCTTTTTACTCTGCTTAGGCATCTTCAAAGCTGAGATATCCTCGTGTAGCAGGAAATTAGGGGCATGTATTTTGAGATTAGCTCCTGACACTGAGCTGTGCAAAGCTTGCAGAATACCTGCGCTCTCTCCACAACAAGCTGGTTTATTATTTTATTTGTTTTATGTAACCTCTTCTACAAATCAAGTGATTTGGTCACAGCAAACCTGCACTAAGATGATGGGGAAAACACCCTTRCCAAATACCTTGGGACAAATCCTCCTTCAGAGGTCCCTTGCACAAAAGTGCCTTGGTGTTCACCCCAGGAGCAGAGGACTTGATTTACCACCCCCCTGCACTTCTGCACCTGCTGCTAAGTGACCAATGCCCCCCCAATCCTGTGTCAGGCAGGGCTGGGCTGTGATCCTGTCACTTTTTTACCCTGCTCCTCTCCCATCCACAGCAATCCTGAGGTTCCACTGCTGGGATTAAGGACTGCAGTGATCAGGTGTAGCCAGCAACGTTTTCTGAGCTGCCACATCAGTCCTGAAGCTACAGGAATGGGAATCATTGTTCTAAACAATTCTGTTCCACCACAGGGATGCTTCACCTGGTCCCTGCTTGTTTATAAACCTTGGGATCATCCACACCATGCCAAGGTGGGAGCATCCCCTCGTGGCAGAGCCACCTCCTGCCCTGCAGCACAGCTCTGCTTACACACGTCCATCCAGTCAAGTCAGCAGGACAGGCCCTGAGGAGCTGCTGCATGCCAGCAAGTGCCAGCCTGGCTGAGGCTCCAGCTCCCAGTCAYAGTCAGCCTGGCCATAGCTGGGAGTCACCTGGAGCTGGCAGCTGCTCAGCAGCAGAATGGGAGCTGAATGAGGGCTCAGCTCAGCTCAGGAGAGGCCTCTGGCCACGCTGCCAGCAGCACTCCCTGCACCAACTGATATTTATCCACTCCCAGCACAGCACAGCTCACCCTGCCCAGCCCTGCAGCCTCTCCAGGGCAGGCTCTGGATGGACACAAACCACCAGGGCTGTGCTGAGACACCTGGAAGGGCTCAGAGAGGAACAAGTGCTGCTCTGACACCAGCTGTGCTGTCAGTGCTTGTTCTGTTGCTGCTGTTAAGGTCAGCCCTGGGGACAGCTCTGTCTGTAAAGCCCTGAAGTGCTGGCAGGTGAACAGTTAAAGGCTGGACTCCCCTGGAGCTGTTCTCTGCAGCTCAGAGCTGTCTCTCCCTTCTGAAAGCACATCAATACCCAATCTTGCTGCCACCAGATGGTTTGTCTTGCTGTCCAATTAATCAATAGCAGTCCCAGTCTATAAGAGGAGTTACATTTCCTTACCAGGACTGCCTGGCTGCTCAGAGCCCAGGACACTGGGATGTCTCCCTGGCTCATGGGTGAGGATCTTGTGCTGCTTCCTGATTGCCAGGCTGAGGATGGGGTCGTGTTTCAGGTTATGGATCTGCAGGAGGGAGAAGCAAGTCATGTGAACACATTACCTAATGAGGAGGGATAACACTCCTCAAGTATTGATTCAGGCAAGCTGTGAAGCTTTTGTTGTTGTGGTGTACTTCTGTAATTGCCAGCCTAGAAAACACCTGCTTGTCTGGAGAGACAAGAACATTTTGCATGCATTCTTCTTTTTAATTGAGGTTTAATTCAGTGCAGCATCTCATCATCCTTTTCAAGGTCCCATATTCAGCCATCATTTTGAAGTCTCCACTCCCAGGTTTTCAAGGCCAGAAGCTCAAACAAAGCCTGGGAGGGTCTGACAGCTTTCCCCAGTGCCACACTGGGGTGCAGCAGCTCCCTCTGTCCCTGAATGAACTGGCACAGGCAGGATGCCCTGCACTGAGCTGCACACCCACTCCAGTGAGGCCTGTTACTGATGTGGCCATTTCCAGAGCTGATCTCCTGGGAGGGCCATCTCAGCTGGATCCCCTCTGAGCCACAGCAAAGCTCAAACCTTTCCATCCCTTGGCTGAGCACATCCCAATCATTTTCACATCATCACCATCCCACCCCTGAATGATCCAGAGCTGATGAAAACCAGCTCCTGGGTGCAGTGTGCTCAGCAGTCAGGGTGCTCCAAAGCAGTGTTGATCTGAGCCCTCCCAAACTCACAGCAGAGCTTGCTGAACAAACACATCTGCAGCAGCTCCTCCCCKCCGAGGCTGCTGGGCTCGGTGCAGAGGCAGGAACATGCCCAGGACCAGGGGAGCCTGGCAGCTCAGGAAACACACCCAGAGCTGCATTATCTACAGCATAACAGCAGAGAAGGCAGGGGACAGCAGGGTGGCACAGCAGGATCAGCTCAGAAGGGGTCATTCCTACCTCTTGCTCCTGCACTGGCTGACCCTGGGCACAGCACAGCCCTTCTGGGAAAAACAGCTTCACATCCTGCACTGCCATTGCATAGGATCTGGAGCCTGAGAGAGAAATGCAATGAGAAGGTTCTCTCAGGCCATGAATTAAACATTCTCTAGACTCACACTCATCTTTTGGAGAGATTGATGATGTGCAACTCACTGCAGTAATTGCTTTAAAGGCCAGCTGTTCTGTACAGTAATAGCAAACATTTTAAACCATTWTATTTAGAATAGTTCCATTGCCTCCTTGGTATTTTGATTTTGTCCTACTATCACTCAGCAGCTTCCTCTTGTAAACAAGACCCCTTCTATTTCCTAACAGTGGAGCTGAGGGAATCATGTTAAGGAGGCTGTGAAACCTTTCAATTCCAGCTCTAAATCCTGTTGTTCCCTTGCTTCTGGATCACACCAGGCTGCCCTTACTGAAGGGGAAGAGCTGCTGGTTAGTAAAACAAATGTTCTTAGTAACAATAATGGAGGTCCTAAATACACTGGCAACTCTGACTGACCAAGGAAATCAGAGTTAGCACAAGGCACTGCTGATGGAAGAACGTTTTTCTGTTCACCTCTGGTCAAGAAAGGTAAACTGAGCCTGGAACAGTCAGGGAAATGACATGAGGATGGCTGAGGAAATGGAGAATCCTCTCAAGAGTTAAACCAGACCTTGGCTTGTTTGACCCAACACAACCCAAAGCTGAGAAACACATCTGATTTCTGATAAACACTTCAGGGTAGGAAAGGTCAGAGGTGTAAAAGAGCTACTTAAAATAAAGTCCAGAGAATGGCACAGGAACAAATGGGCACAAAGTGTATGTGGCTATATTTAAGTTTGAAAATGTAAGAAGATATTTTAGCTCTCAAAGCCCTGTGACATTGGGGTGGGTGCTCATGGAAGGGAAAACGTGATGGGGCTGTCTGTGAGGGAATTAACTGAACTCAGTGACTRGAGAGGTCCCTCCAGGCTCAGCAGCTGAATATTTCCCTATAAAGCAACACTGTTAAAAAGCATTACTCAGAATGTTTGGAGATTTGTGGATGGAAAATATTAGAGAGGGAAAAGCTARTTCTATTGGAGTTTATCTAGACTGTCAATGTGCTGGCACAGATCCATGCTCCTGGGATACAAATKTCCTCTGAAATATTCTCACCTGGGAGGCTGCCCATTCCCAGGATCCCACCTGAGAGCACTCAGCCCTGTTGGAGCACCATAATTCCAGGGTTTGTATAGCCAGAGCCCTTAAGGCAGCAGTTTACAATCCTGAGGTTGTGTTAAATCCCAGTGTATGAGCTGGGCTGGATCCTTTCCATAGCTCCACACCAAACCTCCTGTGCTTCCATCACTGGTGCCATTACAGAGAACACAAATGCTCCCAAATGAGCCTTTCACTCTCACTTTGCTCAAGGTACAAGACAGTGTAGGGTGCACATGTAAGAGCTCTTTGGATGCAAGAAAAAGCACAAAAAGCACAGTCCAATGACTTCCCAAGCCCAGAGGAGATGGGAGGGTGCAGGTTCACCTCTGCAGCTCAGCCCTACAGGATTAAAGCTGCATTTCTTGGTTCACCAGTCTCCCTGGAACCCCATCTTCATCTCKATTGCATTTCCTTTGTCACTCTGGGAGGGAAGAGCAGGAGTTTGCTCTGCTTCAGGCCTTAACTGAAGTTCTTCCTCAGCTGGAGCAAAACTAGGAAAGCCTAGTATTCCCTGCTAGGAGAGGAGGATGGGCTTGTGTTGCAGTGTGAAGCAGTATCCTCTTTCCCTGTCCCAGCCCCTCAGGTGTGCCAGCCTCTCCCTTCCCCCTTGCCCCCTTGCTAAGTGCCTGTCTCTTATACACATCTAGATGTGTATAAGAGACAGGTAATATTGGGAATTCATTTCAATAGGCTTGCACAGTCCCCCAGTTACTCACTGAAGGTTCTTCCAGCTTAACTGTGTTGGAGGAAAAGCTCTGGGAGGTGCAGGGGGTTAGGAACACTCCTTTGCTCATGGATAGATGGCTGCAGGGCAGGGCAGCTGGGCAGACCCACCAGAGTTAGCTCCAGCTGCATCCCTGTTCCTGCAATAGGGCTCTGTGGGCCCTGCAGCTGGGTCCTGTCAGGGCACAGAGGGCAGGGCCAGCTCTGGGCTCAGCTCAGAGCAACCTCAGATCCCAGCCTAGGGGTCTGAAGGGGCTCAGAACATCCGAGGATCTCTCCTCTCCTCTCCCACAGGGAGCTCCCTGTAACTCCCAACAGAAATGGGATGAGACTCAGCTCCCCTTGCTTGTTTTCACTGGGTTATGCTGGGGATGCTCCAGCTGTAGCAAACATCTGAAATTTGGGATGTGTATTACCCATTCTTAGCCATGGCTGAGGAGTTTCAGAGCAATCTGGACACACAATCCATTCATTCATCTCAAGAGCAAGAGAAGCAGGGGCAGACAATGGAAAATTGTTGGCTGGAGAGCCCTGATCACTTTTTTTTTTTTTTTTGTATAAGTAGATCCTGCTCTTCAGTCACTCCCACAAATCCTGTGGGATCTCAGGATCCTCAGGTTCTGCAGCAAGGGCTTGGTTCTCTCTCCCAAGCTGTGGCTCTTCCCTCCCTGCCAGTTCTCAGCAGCCCTGAGACATGGATGGAAAGAGGGAGTGACTTCACAGCCCAGGCACAATGGGAAAAGCCAAACAATCCAATGGATCTTGTCAGGAAGTTCCTCTGGGACTCTGGGCACACAGTGCCTGCCAGCTCACCTGAGTTTACACAAATTATTGCTTTATTTTTTTAATATTCCTTAAAGTATTAGAGCAAAYTCAGTGCAACACTGAGTAGAAACACAGGCAGGGAGCTACCAACCCTTAATTCCATGAGAATTTTGGAATGACACCCTTCCCTCCTTGTGGCAATGATGCTGGGCCCTCCAGAGGCTGCTCTCTCCAGGGGTATTTCCCATTTTCCCATCCTTTACCACTCCCCACAGACATCCCAGTGCTTCCCTGCTGGCAGAGGAGCTGGCATGGGGCAGAATTCCAAAGAAGCTGCCTTTGCCCTGTGCCTCTGCCCATGTGCCAGCTGGAAAGAGCCTTTCCAGATGGGAAGCAGCWGAGTTGCCCTGCTTGCCTCAGCAGGGTTGGGTCACCTGTGTCCTGCCAGCCCTCAGCACTGTGAGATGTTACAGGATGTCCTGGAGGCTGTGGGAAATCTTGGAGCTGGCCAATGGGTAATGGAGACATCAGGAAGGGACACACAYGCAGGGAAGACAGATGGGTTCTTGGGAATAATTCCAAAATAACCAAGCCAAAAGTACAAAATGACCAAGCAAGGAAGAGATCAAAGGAAATCTGTTCTGATAAAGGCAGAGCTGGGGCTGCTCTGAGAGGAAGCCTTTTGGAATTTATCTTCTGGGAGAATATTTCATTGCTTGAGACACACTCAGCTCAGCCACCAAGAACACAGGGAAAGTTTCCTGGGGAATAATGTCCTGTAGTGCCTGCCAAGGCTGCATCTGTAGTGACAGATCTAGTGACAGGAGGGAACAAACATAACACATTGTCTTTTTGTATATCTGAGCCTTTGGAGTTTTCTTTTACAAAAACCTACCATAAAATCCATTCTGGACTGTGCTGGTGCCATACTGAGCCCTCCAGAGGTSTGGATCCAGTGCCTGGGCCAGCTGAGGATCCTCTGGTCCCAGGAGATCCATCAGCTTCTTCACAGCATTGGGCCTCTGCAGGCACAGCACGAGGGCAGTGCCCGAGGTCAGGTAGGCACAGTGAGCRTCTACAGCAGCTGGATCCTGAGAAAAATCAGACATGGACAGATCATGAGGAGCTGGTGAGCACTGGGAACATCCCAGCTTTCCTTTGGKTAGGAGGGAAAGTTGTGAGTAAGCAAATCTGCTGTTGCTCCTTGTTTTCTCTCCTCTTTAATACACTGCTGGTGTCACAGACATGCTTTATGAAAAATCCTTTCCTTAGGATTTTTCCTCTTGAGAAGCTGAGAGGCCTCAGGTACAAAATGCAAACAATGGTTATCTGCTGCTGTGGAATGCAACAGGTGCATCTGTGATTGGTCTCATGTGGTTGTTTCTAATTAATGTCCAATCACAGTCAGCTGGCTCAGACCTGTCTCTTATACACATCTAGATGTGTATAAGAGACAGGTGCCATTCTCTGGACTTTATTTTAAGTAGCTCTTTTACACCTCTGACCTTTCCTACCCTGAAGTGTTTATCAGAAATCAGATTGGTTTCTCAGCTTTGGGTCAAACAAGGCAAGGTCTGGTTTAACTCTTGAGAGGATTCTCCATTTCCTGTCTCTTATACACATCTAGATGTGTATAAGAGACAGATTTTAAGTAGCTCTTTTACACCTCTGACCTTTCCTACCCTGAAGTGTTTATCAGAAATCAGATTGGTTTCTCAGCTTTGGGTCAAACAAGGCAAGGTCTGGTTTAACTCTTGAGAGGATTCTCCATTTCCTCAGCCATCCTCATGTCATTCCTCTGACTGTTCCAGGCTCAGTTTACCTTTCTTGACCAGAGGTGAACAGAAAAATGTTCTTCCTTGTGCTAATTCTGATTTCCTTGGTCAGTCAGAGTTGCCAGTGTATTTGGGACCTCCATTATTGTTACTAAGTACATGTGTTTTACTAACCAGCAGCTCTTCCCCTTCAGTAAGGGCAGCCTGGTGTGATCCAGAAGCAAGGGAACAACAGGAGGGCTGTTCCTTCAGGGGGACATCTGGATCAGAAGAAGCACAGGCACAAGCAACAACACCAGGGCCATAAATACCCTGGGYTGAGGAGCCACGTTTGAATTCTTCAGCTGATGTAAAGTGATGGATCACAAACACCAGAGCTTTGCTTTTTGAACTCACAAATGGCAGGAACCCCCCACACCCCCTGCTTCTCCTGAAGAGTGAACTCCAGACACCAGCTGGCATCAGGARTGCAGAACTTAAAAGCAGGAGGGTCAGACCAGGGGCTGCAAGAAATCAGTTTGTTCTCCTGGCCTTGTCTGATGCCCTTTGCTCCACAGCAGATTCCTCCACCTCTGCTTCTTTCCCAAGCACAGTCAGTTCAGCCCATGCCCACCCTGYGCAGAGCTGTGGGGGTCACAACACCCTGGGATGGTACACTGGGGAAGGATGAGAGGAAATGACAAGAAGCAGCCACTGCACTGGTGAGGAGAGGCTGCTCTGAGGGGACAGACAGACTGACAGCTCTGGGACCCTGGGACAGGTGGGTGGCAGAGCTCTCTGGCCTTGCTGCCTGCTTTAATCAAGGAAAACCTTGGGAAGCTGCAGATGTCTGGGCTGGGCACAAGGTCAGGGTGCCCACAGCTCTGCCTCCTCCTGCAAAGAAGAGATATCTCTCTGTGTCACAGACACGTTTATGAAAAATCTTTTCTTAAGATTTTCCTCTTGAGAAGCTGAGAGGCCTCAGGTAACAAATGCATAACAATGGTTTATCTGCTGTGTGGAATGCAACAGGTGCATCCTGTGATTGGTCCTCATGTGGGTTGTTTCTAATTAATGTCCAATCACAGTCAGCTGGCTTCAGACAGAGAATCCAGAGCCACAAACTTTGTTATTCATTCTTCTTTCTTCTATTTCTTCAGCTATGCTTCTGATGAAACTTTTTCTAATTCTTTTAGTATAGTTTTTATATAATATATTATCTTAAAATATACTATCACCTTCTGAACAATGGAGTCCAGATCCTCGTTCTCTTCCCTCACTCCTAAGACCTGTGAACACGGTCACACTGCCTGGTTGTACTAACAGATTCCAAAATCTAGAGCTCAGCCACCAAGCAGTGCCCATTTTGGGTGCCACTTTATGCTCCTTTGTTTCCTGTGCCATTCTCTGGACTTTATTGTTAAGTAGCTTCTTTTAGCACCTCTGACCTTTCCTACCCTGAAGTGGTTTATCAGAAATCAGATTGTGGTTTCTTCCTCACGCTGTGGTCAAACAAGGCAAGTTCTGTTTAACTCTTGAGAGGATTCTGCCATTTCCTCAGACCATCTCATGTCATTCACCTCTGCACTGTTCAGGCTCATTTTACTTTCTTGACGCAGAGGTGAACAGAAAAATGTCTTCCTTGTGCTAATTCTGATTTCCCTTGGTAGTATGAGTGCCAGTGTTTTGGGACCCCTTATTGTACTAAGTACATTTGTTTACTAACCAGCAGTCCTCTTCCTGTGATCATCCAGCAAGGTCACGGAGGCTGTCCTTTCAGGGGACATCTGGACTCAGAAGAAGACTAGGCACAAGCAACACACCAGGGCCATAAATCTACCCTGGGGGTGAGAGCCACGTTTGAATTCTTCAGCTGAATGTAAAGTGATGGATCACAACCACAAGAGCTTTACTCTTTGAACTCACAATGGCAGGAACCCCCACACCCCTGCTTTCTCCTGAAGCACGTGAACTCCAGACACCAGCTGCATCAGGACTGCATGGAACTTAAAGAGCAGGAAGGTGCAGACACAAGGCTGCAAGAAATCAGTTTGGTTCTCCTGGCCTTGTCTGATGCCATTTGCTCCACAAGCAGATTTCCTCCACCTCTGCTTCTTTTCCCAGCACCATCAGTTTCAGCCCATGCCCACCCTGAGCAGAGGCTGTGGGGGTCAGCAACACCCTGGGATGGTAACTGGGAAGGACTGAGAGGAAATGACAAGAAGCAGCCACTTGCACTGGTGAGGAGAGGTGCTGCTGAGGGGACAGACAGACTGACAGCTCTGAGACGCCTGGGAAGGTGGGTGGCACGAGCTTCCTGGCTTGCTGCCTGCTTTATATCAAGGAAACCTTGGAAGTCTGCAGATGTCTGTGCTGGGCACAAGGTCCAGGGTGCCCACAGCCTGGCCTCCTCCTGCCCTTCAGCTGAATAACAGGGCAGGGGCATCCAGTTCTGCCTCCTCCGCCCTTCCATCTGAAAAGCAGCGGCAGGAAGCATCCAGTTCTGCCTCTTCCTGCCTCCATCTGAATAACAGGGCAGAGCAACCAGCTCTGGCCTCGTTCCTGCCTCCATCTGATGATAACAGGGCAGGAGCATGCAGCTCTGCCTTCCTGCCCTTCCAGCTGAAAACAGGGCAGGGCATCAGTTCTGCCTCTTCCTGCTCTCCAGCTGAATAACAGGGCAGGAGCATCCAGTTCTGCCTCTTCCTGCCCTTTCCAGCTGAATAACAGGGCAGGAGCATCCAGTTCTACCTCTCCTGCCCTTCACTGAATGCACAGGGCAGGAGCATCCAGTTCTGCCTCCTCTGCTCTCCAGCTGAATAATGTGCAGGACACATCCAGGCTGTGCTCCTCCTGCCCCTCCATCTGA
>NDFG01000141.1:2181308-2290501 GCA_002167245.1 Sporophila hypoxantha
CTCCCCCAGCTTCCAGCCTGACCTGGTGGTTGACTCAAGCCAGCAAGGAGAGGCCGTTTCCCAGGGGTTCTGCTGCATCTCCCTCCCTTCAGGCTCATCCAGTGATCCCATCCCTCTGCAGCATTGGCAGTTTGACGCTTCATTTTTCCACTGGGAGCGCTCTCTTGCTGTGGCGGGATGTTGCTGTTGATGCGAGGACAGGTGAACAAAACAGAACTCCAGAAGGCAAATGTCCAGTTTAGTTTACCCACATATTTTTATAGACACGGTTAGGATACAGCTGGACCTCACTGGTTCATTCAAGCACTCTCACACCCACTGCGCTAAATTAGCAACAGCACCTTCTTGTAACATCTTACCAGAAACAGCAACGTTCAATAACACCAGCTGCAAAGAATTAAGGGATTATTTAAGTCTTTCTTCTGAGCTTTCTTCAAGCTCCCCCAGGACAAGGCCTGGACAGGTTTTATCGACTTTTCTTCTCTGGCCAGACTTTCCCAGCAATCACTGCGGGATTTCCTGCAGCAGCAGGGACTCTGGGCTCGGAACTCCAAGGGTGCCCTCCAGCCCCATCCTGTGCTTCCAGAGCAGGACTCAGAACTCCAGGTTCCCTCAGCCCAATCCTGCTCCTTTGAGCAGGACTCAGATATTCCAGGTTCTCTCCAGCCCCATCCTGTGCTTCAGAGCAGGACGCCAAAACTCAGGGTTCTTCTCCACGCCCATCCTTGCTTCCAGAGCAAGACCAGGAACCTCCAGGTCTCCAAGCCCATCCTGTGCTTCGCAGAGCAGGACTCAGACTCCGTGCCTCAACCGCCATCTCTGCTCTAAAGTCAGATAAACCTTCCCAGGCCTTGTCCTGGGGGAGCTTGAGAAAGCTCAGAGAAAGAATTAAAATAATCCTTAATCTTTGCAGCTGGTGTTTTGAACGTGRTGTTTCTGGTAAGATGTTTACAAGAAGGGTGCTGTTGCTAATTAGCCAYTGGTGTGAGAGGTGTTGATGAGGACCAGTGAGGTCCAGCTGTATCCTAACTGTCTATAAAAATAATGTGGTGTACAATAAACTGGATATTTGCCTTCTGACACCTTGGAGTCTGTTTGTTCACCTGTCCTCAATACAACAGCAACAATCCCCCACAGCAAGATGAGGCCCCAGTGGAAAAATGAAGCRCAAACTGCCAATGTGCAGAGGGATGGATCACTGGATGAGCCCTGAAGGGAGGGAGATGCAGCAGAACCCCCTGGGAACAGGCTCTCCTTGCTGGCTGAGCACCACCAGGTCAGGCTGGAAGCTGGGGAGACAATGTCAGCTCTATTTACATGACCTTTATTTTCTATAATCATTACTAAAGTGCAGATAAAACATCTTGTTGTGGCTCCTGTGACTTGATAACCTCAGCAAAGAGCAGAGCAGGTGTTTTTTCTCATGCTCCAAAGGCCACATGCCTCTCTGAGCTCAGGGGGACTATTTCAGTTGGAAAAGCAATCACGGAGCTGAGCTGGTGCTGCCAAGGATATTTGTCAAGTMTATGTAAATAATACATTAGAAAGGAAAAGGAGATGTGAGGTTGTCTTGCTTGCAGTGAATAAACCCAGATTTGCTCTCAAAACACAACAAACCAGCACTTGAGGGTTCTCTAGAGATGGATTTTGGAGCACGCTCCAGGTGAAGTGAGAAGAAGCCCTGGACAGAACTTCTAGCAGGGACAGACACGCTGGCTCCATCTTCTTCAGCAGGATATTTCATCATGGAGCTCATCAGTCCATATAAAAACCTCCAAGGGTGTCAGGGGACAGTGCCAGGCRCTCTCCAGCAGTGCCCAGTYACAGGATGAGCAGTAATGGCCAGAAACTAAAACAGAAGAAATTCCACCTCCACCTGAGGAAGAACTTTGTCAGGACCCAGSACATCCCTCTGGCTGMCCAGGATGGCCAGGACCCCTGCCAGGGGGCTCAGAAGCCCTGGCARYGAGCCCAAAACACCTGTGGSTTTGATTATGACCCATGGAACAAGTTACCAACCTTAGATGAAGATCTGCAAGCCACAACAAATGAAGTAGAATGATAGTGAATTTATCACAAGGTGAAAAAGCAGATTTTGGGGTTTTTAGAATGGGGATTCAGGGGGGCAAGATGGAGGGATCTGGGCGTGTCCAGCCTTTCTCCTTCTTCTTCCTGGCACTTACAGATTGGTTTAGAGTAGAAGCTCACTGTCTAACATAGGTGATATGTATTGGAAAGTAATTGTAAACATTGTATACGTAGTTTTTAGTATAAAGACATAACACCACCCCTGGGCAGGCAGAGAGCCTGGAACTGTCCTGCTGGACAGACCTCAGCAGGGCAGGAGAAAGAATTTTATAGATAAAATARAATAAACAACCTTGAGACTGAGAAATGAAGAGCCCTGACTCCTTCTTCAAGTGCCAGGCTGGGAAAAGAGACTTTGGAACTCTTCTCGGGGTSACTGTGACCAGCTAGAGATCCCAACAGAACRTCCTTCCATGGAGGGTGGCAGAGCTGTGGAACAGGCACCCAGGGAGGGCTTGGAGTCTCCCCCTCTGTGACATCCCAAACCACTGGATATATCCCTGGGGGTATAGGGATCCTGCCTGGCAGGGGGGTGGGAGTGGGTGATCTCCAGAGGTCAGAACCCAAACCCAGGATTATCCCAACTGGGATTCTGTGACCTGCTAAATGTCAGCAATTTYCCCCCATTTTAGGAGCTTCATTTGAAGCCCACCATTGCACCCCTTTGTGCCACAGGCTGAGGAGAAAATCCATCATGAGCTTTCCTCCCATCCAAAAGCTGCACGTGGAATTCAGCTGGAACAAACAGCCCTGCCCCCACGGCTGCCATTGAGCCACTTACCCACTGGATTTTGCAAATAACCCAGTCCCTGCAGCCTGCTGAGGCTTTTTCCAYATCTCCCTACTTATCTTGGGAGCTGAGCCTTTCCCAGCCCTCCCCAGTGTGAGCCATTCCTGCTGCTCTGGAAAGGAGCAGGGGCSCCTGGACAGCAGAAAGCATTTCCCACTGTCTGCTCCCCTTCAGCAGAGGCAGATTGTTCTCTCTGCTTCCTCACTTTCAAACCCTGCTTTTTTTCCTCATGAACAGTCTGTAATTTTTATCCTCATTAGTCACCAGCTTTTCAAGGCAACTGAATCAATGCTCAACAGCTGCTCTGGTGTGTTGGAGAACTCCAAAAACAAGGAAATTTTCAGGAAACAACCTCTCCTCACATTTACCCCTCAGGCATCTGCATTGCTTCCTGAGGATATTTGAGGTTTTTAAGATGTTTTCTGTTTCAGATGATCAAAAAGGCATTTTGTCTTCAGCTCTGTGATTAAATAACATTGGGAAGCACGTGCCCATCAACCCTAATGGTCATTATATCTCTCTTGCCAGTGTAAGTATTTCAAACCCAGGTGCCTGTGCTCACTGCTACCATGCAGAAGGTATTAATTGTTCCAGAGCTCTGCCTTGGCATGTGCCTGTTTTCTTCTGGAAGTCTCCACCAAGAATTTCTATGAGACAATGTTATAAACTTTCTAAACTTAACCCAAGTGCAATATCAATTATAAATGTTTGTTTTTTATAAAGTCAAGCAGTTAAAGGTCTTCAGGAAAGCAATCAAATAACACAGATTGTTTTTCCCTAAGGGAAGTAAAAAAATAATAATCCAACTCTTCTCAAARGCCCAGAGTTCAGTTCCCTGGCTGTCACAGTATCCTTACATTCAGGGTACATCAGACTGAGGAAAGAAAAGGTTTCTAATGCCATGAAAAAACAGAAACAAACATCTATTTTTAGCTAATCAACCCCACAATGKCCTAAGATTTAAAAACCCTCTTTATAGCCTATTAGACATGAGCAAGGACAATTTCCTCTCCTTGCAGGGGATTTTACAGCCTGGCTCCCAGGGTTRAGCTGTGTCTGCAATGCAATCTCAGGTAACAGCACCCCAGAGATGTGCATTCCCTGGCAGGCAGGAGGCTGCCCCAGCTTTAACCACATGGAATAAAGCCAGGCACACGTGCTCCCTGGATGTGCCCTACCTGGAATGGCCTGGGGCAAGGAACAGAGTGTTGGGAAGGATGGAAGTTTGACAAGAAAGTCTCACAGATATGTGTGTGCTTAGCAGAAAGATTTTTGAATGTAGAATCTGATGAAGGAGTAGAGATGGAAGCAAGTTTTGATATAGAAGAAAAGAATTACTGGATAGCCAAGGAGGCAAAGGGTGTGTTAGTTAGAAGGGGGTTTTATGGCTTAGAGCAAAGGATAAACTCACCTCAAACAAGAAAATGTTTTTACCAAGCAGAAAGACAGCACAGGCAAACAAGTCAGCAAAGTTGCAAGCAGAAAAAAGGTCTCAGAATTTTCCACTGCAGGAAAACTGAAAAACAACTTCTAGCTTCAACTGTAATGTACTAACTTTTAGTGATTGGAGAATAGTAACATGAATATGGTAATTATAGTAGTTATGATAGGCTATAGGTAAAAGTTAAGGTGTAGATTGGTTTTACCATATTAAGATGCTCAGCAAAGAAAAGTCTATAATGCAATGTAACCAAACCCAAAGGGTCTCCAGGCCTGCCTGCAGCTGGAGCTGACAGCTGGAGGCACAGCTCTGTCACCCATGATCCTGGACTGCTGTAACCTCTTGGATACAATAAACTGCATTTTGGAGAGCTGCCTGGAGTCCTGCATCTCTCATTCAGGCTCTCACAACAGAGGCCACCTGTTTGGCAGAGCTGAACAGACTCCTGAGAGGTCTGTACTGCCCACATCCTCCCCAAAGTTTCGTTTGGGAGAAACCAGGGCTGTCTTTATGGCCTGTGATAAAAGCCCTCAGCTCTCTCTGAGCTGGTGAGGTGCAGATCTGATTGTTTCATGTGAAATACAAAGCTGTGTTTGGTGTCAAGTACATACAGGCAATGTATTTGTGATTGRGATATGTGTGGAAACCYACCATGGGACAGTTATAAAGACAAATTCTAATAATAACTGAGGAAAGTAAAGCATGGAAGAAGGCCTTTGAACCTATCCTTTGTTTGCAATTAACCTTTATAAGTCTTAAGTTGATTTAGGAGCATTTGAATTAAAGCTTTGAGGATGTTGCTTTTTGACAGGAACTTTCTGCTTGTAGTTAAGCCTTAAAGAGTTTTGCAATAATTACCTTTGGAAGTATAATTTTAGAATATTGCTTGTAGTAAGGATCTTTAAAACTATAGCTTTAGAATATATAAAAAGGAAACATGCTTTTCTCAAGCCTTAACAAAACAGTGAAAAGCAGCTTGAGAATGGAAGATGAACATCAACTCAAGGATTWATAGTTTCYACCAAGGYAAGCTGGACATCACTGTTATGAGATTTATAGTCCTTGCAATCAAAACGTGGGCCCACATCTGGAGAGCTGGACCTCACCAGATGGGATACTTCTTCCTTCTTTTGGAAACTGGACCASCACCATCTGGGGATACTCCTTTTGGGATACATCCTGAGYAAAACTAKATCACAYTAGTGTATAGAATTGTGACGTAAAAATTTGGAARAGAAACTGCTGAGAAAGCTGATGAGTACCCCTATAAATACCTGTAAGCCTCAACTATGGGTGTGCAGTTGGAGGGAAAACTTCCAGCACTGTATTGCTCATACTTTACCATATTAATTAATAAATTGATTGCTGCTTMAATATTGGCCAAGTCAAGCTTCTCATTTATAACATTCCATACAGCTCTGAAATCCCAGGTGGGAACTGCTGGGCTTTCCAGGAATGGATTATCCACAGCTCATCCCTTTCCTCCCCACGCAGAGGTGCCATTCCCTTCACTGACCTGCTGCAGCTCACAGGGCAGGAGAGAGGCAGCAGCAGCCACCCCCAGCTCCAGGTGCTTCATCCCGACCACGCAGAATTTCTCCAGGTGCAGATCCCGGAGGATCCTGGGCAGCCCACGGCTCCACACCCCGGGTTTGATCAGCAGCACCGTGCAGAGAAGCTGTGCCCCTGCAACAAACACAGAGGGGTTTGTTTACTGCCCTGGGCATGGGGAAACCCGGCAAGAAGTTCACAAAAATACCAAAAAATGAGTCCATAAAAAACCTGGGTAGAGAGGATCATTTATTGATTTGGGTTCGCTTTGTTGGGGTTTCAGATTAAAAATGTATCTGAAACAGTCCAAACTTGGAGGTTTCTCCGTCAAGGAAATCTGCTCCAGGTCCTAAAAGTTCTTGTGGCAGCTCTGTCGGATAAGATTCAAACCTTTATATTACAGATTAATGTTTTAAGAGAGATAAAATATTCCCTTTTGCATTTTTCATGTGAACCATGGTGATTATGTGATGTGATCCTTGAGCAGCTCTTACATTCTTACTCTGGTGTTCTGTGTATTTTAGAGCTCTGTTTCAGAGAGGCACTGACAACCCTGACAGGTCCCKATTAATGTCATAAACCAATAATTAATTGAATTGTCTTTACCAAAATTGACATTCCAGAAAAAAACTTTCTGCTTCTGACACAGCTCTCCCAGCACAGCTGCCAGGAAGGTGCAGCACTATGAGGAGCAGAAAACAAACCAGACCAAGGAAGCTTTGCTGTCTGATGAAAATGGATTTAAAGGCAGAAAATACATAAATTCRGTTTTTAAATGACAGCATTTTCAAATTTTTAGTCTTGCTAAAGTACTTGCTACCAAGAGTATAGTTAATATTTTATCCTTATAACATCTTCTGGAGATTTATTGGCAAGTGCAGTGTCAGAACCAGTCTGTGAGGCCCAGGAACTGCTGGTGCTGAACCACATCAATCAGCAGGAGCACAGGGGAACATCCTYCAGGCTGCTGAGACTGATCCAAGCTGATCTGTTTGGGTACAAAACATGTCATTTTCTGTTTCTGTACACCCCAGTACTAATTACACAGATGTCAATGCAGCAAAGCATCAAGGCTACCTCCAACTTAATGCTGTTATTTCCAGGTGACAAGCAGGACGTGGCACAGAAACACAGGATCAAAAATAAAATCCAAGATGATTTCCCCCCCACTTGATATGGAAACTTAACCCTTGTGCTGCAGGGAGCCCTCCTGTTACAGATGTGCTGTTTTCCTCACATCATTCCTGAACAGAAAGGTTCCATAGCAACAGCCTGGAAGTGCAGGGAGCTGCTGGGCTCCACCTCAGCAACCTCACCCCTGTGTGTTATGTAAGCACTCAGTGGCCTCCAGATGTTTTCCTCACCATCTGCTATGTTTTTGGGCAGATATTCTCATTTTTCTGCTGTGTGAGTCACTACCTGCTGCATATTTAGGATTTTAGACACTTCAGAAGGATTGCCAGCTTGGTTTGGTCAGACACCTTGTCACCCAGAGCTGGCTTTCTCTCCTCAGCAATTACAAGTAACAAGGACTAGAGAAAATACCACTAATTACCAATGGAACAATCTCTGCTGATCATGAATGAGCAGAGGYACCTGTTTGGCAATGTTCAAACCTGCCTGATTTCCAGTTCTGGCTGCTCAGAGCCTTTCCTGGTCTTTATTACGTTCCTCTACTTTGTAATATTTTTAGATCCATTCTTCACAATCCTTTCCTTTTTGCCTCCCCCCAAAAATTATTACATAGGTTTTGATTTCATAGCCTAACTGAAAATAGAGTTTAGTTTATATGCTATTTATAGAAAATAGTTCAGATAGGTGTGACTTCAAATAAGTGGGAYCTCAAGCAGATACCACATCTGGCATGCTCAGGGGGCATCAGGCTGGATTCCAGCCTAAGGAAAATGTTGGTATAATCCTTTTTTTTGCTTATTTTGGGTTGGTACATTCAGATGATTTAGTTCCACCAAGTCCTTGTCAAAGGACATTTCTCCATTTGCTCTTCTCTCACCTGCTTGCAGGAAGGAGAACAGGGATTCTGCCCGGCACCTCCAGCTCTCACCCACTACAGGAGAGAAGCAGATTTGAGTGAGTTTGGTGTGCTCTGAGACAATCTGAGAACTGTGCTATCATCTCTACATAAAGCAGCCAATATTACACACTGATATTTTAGGGTGTAACACTGGGACATGGATGGATTGATTTCAGATGTCCTGGGACACCCTGGGAGGGGTCACTTTTCCCCCTTCTCTGGTAACCCCAGGAGCACAGGCTGAGCAGGGCTGCAGGTCCCAAATTGCTGAGTTTGCAGGGATCCCCAGGATGAGGTGAGAGATGAGGAATCTGACTCCATGTTCTCAGAAGGCTGATTTATTATTTTATGATATTATATTATATTATATTAAAGAATGCTATACTAAACTATACTAAAGAAAGAGAAAGGATACAGACACACGGCTTAACAAAAATTATAATGAAAACTTGTGACTGACCCCTCAGAGTCCAACACAACTGATGGTGATTGGTCATTAAGTAAAAACAATTCACATGAAACCAATCAAACAATGACCAGTTGGTAAACAATGTCCAAACCACATTCCAAAGCAGCAAAACACAGGAGAAGCAATCAGATAATTATTGTTTTCATTTTTCTCTGAGGCTTCTCAGCRTCCCAGGAGAAGAAATCCTGGCAAAGGGATTTTTCAGAAAATYTGACAGTGACACTAAATCATGCTGGATCTTGYTTACCTTTTCTGGGATTTCAGGGAGTGGTTAACAGTGGTTTTAAACCTATCTGTGCTCCTAATACTCCACAGTCAGCTCAGATGCTGCCCTGTTTCTGGTGTTTTGTTTGATGTTCCCTCAGAAACAAAGAGGTGCTGTGGATCCTGAGTGCTGCTGATAAAACCTCCCTGGCACTTCCCCAGCCAGCCAGGAGTGGCTGCTCCAGTGGTTKTCCAGGGGAGCAGAGCAGGATGAAAGGAGTCTGGGGAATCAGAACTCAGGACAAAAGCCAATGGAAAATGTTCCCTTCAATTTAATGCAAAACCTGCAGTGACCTGGAGATGAGCACAATCAAGGCATTTCAGGCACAMGAGAATTGAGAAGTTATCAAGATCTAGGGCACAGTGAGGGGAYTCCTGCATCAGACTGATAAAATACTTCCTTTTCCAGTGACTGGCAAATTTAGTCACTGTAACATGCAAGGTAGATAAGAGAAAACTAAAATCTGTTTGTCAAAACAGAATTACCTTTTTTTTTTTTTGTATTACTGTCCAAAATCCATGCTGGTTTTCCATAGTTATGTGTCTAGAAGGTATTTAGCCAAAGAGTTGGTTTTGTTTTTGTTTTTTTTTTCCTAATGAGCCCTCTTTCTCTTTCCACATGTTTGTTGCAATAATAAGAGCACAAATAACAGGTGGAACCAGCCCTAAGGTCCTTGCCTTGTCTCATAACTTTTTAGCTTATCCTCCCAGCACCAGCTTTTTTCTTTAGTGCTGGGGTTACCTTAAAGGACTTTCAGGATCTGTGAATCCCATGGTGACCTGGGCAGCACTGGGATGTAAATGACAGAGACACAGGAAATGCACCTTCTGCTCTGATTTCATCTCTCTAAAACAACATGAAAATCATCATTTCTGGGATCTACACCTGAAAAAGGCTACTAAAGAGCTGACATTAATTACTTTTCCAGCTGACTTTGCACACCATCCCTCAGCAGGTGGTTCTCAGGAATGTGGAGAGGAAATGTGACAATACTCACACCTTCCCCCAGCACCAGGGGGACCCAGCTGGCCTTTCCTCCCCAGCTGCCTGGGATGAGGATGTCTAACCAAAGGTTTACTAATCCCATTTCAATGGCTCTGACAGAAGACACACAGTTTTTTCAATCTATTTAAGAGTCTAAAATAACTTGTTTTTTTTTTTTTTTCAAGAGGCAGCTGGTGCTTACCTGTGGTCTTSCCTTCAGTCCTGGAGCTCCTGCCAGGTGGTGGCAGGAATTTCCCAGCAGGGCGGTGCTCTGCATCTGGAGAAGGAAGGACAYGTATTTTTATGGATTCAAGATGGGAAACCTTCAATGTCTGGGGCAGGAGGGTGACAAAAGTAATTTTATTTAGCAGAGCAGATGTTCKACCTGCTACAAAATATTGTTCTTGAGCACYGAGGTCTCTCCATTTCTCCCACAACAATAAAAACACAAGGAAAAATGGAATTACCTTATAAAAGAGACCGTGCAGGATGCTGAAGTTTGGCCTCAGCTGTGCTCTTTTGCTCCTCACAGTGGCTTTGGTGCAAAAAGCTGGCACTGCCATTACAACCTCCCTCAATAAATTGAGCTCACAGCTCTGCTTTCCTCTTATCCTGCCTTTCCATCTCAAGATAACTTTAATTAAGGGCTGCAGTGCATGAACTCTTTAAGAGTTTTAGGCACCACTTTGGGATGTCTGATGCCTTCTCTTCTGAAGMCTACTCTTCTTGCTCACCAGTCTCAGAGAGGACACCCCCATAGTTCACTGACAAATCAAACTTGTGAGCCTAAACCCAGGATCTTTTCCCAGACAAATCCTTCTTCATGGTATTCAGCAAAGCAAATTTGTTACTGCACACTACACAGGCACAGTGGGTTTGACACAAGTGGCTACGTTTTTGTTGATGACAAAGGACTTTTCTTCCCCAAGGAAAGATAAAGGAAAGGCTGTAAATTCAAAGCACGAATGCACTTATGGGACTGCATCACTCCCCTTCAGCTGATACATGGTGTTACCACAATCTTTGATTTCTCTCTGCCTCTGAGTAATCATAAAATCCCACAATGGCTTGGGTTGGAAGGGACCATCTTGTTCCAGCTCCCTGCCAGAAACTGTCAGGGCTCAGAACTGTTTCTCTCTGGGTGAGAGGAGTCAGGCAGCCCCAATTCTTCTCTGAATATTTCACATTAAAAGAAAACAGTGGGAGCTTGTATTCTGCTGCTCTAAACCATCCAGTATCAATAACCCCACAGTCTGCACAGTGATTTAGTTTTAAGAGGCAAGGCTATACATTTCCTGCTACAGYAGGAAACTATCAAATTTACTGTGCTGAAAGATCGATGCTGGCACACATCACTGAACCCTGAGAAGCTTTTGACAGCAAAGGTCTCCATTCCTCTCTTCATTCTCCTCCAGGATAAAAAGAAATTCTCAATAAATCTGTTTTCTTACAGACTGGTCACACCTTCAATCTCCTTGAGCACAGGGCAAGGCTGAGGCATCAAGCTGCWGGTCTGGCACCACAATTAGGGGCCCACATTTAGGTGTGAGAGCTCTTGGGCTATGTTCATCAGTTTSTCTTACAGAAAGGGTTTAAAATGCATGGTATTATTTACTGATCTTGCCAATTGCTCTGATATCTAATTAGTACTTATGGAGTACCTCAAGATCATCAGAAAGGGCACCAGGCCAAGCACAGCCACATTAATTAAAAAAGCCACCTTGTAGGTGACCTCACTGGCTCCTGCTGGGTTCATTGCCTCATCATAACTCAGCCAAGCACAGAATTTACCCCCACATGATTACATTCTCCTGTGCCTGAGAAAACCCCCAGCCCTGGATTCCTTTGTCCAAGCTCAATCAACTCCCACACCCCCTACAGCTGAGGAGGAGAACACAAACACTAAAACCGTGCCTTACCAGTCACCAAATCTGCCTCTGTGAAGAAGAGGATGGCTTGTCTGAAGGTCACCTCTGGGGTCAAGGCCATGAGTGCCTGTGGGAGGCTGTCAGCTGTGCTGAGCCTGTCCCTGCCCTGTGTCCATCCCTGCAGGGCAGCTCCCAGGGCCCGGACGGCGTCGATGCCGCGGAGCGCGCACACCAGGACGGGGCTGGACGTCAGCGTGCCCAGGCTGCTCTGCCAGTGAGRGTCCCCAGCCTCAAAAGGGGTCACCTCCCTGGCCTGGCACCCAGTGAGGTGGGGCAGCCACTTCAGGCCCAGCAGCTCGAGTCCTGAATCAAGAAAAATGTTTTTAGCARCAGGCAGCAGCTTGTGTTTTGTAGAAGTTGTGCTTTCTTTTGGACACAAACATTTTATTTCACGTGGATTTTTTTCCCTGCACAAGTTCCAATGCTGTTCTGACTTCTGTTTCATCCAGAATGGACTGTAAGGCAAATCTAGGAATATACTGGGAAAACCCATGAYATGCAAATTCTAAGAAATGCCATTAGAGTGAAGAACAAAAAAAGGGCTATCTGGGAAATCAACAGGGAGCCACAGGGAGCAAGTGCCATGATTTGATTAGAGAGCACAGCTAATGGAGGAGAGTGGAAAGGGAATCACTGAGAGTACACTGATAACAACGTGGCTTGGCACAGCATAATCCATAATTATGGATCCTTTAGCACCTCTCAGAACACTTTAAGCAATGTTTAGCAGAATAACAAACTACAGCAGAATGCTGACTTGTCTCTAAAGTAGTTTCAATGTTGTTGGGGTTGTAAAGTTGTCTTCTGACTATGTAGGAGGTATTTAGGGCTCAATCCATGAGTGCTGGAAGTTTCTGTTGGCTCAGATCTCAGATACAGAACTTCATAGGATTTTAAGCAGTATTTCAACAGAGTTTTGGGAGAACCAGATACAYCACAGTGTGAGACAGGCAGACTCCGAGCCCTTTGTGCCCACAGCTCCTGTGTTGTCACACTTCAGTGCAACCTGCACATGAAATTACATAAATCCCTGTCCTGCCTAGGGCCTGACAGCCCTTTTCATGCACATGTGAGCAGCCAGTGTGGGGACAGCCTCGCTGCTCCTCCCACAGGGGAACCGGAGCGTGAGGGGCCTTGGTTCTGCTCACCAGGGCTGTCACTGCAGTCACAGAACAGAGCTGGGACTGCCAAATTCCTGTCCCACTTCCAGCCCAGCCTTACCTCCCCCTGCTCAGGGAGGGACACAGTGCTCTGTGTTACATAAAAGCTCTGCAAGCCCAAGCATTACTTGGAACTCATCTGACGCTCTCTGAAGCAAATTATGCCCACCTGAGCTGTTTGTGACTGCCCATAACAAACCAAGAGAAATTCTTCACCTCTCTAGGGGGGTACACAAAGAAACCCATTCTTCCTGAGGCCCCTTCACCACATTTTCCATGATGTTCCTGCTYTGCTAAAAAGGATAAACATTCCTGCCCAAGGTCTCCAGCCCTGCCCAGAGCTGGGTTACCTGCACTCTGAGGCTGATCCCTGAGGGGGGGCAGCAGGATCTGCTGGAGGAGCTCCCCAGCACTCTTCAGAGCCTGCATCCCCACCAGTGTCAGCATCACCACCTGCTCCATGCCGGGCTCAGCAGRGAAAACTCGGTGGCACAGGAAATCCAGAGGGATGGGATGGGGCTCGGGCACCGCGCTGAGGTTTCCTCCTGTCCAGGGAAAACATCAAAACAAAACTGTTACCCCATGAAAACACAGCTCAGGCTTTTTGCTGTGAAGGAATTGTGTAAATCCCAACCAGCATTTCACTGTCTCCTCACACTGTAGCTCAGGAAAATCCTCCTGAAGGAGGAATATTAACACAGCAAAGCCCCTCTAATTAGTCCCAGTCCTTCCCTGGAATTACATTTTGCCGTGTCAAGCAAATACATTCCTTGTAATTTTGATATCCTTATTCACACCATTAGGCAGAGCTGATAGATCTATTCCAAAATAATTTAAGGCATCAGTTTTGGGATGATAACTAATGACTGACTTCACATTAAATCAATACCTCATTTTGCTTTCTAGGACATTGCAGGGCACACAATTGGGAGCTAATTTGGGGACTGCTGTAACTCTGTGCTTCTACCCATGGTCCTCTTGGGAACAGCACAGCCTGGAGAATCCCTGGCCCATCAGAAAACCCTGTCTGTTCCATACTGATTCACTACATGATTATGTAAGCAATAAACATTTATTTACTTASTTATTCCTACATCATAACATTTCATCATGCTAGAGAATTGTGAATGACATGCATTTAATTTTCATTTTTCCTTAGGATTTAGAGTCACTTTTTGAAGAGCAATATGTTTTAACTCAAAGCCCTGGCATCCAAATTTTCAAATAATTAAATTAAATTAAACTAAGTTAGCTTCCTGAACACAAAATCCCCCAACATGTAGTTAGTGAAATAAACATGGGATTTTTTTACTCCAAGTGTACAGAACTAGGAGGTTTAAGACTCACCCATGTGAGTCATAGATTAAGAACAGAAAACCCATTTCCTTGCTGTTTGAAATCCTATCAATCTCCCAGCTTTGAATGAATGAGCTACCAAAGTGAATACAACTGTACAAACTGAAATTTAGAATATKTGAGTAAAATGAAATTGGAAAGTGCCTTTTCTGCACCTACAGAACTATAGCTGACAGCATTTATCACTTCAGCACATTCCAGTTCTACACACAGCCCACAATTTATCTCATTTTAATATTTTGACTTCTCTTGAAACTATGGCAATAAATACGTATTGATTTGCTATTAATCTTCTAATTACCTTAATTAAGGCTTAATTGGATGTTACTGTGTCGTGTTTCAATAATTTCTTTTTGCATGTATCTTTTAACTTACTTTATAAAGGTATTTTCACTTTGATTTCCATTGAWTRTTCCATGACAGTTACTGTGATTGACTGGCAGCAGAACTGTCACTGACATTTTATMAAAATCCTTCCTCTAGGATTTTTCTCCTGAGAAGCTGAGAGGCCTCAGAAAATAAACGTAAACAATAATTATCTGCTGCTGTGGAATGTGGTCTGGAGATGGTTTACCAACAGGTGCACCTTTGATTGGTCTCATGTGAATTGTTTTTACTTGATGACCAKTCCCAGTCCAGCTGTGTCGAGGCTGTGAGCAGTCACAAGATTTTATCATACTTTTCTAGCCTTCTGATGTCTCCTCTCTCTTTCTTTAGTATAGTTTTAGTATAGCATTTTAAATATAATATATCTCATAAAATAATAAATCAGCCCTCTGAAACATGGAGTCAAGATTCTCTTCTCTTCCCTCATCTTGGGGATCCTRGAACACCGCCACACAGAACAGTAAATGAGATCCTACAGACAAACAGCAGATTCCTAATGGTTTTATCCAGGAAAATCCTTGTTAGTGTGGCTGCTCCATCCCTGCAAGTGTCCAAGGCCAGGATGGACAGGGCTTGGAGCAACCTGGGATAGTGGCAGATATCCCTGCTTGTGGAATGAGATCACAGAATCACAGAATAATGAGGTTGGGAGAGACCGCTAAGATCATCGAGTCCAGCCTGTGCCCCAACACCTCAACTAGACCACAGCACCAAGTGCCATGTCCAGTCTTTTTTTAAACACATCCAGAGATGGTAATTCTACCACCTCCCTGGAAAGGGCATTCCAGTACTTTATTATTCTTTCTGTGAAATTTCTTCCTAATATCCAACCTGTACCTTCCCTGACGTAGCTGGAGACTGTGTCCTCTGGTTCTGTCTGGTTCTGTCAGTGCTGTCTGGTGGCAGAGACCAACCCCACCTGTCTGCAGCCTCCTTTCAGGAAGGTGTAGAGAGCAATAAGGTCACCTCTGAGCCTCCTCTTCTCCAGGATAAACAGCCCCAGCTCCTTCAAACGTTCCTCACAGGGTTTGTGTTCCCAGCCCCTCACCAGCCTCGTTGCGTCCTCTGGATGTGCTCAAGCATCTCAACATCCTTCCCAAACTGAGGGGCCTGAACTGGACACAGCACTCAAAATGGGGCCTCACCAGTGCTGAGTACAGGGGCAGAATGACCTCCCTGCTCCTGCTGGCCACACTATCCCTAATTGTTCCAGGTTGCAAGGCAAGATGTTTTCTATTACCATCTGTATAGCAGTTGTCTTTTGTCAAGTGGGCAGTTTGCCTTATCTCTCTCTGAGTGATCACAACCACTCCTCTCTTGGGAGGGGACATCTGCTGATAACAGCTATTGAATGTCCCTGCATGGCTGATAAGAACTACAGCATCCCATTGGGAGATGTGAGCCCAGAGGGAGGAGCCAAGTATTCCTACCCAGATATAATCTGGAGACTCTGGAACACCAGCACAGCTTCTCCACTGGATTTCCCAGAGGAACAGCAGCTGCCTCTTCCACTGGATCTTCAGAGGAAGAGACTGCACCTTTCTCCAGGATCCCTGCTCCAACAGAACCACTCCTGACACTCCAGGAAGGCTGCAGCTACAATTCCAATGGGACTACTGCCAACACCCTGACCCACAGGGTGTCAGGCTGTGTTCTGACTCTGTCAGTGTTGTTCTAGTACACTGCATTGTTTATTTTATCCTTTTATTTTCTTCCCTAGTAAAAAACTGTTATTTCCTGCTCCCATATTTTTTGCCTGAGAGCCCCTTAATTTAAAATTTATAGCAATTCAGAGGGGTGGGGAGGGTTTACATTCTCCATTTCGGGGAGGCTCCTGCCTTCCTTAGCAGACTCTTGTCTTTCCAAACTGAGACACTAATGCAGGCCAGGATGCCATTGGCCTTCTTGGCCACCAAGAAGATGAGGTTTGAGGTCCCTCCCAGCCCAGAGCAGTCCCAGGTGTGTGCTCCTGGAGCCCCTGACGTACCCAGGCTGTGCAGCGTGGCCGCGGCGTACGGAGCCCCGTGGAAGCAGAGCGATGGCTCCTCTCCAGCAGCTGCAGGGGGGAGGCTGTGCCCGCTCCCAGGGCCTGCCTCTGCCAGCTCCTCCATCAGCCCTGTGCTCAGAACAGCAGCAAATGTGAGCAATGCTGAGCTCAGCTCAGCCTGACATGAAAACACTCTGCTGTCAAATGTTTGAGTCACTGGTCACAGCTCCGCTGCAGACRGAGCTTACCCCAGACACCAAACTCAGCTGAACCATCCCCTCTCCCCAAAATCACTTAAAAAGGGGCAAGGAGCTCTTGAAAACTGAGGCTGGCCCACAGCTTTCTCTTTTTCAGTAGCACCCAGTTGTTTCTATCTCCTTCTAACTCTGCTGGGAACTGAAACGTGGAACAAGTGCACAGATGCTGCCACAGAGCTCCTGAATTTGAATAAATATCTTAAATAAGGTGGTGTCCACRAGGAAGAGTCCCAGATCTGAGCCCAGTGCTCACGTGGAGGCCCTCAAGGTGTCTCACACTTCCAGGTATGAGGCCAAAGTCCTGCATCCCACAGGGCCCTCGTGGGCCGGGAGGTATTGCTGGGGTGACAGACCTGAACAGAGACATCATGTTCTGCTCCTGTGATTTCCAGCCTGGAAAATATCCCATTCCACYCCACTTTTACAGACACTAAGTGCTTAAAGCCACAATCTCTCAGCTCCCATTCTCCCTCTAAAGAGCTGGGCTGTGCACAGGCAGTGCATTAAGGTGTTGCATACAGTACATTTCCACAACAATTAGTTCAGCCTTCTGTAATAATGTTTCAGGCCACAGTTTTAAAGGCTTGTTATTTTTTAAATTACTTTGTACACATTTGATTGCTTCCTACCGTACAAGCCTGTCAAAAATTCACTGTAGTGGAGCATGGGAAATGGATTATTGGTGTTAGAGGCTGATGGCAAAGCTTGGATGTCAAATGTACCACTGACAATCACCTGCTCCTCAAAATTCAAAAGGCATGAGGCACCAAAAATGGGTCATCACTGTCCCAGCAGTATTGCCTGTTGTTTATTCAAACTCAGGGCATGGCAGAAAGTAAAGCTTGGYCAAAAAATGTGTGGTGTTTGGACCTCAGGACACAGATCCCACCAATTTATCTGCTCTGTTTCAGGAGTATTTGTCAAGTTTTAACTTGCTTTGAAAATTGAACAGCATTCGAGACCCTGAAGGGGAAACTGCTTTTCATATTGATTACAAATGCAGAATTTCTGAGTGAGGTATTTACCCTACTCCAATCTCAGTGCAATGCTGCACTTCCCAGAGGCCAATCCAAAGCTTGTGGGGAAAGAATATCAGCTTCTCCTCTCCAGGGCTCTGGAATATGGACTAAGGTGTTTTCTGCAGTACAGGACTGATGAAAATAGCACAGAACACATGGAAAGAGGCATTTGCAAAATCTGTCACAAACAAAGGGAAAAACCCTGAGGTTCTCTAGCATGAGGGAAAATATTTTWCCTTTCCAGGCTACCCTTCATTCCAGCCCCCCTTATGTATTTCTAGTGGAAACTTCCCCGTGCAAAACATGAACACAAAACATCATCTGTGGCACTGAGGGAAGCTGCAGAAACTGCACTTTTTAATGAGCAACTTTCCCTGGGTGCAGAGGCAGCAGGTGACARGGGGCTGTAATTACTGTGCCATGATTAATCCTCTGTGTCTGCACATGTTTTCAGAACATTCTGTGATAGTCTCAAGAGAAAAAGCCTAGGACTATTTGAATTGCCATTGTTTCCCCCCCTCCCAAACCTCTAAATGTTCTTTCTTATTGTGGATAAATTAAAGAAAGCAATTGGGCTGGGGATGAATGTCTCCATCATGGGCAGTGTGGGATGGTGTTAATGGAAGGGTCACCCACAGTGATCCCTTTTTGGAAGAGCCAAGCAGGGCAGGATTTCTGTTCCCTCCTGACCACTGCTATTGCCTCTGATCTTCCCCATTTGAGGTCCATTAAGATCCTTAAGAAAACACAAACTCAAGTAAGAAGATTTAAGGCAACAACTTGGCTGGGTTTTGGCAGTCCCTCCATAGAAAATGAGTTATCTTTGGGACGCTTGGAAGTCACAAGGATGCAGGACTCGAAGCTGAGATTGAGAGGATCAGATGCTGCCCTCAGGCTCAGAGGCACAGCTGGATWTTGGCCACCCTACCTCTCTGGGCAAAAAGAGTTTCTGAGAGGAGGTGATTGAGGCCATAAAARCCCAGCAAGAGCTGGGAGGGACCCACAAGGATCCTTGAAATCCAGCTGCTGGCCCTGAGCAGGACAGCCCCAACAACACCTCCATACACTGGGTGTGAGATGCCAAAGTCAGGCCCAGCTTTGAAGTGTCCAGGGACAAYGCTCACAAATCCAAACAGGAGGTTACAACTTCACATAAAAGAAAAACATTTCCTATAATGATGGAACAAAGGCCTAGGGAGGCAGGAGAATCTCTGTCCTTGCAGATTTTCAAGACCTGACAGAAAAAAAGCCCTGAGCATCCTGAGGGAATTCATTGCTGATGCTCTGCTGAACAGGATGTTGGATGAGAGACCTTCTGAGYCCCCTTCCACCTAGAACTACTTGGTGGTTCTAAGTTCAAGAGGACTCCAGAGCTAAAGATCAAACAGCTGGCAAAGGCCAGGCAGCTCTGTTGGATGTGCAGTAGTGACTGATTCACACCTTGGTCTGGAGATTCCTACAGCAACATGAGCAGGCCTTGATATTCCCCATAAATATTCCCTGCCCTGTACAGCTGTGGTTGGACTGCTGATGTGAACACCCTGCAATGCAAACCCTCCCTGGCAGGCTGCTGGGCAGGGCATTACCTGTCAGCAGGGCAGGGATGTGATGTGTGGCATTCTCCTTCCTCAGCAGCAGCACCAGGCAGTGCCTGCGGGGCTCACCAGGGACTTCTCCTCCTGCAGCAGCAGCAGGTGAGCCTGAACTCTTGCCAGGGCAAAAGACAGCAATCTGAAATAATGAAGGGCAGATTAGACTGCTAAATCCAGATGTAATTACTATAGGGCTCAAGCAAATAGATAAATTACAATGGCATAACAAGATCCAGCTCACCACTGAGCCATAGGAACTCCAATATCTGGGTYCTCTGCGTCATCTTTTCCTGAGACAGAGAAACTTAATTTAAACTCAGGGAAGAGGCTTAACACAAAATCATTCTGCCCTGCAGCTGGGCTGGGCTAAAACCAGAGCAGTTGTAACTCAGCTGATAGGTGGTACCATCCACCATAAGTGGATGTACCATAAGTCACTCTAAGATTATCTGGAGTCTCAATTGAAGGGATGATTTTCACATTGGAGCAGTGGTTGCTGGTGTTAACTCCTTAATGGTCACTTAGCAACATGCTTCAAATATCTGGCTATTTGGGCTGTAGTATTTCATAAATAGGTTTGATTCATTCTACAAAATATTATGGGCAGAGACACTGTTATTCCTTAGGCTTGATCACAGAATAAACAGAAAAGAGGGAATTTGTAGAGTTTGATTTGCAAAATTATGCATTTCCTGACTGACATAGCAAAGAACCCTCAGCATGATGATTTGAAGTGTGGGGTCCACTCCTTTGTGAGAGGTGTCATATAATTCCTGTGGGATTTATAATATAACAAGGGCAGCACTGGACTTCTTGCATATGTAAAGTTTGACTGCAYCCTTGCATTTGTGATTATTGCTGTTTCCTTAGGCTGACTTGTCAAAATGCCAAGTGCACTTTACCTCAAACCTATCACTATGTTAGGCAGAGCTTCAAAGAAAAAAAAAAAAAGTTATTTTTGAAAGCTCTTTTTGAAACCCATCTGGAATGCACTGAAGTAGGGGACTTCATGCTGAAGAGCCCAGAGGGACTGAAGTACATCACCAAGTATCAGTCTGATAGTGAAGACACTTCTCCTGAACCACSTTTGCACATCAGTATTTGGTTCATGGGGCTACTGCCAGCTCTTGCTTATTCTGACATCAGTGGCAAAATTCACATTTGTTTTAGTAGGAGCAGGATGATGAATTTACACTCCTGCTCTCCATGAGAGGTCAAGGCTTTGTGGGGTTTTCCTGCTAYGGAAAAAGCCAGCACTGAAAGCAGCCAGAGCTCACTCACAGGAACACAGAGAGCTGGGAAAGAGGGAATGGGTGTCCTCAGCATTCACTGGAGGAGTGCTGGCACCATCAGCTGCAGGGCAAGGGGTGAGGCAGGGCACAAAGGGCACAGTACCTGCCCTGCTGCCATGCCCAGCACAAGGCCCTGCTGTGCTGAGAGCTGCAGCTGCCGCAGTCCTTGCAGCACAAAGCCCCGGCGGGCACAGGCGGAAAGCACAGCCCCATAGGCACACGGAGGCACCACAGGTGACACCAGCAGAATGATGTCCCCTAGATCAAAGAAAGGGCAAGAAAAACAGCATATTATTGTCACAGGAGCTGTGGTATCAATGCAAGGCAGCTCTCAGAGCAGCTGCCTGCACCTTGAAGCAAACAGCTGCATCCTGAGCAGTGCCCTGTTTTATGGTTTGTTTGCTGCATCCAGCTCATCATGACTGCAATCCAAGGCCAGCCCTTATGGCATCATCAGTAATATCTTTGTGAATCATCATGAGATGAGCCAGGCTGTCTCCCCAGGCAGTGTGCTGGTGCTGGCTGGGCTGTGGGAGCTGTCCCCAGGCAGCCCCTGGCACCCAGGGCAGGCCTGAGCCTTGTAGGCCTGACCATGCTCTGAGTGACCAAACAGGGCAACAAGAACTACTTGTTCTAGCTCAATTTGTCCACCCCAAAGAGCATGAAGCAGCTGTGGCCATTCCTTTCTGCTCTCATTCCTCTCTGCTGTTATTGGTGGTCCCAGCAATCCTGTTCAGCACCCCCTTCTGCTTCCTGCATTTAATCTTCATCCCAGACCTCTATTGTGGCACAAGCTCCTGAAGCTCTGGACCACCTGTGATCTCACCTTTGGTTTGGTACCCTCTGGGGCCTCACAGGTTCCTTGGACATCATGGCAATGGTCAGCCTGCCCTGTCCTACCTGATCCTCTTCCAGCAGCTCTGGCTGCTCGAGCTCTCRTTGAGTCTCTCATCCCAGTACAAATGATTGTAGGCACAACTGGAATTCACCTTGGGTTAGAACTTTGGGTTTTTAGACTCCTGTTCTCCAAGTTGAATCCCAGGCTCCCTGCCAACCCTGAGCAAGCTCAGGAGGAGCCTCCAAGGCCTCCTGAGCAGCCCCCACATCTTAAGCAGTGTGAGACAAGCTCAAAACTTTTCCCTGAAGCCTCTGACCTGCCTGAGCTCCCTGTTTTTACCATGACCTCCACTATTACACTTTCTCAGTTCTAACACAGCTTTTTTATCCCTCACAATGTATATTCAGATCTCCATAAGCTGCCAAGAGTGAACTCTGAAGACAAATCCTTAGTACCACTTCTACATGGGTTTCCTCTAGGCTGCCTCAGTAATTTCTCACAGCTTTAACCAATAGATTTATTGAGATTGGAGGATTTTTCATTGTGTCCCAGTTGATTCTGAGGGTAGGACAGTGAATATTTCTTTTTTTTCTAGACTTTGTGATATGGATATCTGTCCTGCCAAGACTCAGCTTGGTAATTCAAAGCAACAGCACCAAAACAAGGGAAACCTTGTATTRGTCACTAAGGATGGGACAGGCAGGATGGTTCTTTGCCTAAAATCTCTGTTTGGCTTTATGGCTTTAACACTGGCTTTTAGCCATATTCATGATATGGGAACAGTCAAAATCTAAGATTGTTGGTGGTAAGATTTTGGTTCCGCTCCAGTTGATAACACATTAAAAACCATTTTTTTGCACACACATATCCCAAACCCACAAGAATATCTGCTTGGGTCACCAAAACTGATTACTGAGAAGGGGCAGGTCTGCCTAGGTGCAGTACCTCTGCTCTGCATGGGTAAATATTCCTGCTCCAAGAGGAGCTACTGGAGACCAGAGGGAAGGAGTCACTGAATGTTTCTTTTCCTGAAAACCCCAAGGGTGTCTGCTCCTAGAGCTGAGTTTCAGCTCCTCTTGCCAGAGCAAAGTTATCTGAGGAGCAAAGCTTGACAGTGACTTCTGAGGCTCCATGCAGATGGAACGTGGTGTGGTGGAACTCAGCAGCCCACAGCAAATGTGAATCATTAAGGGCCATAAAAGGAAGGGGAGGCAGCAAATGTGACTCATTCCATCAGTAGCCACCAGCTGCCATCAATCCCAATCCCAAATAACAGAGCCAAGGGCTGCCTGCCAAACTACCTGAGTTAACATGAGCCAAAAGATGAAAAACTGTCTCAAAATTGGTTTTTTCCTTTCTCCCTTCTCTATTTTCCTTCCCWTCTACTCCCTTTTCATCTTTTTGCCTTATGCTTCCATCCTTTWCTCACGGATTCTTTTCTTTGGCAATGTAATTCCCCAAGCCTTCCTTCCCTGTCACTCCAGTCCTGCTTTCCTTTTGCCATCTCCTCCCTGACAGCTGCTGAACTTCTGCTCCCCTCTGCTCTCCCTTCATTCCTGTGAATGAAATTCCCACCTTCAACCGGGCCAGCAGAAACCAGCCAGGAGCATTGTCCATCCCCAGATGGGCTGTGCCAGGCCCACTCCAGGGGATGCTGGCCTTTCCAGCAGGAGCCCAACACCTTTTAGCCAGGCAGGGCCTTGGCAGGTGTCCCCTGGATATTGCTGGTCAGGTTTGCTGCTGCTTAGGTACAAATTCAGGGGCTGAACASTGCTCCTACAAAGGGAAAATGGGGATGTGAGGTGATAACCCATTGATATTAGTCACATAAAATGCTCTCCTTTCTGATTGTGGTCAGTCCTGCCCTAAACAAAGCTTTAACCTTTTAATTCCCCTGATTYTAATATTCACTCTTCAGCAGGAGAGGCAAAGGATCTCTGATCAATGAACCAGCAGTTTAAGGACTCTGTTAGCTCTTCATGTGGCTGTTTCTTTGTGCAGAGATTTCCTGTGAAGTGTTTTTTGTTTCTTTTTTCCCCTTTCAGTGACATCCAAGCAGCACCCAGGARTCCAGCAGCTGCTCCCATGAGGAGGATGAGGTGGTGCCACTTCTGTGCTGCTTCATTTCAGGCAACAGTGTCCCACTAGAAATTCATTCCTGCCTCCAGAACTGGCCAGGTCACAGCCCTGAGCAATGCAGAGGCAGAATTGCCTTAGCTGGGCTGGAGCAAAGTGATGTTATCAGTGAAGGAGAACTGTAAACCCTCAAATTTCATTTCCTAGCWCTGACCTTTGGTAGTTGAGACAAGCATGGCTGGAGGTCGAGGCAGCACCAAGCCCTGGAGGTCAACTTTTTCTTCATRTGCTCCTGCCCCAGCTGGTGGAGGTCTCTGAGAGCTGCAGAAAAATGATAAATATTAAATGAAAAATATTAAAAGGTTCTGACTCAAACCTACTTTCTGTGACAAATCCAAGGCCACAGAAGCTTCTCTGGTAAAACTGCTTTACTGGAAAAGCCATTTCAATCCCTTGTCCGTGACACGAGCTGCATCAAGGTCTCTCTGACTGAACATCTTTTCATATTACTCCCCCTGAGGCTCTCTGTGTTCAATTAAAAGTAGCTAATGRAAAGTAGTCAGCTTGGCAAAGAAATCTGGGAATCAAGAAATATGTCAGGCTGCACTAGCAGAGCTTTTCCCACCCACAGACACATCCTAGTTGCTATTCACTTTGGGTTCTTTAGGCTGAGTTTAACCAGTTTGAAGGGTTCGTGTTAGGCAACAAGCATGATCCAGTCTGGCAGGGATGTTCCTGCCAGAGAAACTTCCACAACATTCCTGCACATCCAAAAGGACCCAATCAGGGCAGGGTGAACAGAAGGTGTGCTTGAAAGCCAGGGACTGTCTGGGAACAGTTTTGGCTGGGACTGTGAGCTCAGGCTGCTCAGGCAAACCTGCCTCATCCCCTGCCACCACCACGGAGCTGGCTGGAACACATCCTGCTTGCTCACTCCCAGGAGCCTGTAGCATTTGCAAGTCTAATCTGAAAAGGGCAATCTGAGCTGCAGTTTGTATTCCTGTCTCCCAACAGACCAAATTACCAGCATTAGGAGAAAGACAAGTGCATTATTTAGGAGGTAGCACTGCTCCGGACTGAGTTATACCAGAGGAGCAGAATTTATCATCTTTGTAAGAGGAAAAATGCATCCCTGAGGAAAATAAACAAATAAAGAGAATGAAACTCGACCAAATTGATTTTTTTTTTGACATCTTAAACATAAAAATGGTGAGAGTTGCTGGTTGTGGCTGAGAGCAGAGCTGAACTCTGACACATAATCCTGCACAGCAATCCACAGGTTAATTCCACATGGCTCAGCTTTGCCACTCACAGAAYGCACTGACAGCAGTGCAGAGCATCTCACCTCCAGCCTGCTGCCTCTGCCTGTGCCACCCTGCCCCCAGAACAGGCAGCATCCCTAAAAACCTCTTCAGAACCTGCAGGTCTGAGCRTTCTGCAGCAGAGTTTCTCATGCAGTTCAAGGTTTATAAGCCACCCTTCATTTTCACACACTTTTCTCATCATCCTCCAAAGAACCTTTTCCTACTGAATCCCTTTATRAGTTGATAAATAGGGGAAAGCCAGAGGTTTCCTAGGAGAGGGTCACTCACTGGCACACAGCCTTGCAGCTCTTCTCCAGCACCAGGTGTCCAAATCTTGCAGCAAGAGTGTGAATTAGGYGCCTGGATACCAGGGAACAGGGAATGGGAAGCAACTGCAACTGTCTCCCTCCTGACACATCCAGGAGCTGAGAGAAGYGGAGCTGGAGCTGTGCCAGGGCAGGTTMAGGATGGAMATCAGGAAAGGTTCTTCCCCCAGAGGGTGCTGGCACTGCCCAGGCTCCRCAGGGAATGGGCACAGCCCRGYGGCTGCCAGAGCTCCAGGAGWGRTTGGACAATGACCCCAGGAGTGCCCAGGGTGGGATTGTTGGGGTGCAGGGCCAGGAGCTGGGCTGGATGATCCCTGTGGGASCCTTCCCYCTCAGGATATTCCATGGTTCTAGGATCTGCTGCAGAAGAGAGAAGGATTTCTGCAGACTGCACAAGTGGCTTGGAAATGCACAAGTAGAGGGATTGCTCCCCCTGCATTGCCGTGCTGCAGGACCCTTGGAGGGCTGACACAGAGATCTCCGAGTGCCTGCCTGCCTGCAGGGCTCACTGCCTGTGCAACAACWGCTCCAAGCTATCCGGGGCCATCACCTGGAAGGCAGGGGCGGGATTCCAGCAGCTCTCCCTCCGAACCAGAGGCACAGCTCCCGGTGCACCCGGCTGGGCWGGGGCAGCGACACGACAGGCTCCGCCCTGCCACAGCCTCGGGCGATGTCCTGCAGGATTCCATGGGCTTTGGGGCCTCTCACACCTAATGCCAGCACTGGCGGCACCTTGCCAGGCTCTGAAGTGTAGGAGGAAGGCAGCTTTTCTGTGGAAACAAACACATGTGTGAGTAAAACATGGAACAACACACCCCAAAGTCATTCACTCCACTCACGGGCTCTTTTCAGATCTGTCAGAGCCAGACTTCAACAAGAGAAACCACCTGGTTACCTGTCCTGGGAATCCATCACCTGGTTACCTGCCCTGTGTCACAGACACATTTTGTGAAAAATCCTTTCCTTAGGATTTTTTCTCCTGAGAAGCTGAGAGGCCTCAGGAACAAAATGTAAACAATGATTATCTGCTGCTGGGGAATGCAACAGGTGCATCTGTGATTGGTCTCATGGGGTTGTTTCTAATTAATGGCCAATCACASTCAGCTGGCTCGGACTCTGAGCGTCAGGAGCTTTTGTTATCATTCCACTTCTTTCCTTTCAAGCCTTCTGATGAAATCCTTTCTTCTATTATTTTAGTATAGTTTTAATATAATATATATCATAAAATAATAAATCAAGCCTTCTGAAACATGGAGTCAGATCCTCATCTCTTCCCTCATCCTGGGACRCCTGCAAACCACCACATCCCTGGGATCCATCTCCTGGTTACCTGCCCTGGGACAGAGATGCTGGCAGCACCTGCATGTGTTTACCCAATAGCAAACCTGAGGTTATTCATGGCAATCTCTTGAAGAAAGGAATTGGTTGCCTCATGTTRGCTGTGAAAAGTTATTACAGGGCAGGTGATGCACTGGACATGTCCCTGCCTGTGGCAGGGGGTGGAACTTGGTGGTCTTTAGGGGTTTTTCAGCCCAAACTGTGACTCTGAGCCAACACTTCAAGTTCCTCTTGTTCATCACCACAAGCAAGGCTMGGGGATTGAAGTGCAGGACAAGAACAGGGGCCTGAGGGAAGGGATGGTTTTGAAGGGCATCACAAAATGGAAATCTGGGGACTTCTTTTTTACATTATTTCCTCCTGGATTAAATACAGATTTTGTACAATGCTCTAAGGTCCAGGCAAATATTTGATTTGCCACCTTTAATTTTCTGCCAGGATTTGAACCCTGACTTCCCTTATTTTTTTCCACAGCTCTTCCCTATGACTCTGGCAAACCTTTCTCCAGCACAACTGGGGCCAAGGAAGTAACCCAGAAAAAGCAAATTTGCCTCCTTTCCAATTCTTACTGCAGATGTCAGAAAATGCAGCAAGGTGTGTGATTTTCTTCCCTTAGGTTTAAAAACATATACAAATGTATCATTTCTTGCATGAGAATCAGAAGGCAGAAAYCAAATCTCCAGAGCAGCTAGATAATGGAGCAACTGGCTGTAAATATTTAAAATAARAATTTTAGAATTATCAAGCTAAGGGAAAAATCTAATTTACAAACTTGCACAGCAGTTCTCAGCTCAAATGAATTGTCTCTTCATATGAAATGTTCTTAAATAATGGTGCATGGTAGAGAGCATTGAAGCAGATCTGCTGCCTGTCAGCTCCTAATGACTGCAGGTTTTATGGTTTTCTTATTCATCTCTGGAGCCCTCCTCCATTTCTCCAGCTCTCACCAGGAATGTGTTCTGTGCACAGCACCCAGACAGCTGCAACTGCATTCCCATTCCTAGGGCAGCCTGCTCTTAGTGCTTTCAAATGCAAAAAGGGAMTGAGGAGACTGGGGAATTTTCTCTGCTTAAGCTGGTCTTCATTCCCCTTCTYCCAGAGGAGAAGGAAGCCCATTTCTCTCCCTCTCAGCCTCCCTGTGCCTTTCCCAAGAGAAATGGATTGTCTATGGCACATCTGAACCTTCCAGAAGAACTTCCTGCCTTAAAAAGAAGCACAAGCCACAAGCAATCTCTAAACTCTGCAGCTAAGGGCACACCTGTTGCTCTGGAATACCTGAATATTATTGTGCTGCTGCAGCAACCAATAATATRCCATAATGCTTTAAGGCAAGCTTCATCATCTCTGTTTCTCAAARGGGAGAAAATAAAGACTTGAATGGRACATGCCAGTATTTGATACATTGATGTCTGCTGTTCAAGACTTTGTGATTTGAGTTCAGAGCCCCACATTGTGTTTATTTACCTTCTCCTGCTGGTCTCCCACCTCAGATGGGATTCTATTAAATAATGTGGTATTTTGGTGATGGTTTATCAGCCAATGCAATTACAGGRCAGATAAATCAGTGCTCCTGCATTGGAACCCAGTAAATTCCCCTGACTGCCCTGGAGGGCTCAAGCTCCTGCTCYGGGGCTCAGAGYCATTGGCACAGAGCCCAAGACCCCTGTGCCTTTGATTTTGACCCATGGAGCAAATTACCAACTTTATGTGAAGAATTKCAAGTCAAGAGAGTTTAAGTAGAATAARAGTTAATTTATCACAGCGTGAAAATGTAGAATTTTGGGGTTTTTAGAATGGGGGTTCAGGAGGCAAYATGGAGGAATCTGGGTGTGTCCAGTCTTTCTCCTTRTTCTTGGCCTCCATCTTCTGCTGTGATGCTGGCAATTTTGGATTGGTTTAAGGTAGAAACTCACTGTCTAACATAGGTGATAGGTATTGGGAAGTTATTGTAAAWAATGTACAGGTAGTTTTTAGTATAAAAAGATAACACWGCCCTGAGGGTGGTCAGTGTGCCTCTGACTGACCTGCTGAARYGACCTCGACAGGCCAGAGAAAGAATTTTATAGATAAGAAACAATAAACAACCTTGAGAATGAGAATAGAAGAGTTCTGACTCCTTCTTCAACTGCCAGGCTGGGAAAAGAGACTTTCTAAAGCATCTCGGGGCCACTGTGACCAGCAGAAGTCCCAAGACTCCTGAAGTCRCACAGGCAATGAGATGGGGGAATTGTGGAAAAGGGAAGCTGGATTTTCTGCAGCTAAAACCTTCAGGAGTATCAGTGGGGAACTAAATGGTTTTATTTAACTCATATGAGCCTGTCCCTGGAGCTCAGGGCACTGAAATGTGAAAGCTCACTGCAAAGGAACAACAGCTAAAGTTTGAGACCCAAAAATGCATGAAGAGTTAAAAATTCAGCTCATGGATATTCAACACCGGGAACAGAAAGAAAGAAACAGTCAAAGCTATTCTATCATTTCTTTTGGGAAAGATACAGGAACTGATAAAGCAAGCCTCGTGCAAATCTGACTCTGATCACCCTGCACCTCAGTGCAGTTACAGATCAGGGAACTCTGGAGGAGAGGCAGAGCCCACCTGAGCTGGAGAGCAGCAGCTCCTGGCCGGGGTAGAGCAGGCGSAGGCCGCAGACATCCAGCCCAGAGCCCAGCAGCAGCCTCAGAGTGTGATGGGTCTCCAGGGGGTTTTGGAAGAGAGCCTCAAACAGCAGCACCATGGCAACCTGGACAGCCAGAGAAAAACATGGAAAAAGCAGGGAAATGCTCCCAAGGCCAGCAGAAGCTCAGAGGTGCAGCCCTGCTGCTCACCTGGAGTTCCCAGCATGGATCTGCACTGCCAGAGCTACAGAGAGGCTTGGGTTTGGTTTGTGTTTATGTGCAGCTCACACACGAGGCTCTMGGCTTTGGGCTAAATCACAGCTATCAATAATTTTCATTTAATCTATTTCTGCTGATATAATTTTGCCTTTTGTCACATAAACCTACTAGTGAAAAACTGCAAGGCCTCTGGGGCAGAGCCCACAGTGCATGCCTTCTGTTTTTCACTTTGTGCAGCACCACTTGCCCATCTTTGGATGATTAAARAATAATAGACCAACTGGTTGTGTCTCTATACCTTTAACAGCACCAAAATCAACACTTAAAAAAACATCAAAAGGCAAACACATCACTGGTGCTGTCCCAGATTTACATTTCAGAGTCTTCTGTACCAGCCTAATCCATTTCAGCCCATCCTGGCACGTAGGAAGACTCACACCAACACATTCTGAATGTTTATACCCAAAAGGGAAGCAAATTATTATTATTATTATTTTCCCCATCAGAGAAACAAATTGTTTTAAAAAGCAAGGGCTTTACAACAGGGAGTTGTGTGGTTCTGTGGATAAGAAATTGTCTAGCTGGGGATCAGACAAGATGATTTTCTGGCCCCAAATTTGAGCATGGTTCTCTTGGATGTTGAGCAGCTCAAGGATTTCCCCAGCTCAAGGTTTATGGCTGCAGCAAACACCAAATGAATCTATCACTACTGGACACTTGAAATGAAATGCTACTGCCCCATAAAGACATTATGAGGCTTTACCATCATGATAAATGAAGATAGAAATTTACTCAAATCATATAAAAGTGGTCTAATTAGGAATAAAAGCTCCATTTCTTTATGTTTGCCTAGCTGAAGCTCTCCAGCTATTAACCCAGTACTCACAGCAGCCAGAAGGAAGAATTTTCCTGTGGCTGCTCTGAGTCCCTGGGGCTGCCTGGGCTTGGGGCCAGCTGTGATAACAGAGCCATCTAGCACAGGGAAGCCTCAGCAAGTGCCAGTGTCCCCTTTCCTCAGGAGCCTGGCACTTGGCCTGGCTCTCCATTGCAGAATGGCTGAGCTGTGCCCAGCCTGGTCTCAGAGATCACCAGTTCTGGCCACTGAACCCTGGGCTTCTGCCTTGGCCTGGTCACTGGGGGCTCCCACTGCAGGGCTGTGCCCAGTTTGGGGCCACAACACAAGAGAGATGTTGGCCTGTTGGAGCAAGTCCAGAGGAGCCCATGGAGATGCCCCAAGGGCTGGGGCCAGGCTGGGGCTGGGGCCAGGCTGGGAGAGCTGGGGGTGCTCACCTGGAGAGGAGAAGGCTCCAGGGACACCTCAGAGCCCCTGCCAGGGCCTGAAGGGGCTCCAGGAGAGCTGCAGAGGGACTGGGGACAAGGGATGGAGGGACAGGACACAGGGAATGGCTCCCACTGCCAGAGGGCAGGGATGGATGGGATATTGGGAATTAGGAATTGTTCCCTGTGAGGGTGGGCAGGCCCTGGCACAGGGTGCCCAGAGCAGCTGMGGCTGCCCCTGGATCCCTGGCAGTGCCCAAGGCCAGGCTGGYRYGGGRTTGGAGCAGCCTGGGACAGTGGGAGGTGTCCCTGCACTTTGCAYAGCTCCAGGGCAGACATCAGGGTGAGCTGCTGCCTGCTGAGAGAGAGGCTCACTGAGCCCTGCTTTGGAAATCAGCCCTGCTGCCTAACCAGCTATGAAAATGTGGCTGTTCCACCCTTGAAGTGTCCAAGGCCAGGCTGGACAGGGCTTGGAGCAGCCTGGGACAGTGGAAGGTGTCCCTGCCCATGGTAGGAGTGGCACTGGTGGCTTTAAGGCCTCTCCAACCCAAAGCAGTCCATGGCTTTGTGACCCTGGGCTGATCCCTGTTGGTGCTGCTGGCCCTGCCCTGCTCTTCTCAGRAAGAACTCATTTCACATGGGTGAGGTCCTGAACATTTTGTCCTGAACACTCCTCACCAAGAGCTAATTGAAATCKCTTTAACCTTCTCTTCTCCTGGGGTAGAGTCAGTACAAATACTCCCTACTTGTTCATACCACACACACAGTTACTCAAGGTCAGACAGAACCAGAACCTTCAGAAATTTCTTGGAATGTTTCTGAGTTTAATCAAAGCTGTGCTGTTTACTGACTTACAGTCAAGTGGTTTCAGGTTATCAAAATTTTGTCTACTCTTACAAATTTGCACCTGGTTGGTAGCAATTTCTCCAACCTACACATTTCAAAGTTTAATCTTCTGTGGCTCAGAGCAATCAGCACATCAATACTGATGACATAAAATACTCAGCTGATATATTTAGGTCTGAGTGAAAAATACTTCAAGATCAGTATTTGTATCAAAGCTCTAGATTGAAATATTCCAGGGCACTTAATTGTCTCTCAGTGTCCCCCCTGAGCCCCAGGGGAGGAAGGAGGGGGTTGTTTGTTGTTCTTTACCTCGATGTCTGTGTCCCTGCAAGCCTCCATGGCACTGCTGTCAGGGAAGTGTTTGTCATCACTCTCAACTGTCTGCCAGTAAAATCCCTTTGGCACTGCAAACGCCTTCTCCACAGCCTGAAATGCACAAAGGACAGCTCTCACTTCCATGTTACCTTGGTCCCTTAAAATAAAGCAGGAAAATCAGGATCTTGTGGCCACAGAGCACACAAGGATGCAGCTAGTGGATTAAACTCAGCCCAGTGTTGTTAATTTATGTCATTTGCTTTCTTCCAACTATTCCAGTAGCTTTCTTTAAGTGATATCCCAAGAATATSAATCTGCAACTGCTTRCCAAGAGCCTGAGCATTCCCAGGGTCCAACCCAGTGACTCCCCAACATGCAGAGCACCTCCAGACATCACCAGGAGCTGCATCCATCAGCTGAGACKTCAATTCTCCACAACGGTGCTGAGCACTCAGCAGAAAAGGCATTTGTGAAAGCAGTGCTCTAATTAACCAATCAAATGGAAGGGTAGGGAAGGGATTGCATGAATTTCTACATGCCTGTAGCCAAAATAGCACATTTCTCCTGTGCTCATGTCACCACAAGTGACACATATCTGTTAGCCTCATCGTGCCACATCCTCATGGACAGGCAAAAATCTGGCATTTAGGTCACAYCTCCACACAAGCACAGCATTTCCCAGGCTCAGCACCTTATTTTGTTTTTCATCCATTTTCTGGGCAGCCAAGCAAGCAACTTGTACAAGTGCAAGGGTAAGGATGTGTCACTCAGGAAAGGAGAATGTGCTGTGACTGCACGCTCTGTAAGCAAGGCCACAGTCCAGGGACAAAGGCAACCCTTGAAAGTCACATTTGTCAGCTTCTGTTAGAACATTCCAGAAATACAGATGCATTTAGGCAGAGTTCACAGTGGGCAGGAATTATTCCAGGGATGAAGAAAAAAAAAATAGTCACTTTTAAAACACAGGCTCAGGTGTAACTCAAAGAAGCTTCACTACTTTTAAAGGCTCTACTTTGATTTACTGCAGGTGTTAATTTGTCCTCAGCTTATGTGGACTGACCTTTTCAAAAACAGGAAAAGAAATTAATTTTCAACATAGTCTCATCAGGACTTTTATGATGGAGAGAAAAGGGGCTAACCCTGCATGGAGAAGCATCCACTCTGCATTATGAGCTCCATATAATGCTCTTTAATTGTGTCATCACCCGAGAGATTTCGGGTGTGCTGCTTGGCAAATGACAGGCACTTCAGAGCATTCCACAAATGTTTCAAAGTAACAACCAGAAAATGAAATTCATTTGAATATTAAAGCCCCTCTGACAACTGCCTTTCCACTTCAGTAACCTTTTGTGTTGTCTCCTTCCTCTGTTTCCTGTGCTTCATGAGATATTTGCCTGAAATCAGAACTGGGGGTTTCACTTRTCACTCTGTTTCAGTCAAATCAACTGCACCAAACTAAGGGCTTTGGCATCTCCCAGTGGATCTGTGCATTCTGTCCTGCAATCCATCAATCCCCAGCCTCCACTGCTGATATTACACTTGGTTGCTGTGGAAAATATCATCAGAAGAAAAGGAGATTTAAYGAAAGGGATCTTCCCCATTCCCAGTGCATGATGCCAGCTCCTATCTGCAGCAGTGGCACAGTGCAGTGAGCCCAGACAAGCCCTACAGAGTGGGAATGCAGCAAAATCCTAATTTCCTGTTTCTTCCAGCTGTTCCTTGAACAAACCTCCTGTCTGTGAATGCTCCAGAAGGAAAAGAAGATACAAATGTGCTCAAACCAGCACCAGCCTCTATTTCCATAGAAACCTGCAGGATAATCATCCAACTCCAGGGCACAGGGTGGAAAATCCAAGGGGATTCCAGGTGGAAATCCAGGCTGGAAGATCCAAAGAAAATCCAGGCTGGAAAATCCAAGGGGATTCCAGATGGAAATCCAGGCTGGAAAATCCAGGGGGCAAAATCCAAGGGGAAAATCCAAGGGGATTCCAGGGTGGAAATCCAGGCTGGAAGATCCAAGGAAAATCCAGGGTGGAAAATCCAGGGTGGAAAATCCAAGGAAAATCCTGGGTGGAAAATTCAAGTGGATTCCAGGTGGAAATCCAGGCTGGAAGATCCAAGGGGATTAATGAGATATTTGCCTGAAATCAGACAAATACACACCCTGTGTAAGCTGTGGATCCATGGTGGTCCCAGGATGCTGTGCCAAGGCCACAGCAGGGGTGTGGCCACACCTGGGAAGCAAGGCCTGTGGGAATTGTTCCTGTCATCTGTCACATCTGTTTTCCAACTGCCAGCCTGAATGGGAGTTCACAAACCAACAGAAAACAGAGCTTGAAAAGTCTTATTTCTTCCAGAAAATCCTTCTGCTTGTGAATTAGAAAACAGACAAGTGGCTGCAGGATGAGCACTCTGCTTTGTCCAGCCTGGCTACAACATCCCAATGGAGAGCTCCTGACACAGCCTRCCTGTGCCATCAACAGGAAAAAACAGGCAGAAAGTCACTTTCCCTGTGAGGTAGGAGAGAATTGCATGGAGCCAGTTGTTCTAATACTGAGCTGAGCCCTTTTGGACACAAAAGGAGAGGGGGACCCTCTGCAGGAGCCTTCTCCTACTGAAAGAACTTGGACGCTATTTCTGTTTATGATACTTTAGTGCTACTTTTAATGTTCCACAAGAGGGTGAGTGTGAGAATTTCACCTCAGGGCTGGTTCCTGTCACTCCTCCAACATCACAGCAGCTGTAAATCCTTCCCCAAGCCTGTGGAYGCATCAGCTCTGAGTGCTGACCTGTCCCTGGTGGGAGGAGAGGAGACTCCCCAAACCCTCAGAATGGTGAAGAGGCAGCCCAGCCTTTGATCCCTACCTAGAAACACCTCTCCAGTGAGGCTCTGAGCCCTGTACCAAGCTCCTATCTCCTGGGAAAAGCCTCCTCCCAGGGAGGAAGGCTCCTGCACTCAGCCAGCAGCAGCTGCACAGCCCCAGGGATGCTCTGACCTCTGCTGTGACAGGTTTCAAAGCCCAGACTCATGAACCATAACCATCCCCATGTGTGTCTCCAGGGCTTCTTACAGCACTGACATCCTCTCCATCCACACTGCCATGATCAGGATGAGCAGGGAGGGAGGGCACATCCATAAACTCCTGGTTTTAGTTATTCCTTTTTGCCAATTTATCCTTATTTGATTTGGGTGACCAATTCCAYCTTCTGCCACCTTAAGACACTGGAAAGGACCACTGTGTGCCCCAGCTAGGATTGAACACACACCAGTTTTTCCAAAAGCATTTAAAAGAAACCTCAAGCTCCTGCTTTGGTTCAGATAATATTATCCAGATGAAGGCAGACAGTTCTGGGAAGGAAACTCACAGGAGASCAAAAATGTGCTGTAAAATCCTCAGCAGAAAGAAGAATAGGAACATTTCAGAGGAGACTGGAGCTGCAGCAAAGCCATGAATATTTAACTGTCACACAGAAATATGACCAAGCCTGTGATCCCCTCTTTGTGCTTCCAGTGTTTTCTGTTCCCATCTCTGACAACAAAGGAAGAGCTTTTGCTGTCAGGTGATCTGAGAGAGTCTTTGGAGTTGCAAGGATTCTTCCAGGCTGTTCCCAGTCCCAGCAGGAAAACAGAAACTGCAGGAAGCATCCCCACGTACTCCACAATCTCATCTCACACACAAGGCAAAGTTCTGCTCAGCCATTATCTCTGTGAGACAACAGCAAACCCCTTACAGAAGGATGCTGCACTTGCAGTGCCTGCAGAGCCAGGGGGGAGTTCTGTGCTCAGGTAACCTCTSCCTGCCAGCCCTGCTGAGCACATCAGGGCCAGCAGAGAAAGCACTTTCCTCTCTCRCTCTCCCTCAGCAAGGCTCATGTCTGATGGGATTCACCAGATCCTGCCCCTGAACGAGGCACATCACTCTCAAACTCTCTCCTCTCCCTGCTGCCCTGTGCAGGAGCAGAATTTCCCTGGTAGAATCCAGATGAACACAATGCTGAGTGTGTTCCCTGCACATCTTCCCTCCCCACTGTACATGTTCCCTTCAGATGGCTGCAGAATTTAGTACAGCTTGCCAGACATATTAATTATTTTATCATTTACTAGGAATATTTAAATTCCATTTTACACATCCATTTTTTTATCTTGACTTTTTTTTTGTCAAATAATTAAACCATCTATCCCTACATTATCCAAATCACTTGTCATCAATACACTTTCAATTAACCTTCCTCTATATTTCCTAGTATCAAAAACAATAACCAACTGTCATCATCASTCCACAACCACCCCCAAACAAACACAGAACCAACCCCAGAACTAACCCCCCCCAAAAAAACCAAACAAAAATACAAACCATGCTGATAAATCATCAACCAATCACCCACCAAATTCTACGTTCTTGTAGCTTATAAAAAGCATGACAAGTGGAGGCACCACAGGCAGCAAAAAGTCTGGGATGGAGAGGGCTCAGCAAGGAAGACATGCAGTTGTGGTGAGTGGATTTCAGAGAGTTTGAAATGGATCTCACTTCCCCTTACTTCCCTTCTGAATTGGGAAGGGGAGATCTTAAACCACAGAAGACAGAATGAGAGAGCAGCTMCCAGCTTTGTGCCCAGCAGCACCAATGGCAAAGCACAGCAGCTTGAGAGTTCTTTAAAGCTGCTCTTTTCAGGAATAATGAGTGATGGACACAATCTAAATGGGAGCTGTCAAATTTTAGGAAGAATGAAAACCTCCAATGTTTTATTCCTCTCCAAGCTCTGCCTTCATCTTTGTGCCAGCTCTGGTAGACATCAGTGTAGTCCTTCCTCCTTCTAAAGGTTAGGGGGTTTTATTTACAAATGCCAGTGGCTGCCTGAACTCCTGGCTCCATGAAAATAAATGCCAGAGTCCGCAGAATTCAGCCAGGGCCAGGATGTCACCTTCTGCCTCCTGAAGATACAGCCATTCTGGGCTGCAGCTAGGGATTATTTTCCATAAAAGTAAATAGATGAAGTGCCAGGACAAACATTTCTCCTCCAGACAAGCCTTATCCATGTGGAATCCCCAGCCAGATGTGCTCTCACCCAAGCTGCTGCTACAATGTGAGCTGGCTGCACTGCACACTCAGGCTGCCAGCCAGGCAAGACCTGAGCCTTTTCACTGACTCAGATAAGGAGAAGCCACAGGCAAGGTCTGAAAGCAAAGGGAGGATGAGCCTGTCCTTTTGAAGCCCTTGCTTGACAGCTTCAGCCTGGATGTCCCAGAGCTGAGTGCTGGCTCCATGGCTGGCACTGCCAATGCTGCAGGACCCATCCTGCCACCTCTGCTTTGGGTGAGCCCATGTGGAGGACCTGTCCTGGGTGTTTTATCCCTCCCTAATGCCCAGTMCAGCTGCACAACAATCAGATCTTCCAAACCTTGGAGGAGGAAAGCACAGCCCTGGGCTGTGAACTGAAGCTTGGAGCTCACAGCAATGTGGGGATCAGGTCTGGGAGCTGAGCAAATTCTCCAGGGAGCTCAGGCAGCATTTCCATCCCAAAACATGGCCCAGCTTGAGTGCTGCTCACACAGCATGAAATGAGAGAGAACACATGGGGCAATAACCCCAAATCAAACCATAACTGCCCCAGCACAGGCACAGAAGCACAACACAGCCCAGTGGCTGCAGCTGGGGATGTGTGAAAGGCAGTGCCCACACAGCCACTGCAGGGTTGGGTGAAAAGCTGATGTGATGATGAGCAGCAGCTCCCTGAGCACGCCTCCCTCAGCACTGAAATTAAAAGTTGTTACAGCAAAAGACAGTGGAAGATGCTGAAGGCAACTCAGCAGGGCCAAGGCCATGGTGCTTGTCAATGAAATAATGTCACAGCACTCAGAGCCCAGAGAGCTCAGTGTTCTCACTGGGCTCATCTCAAACACAGACTCACAGAGCTGAAAGATCCTCTGCAAGTGCCTCCCACTGCCTCTTCAGAGGCTGCACACACAGCTTGGGAATCTCAGCTCTAAATCTGTGCCTCAAGTGCACAGAGCACAAGTGCTGCATCTGGGGCTGCTTTCCACAGGGATTTCAAATTCCAGCASCAATGGCCAGCTCTTCATGTATCCAACATGGTTGTTTCAGAATGTGAAAWAAAGTGTGCAACTTTCAAAGCCTCTGTGTGTGAGAGCTCCTATGGCAACACAGTTAACATCAACTCCAGCAGGGAAAGCCCAGAAATCTGAAATTCCACATGAAAGAACTGCTCTACTTTCTGCCAGCCCCCTGCCACACATCAGCCTTGCTGTTAGGTCAGTCTTGTGCTGCTGGGCATTTTCAGCAGGCCTGGGTTCAATACTGGGGCAAATTCAGCTCCCTGGACCCAGTTCAGGGATTCTTATCTACAATTAGCCAGAAAAAAATAAAAAATAAAAAATMGAGCTTTGCTTAAGCAAAAAGTAAGGAGGAAACTTTGTGTAGCTCTGCCCTTAATCCCTGCTATTTGAAAAAACCCACACAAACTTTGTGTCAGAGCAGGGAAGCTACTAAAGGAGCAGCACAAGGGGAAGGGATCATCAAGAGGTGCAACAAAATCAATTTTCTGGGACTTAAAGTAAAAAATCTCCCTCACCTTGACTTAGATCCCTAAGTCTATGGACATTGTGTCCCTGCCTATGTCTGTGGACAGAGGAGGAGGGATGGAGGTTCCCCTTCTTCCTTAAAAGCTCCCTGGAAATGCTGCTGTGCCCTGACTCCTCTGTCCTGGCAGGCACCTGCACAGGCTGGGACTTCAAGGAGATGCTCTGGAAGATGACCATCAAAAGCTGCACCTTTTGGGCAAATGTCCCAATATCCAGAAGAACTGAGGGAGAGGAAAAGAACTCCAGCATGGAGCAAAGAGCCTGGGGAAAAGCAGCATCAACACTTGCTCTGTGTGTGCTGTCTCTATCCCTAAGGTCAGAGTTTGCATCCTGAGGCTTAGCAGCAGAAATACTTTTATTTTATGCTAAAATGAAMAAATCCTCTTTCTGCTGACAGGGGACCTTGCAGTTAGCAGCTTCCACAGGGATGTTGTCACTCCCAGCCCAAGCTGGGCTTTAATGACTGCATTGTGAGCTGCTGCTCCTATCAGCAGTGAATTGCTGCAGGTTAATGGGCTCATTGCACAGCACTCATAAAAATGCCTCCAAAACCAGCACAGGCAAAGCAATCTGTTTGAGGTCCAGAACAGGCAGAAAATCCAGCAGACAAATTGACTGCAAACAAGACATTGGCTCATGCACTAACAAACAAAAAGCATAAAGGTTATTACAATTACTGCTGGCAATTGCTCCCCAGATCACACACAGAGCTGCTCAGTACACAACAGCTTCCCTCTGTCTCCATTTCTACCCATTTTTTTTCCACCATCCTGCCAGGATTTCTCTCTCAAACTCTGATCTACCTGGAGCAAAAGCAGGGATTCACTGCATGCTCCTCCACCACGTGGGCACAGCTTCTTTGGGCTGCTTAGTTTTGTACACACTGCCTCAAAACAAATACAAATGTACAAAAAGCAAAGCATGGATCACTGGCCTTGTACCAAACCTTCAGACCAAAGAAGTTKAAAGAAGATGATACTGAGTTTTTTATGCAGCACTTTTTGGTTGCATTTTAATGACACTTGGGAACATTCTCAGTTGGTAGCACTTTGCAAAGCTCCAGGGCAGAGAGAGAGGCTCACTGAGCCAGCTTTGGAAATCAGCCCTGCTGCCTAAACAGCTATGAAAATGTGGCTGTTCCACCCTGGCAGTGCCCAAGGCCAGGCTGGAGAGGGCATGGAGCAGTCTGGGACAGTGGAAGTTGTCCCTGCCCATGGCAGAGGTGGAACAGGATGGGCTTTAAGGTCCCTCCCAACCCAAACCATATTCCATATGTGATTCCATAACTCTGTGAAAAAGCCACAACACACAGTGGTCTCAGCCTCACTCAGTCCTGGGGGGCACAGAGCACTTGAACTTGGGAAGAGAATGTGGTTTTTAAACTGACATCATGTTTTCCATGGCATCAAGGCAAAGATCCACCCCCAGAAAGTGCCTGCTATCTTGCTGTTCAATTCCTAATGATTTATAATTCCTCTAATAAGGGATTTGCATAAAAGCCCTGGCTGGTTTAAATGCTGCCTTATTTTATGCCTTAAAAGCATGGAGCAGATTTATCTTTTACGAGTAGTCAGACTCTTTATGGCTCTTGCTTCTGCTTGAAAGCCACAGTGACTGCAAATCAACAACACTAAGCCTCCTTTTCCTGCACACAAGTGGGATAAACCTTTAGGCAAATTGCTAAGTGCACTGCTAAACCCCTAAGCTTTCATGGCATTGATTCTCACAGAGTCACAGTAATCCCCAAATCTGGTGGAAATGGCAGAAAAGTTCTCATGCTACATCATTTTCAAAATTAAAACTTCATTGTGAACAAGAATTGCAGGCTTTGSCATTCCCTGGAATTGTGTCTCAAGGGTTTTGTTCATCTACAAATATTGGGAAAAGACCACAATTGTCCAAAGGCTGGTGCTGCTGTGGGAAAGAAATAAACCCTCAAAAGGTATAGAAATCAAGTCATATTCAGTGCTGCTTTGAAAACACACTCTAAATATTTACACCAAGGTAGGAAAGGCTGGGAAAGGCCTAAAAGCAGCATTGGGTGCCCTCAAGGAATAAATTCCCCAAATTAGTATAAGGAATTCTTGTAACATTTCATTTGSTGGAATATTTGCTATGGAGCACTTGCTAATCTGACAGAAATGAAAGGTAAATTATTATTCTGCTTCTGGACAGCAGTGAGTGCTCCTGCAGACATTTCCAGGCAGCCAAGAGATTGGAAGCACTTAGTTTGGAGAGGTGCTGTGTCCTTGGAGCTCACACACTTCCCTGGAAATCCACAGATATTAAAATCACAGAATATTCTAATATTAGAAGCATTTGTTTTCAAACTCTGTTTAAATCCTTTGCTAAAGCAAATGAGAATACCTGTTAACACTGAAAAAACAACTTTTACTGGACTTGATCAAAAAATTACCAGAAGTCCAAGCACTTGTGTACAGTACCTGAGGGTCAGGATTAACAGTAATGATGTTACTGAGCAGGACAGAGGGAATTGCAGGAACAAGTGGGCACAGCTGGTTTTGGAAGTGACTGGCCAGTTCATCTCTCCACCAGYTAAGATCTGGAAGCCACGTGGAGGTCAGAAAAGCAGAAATCTTCTGGTAAAAGCTGGATGTTCCCTGGAGATGTTCTGCAGTCTGCCAAGAGCCAGTGGTTAAAAAGCTTTGGTGATGGTTTCAGAAACTCTGTCTGTACCTTGCACCTGCAGCAGTTCCTCTTCTGCCCAGAGCCACCCCAGACCCCAGTTSCACCCAGCTGCCCTCAGATTCTCCAAACCAGCCCCTGGTGTGACACCCTGCACCTCCCAAGTCACTGTGCCCTTCATCCCATCCACCAGCTCTCAAACCCTGCTCCAAAGCACATCCCACCACCCTCAGAAGGGGAGAAAATCCCATAACCAGGACCATGAACCAGCCCAACACAATGAAACATTAACTTCCAAGGACTTTCTCAGGGARATAAATGAAAACAGGTGTTAGTGCCCCATCCCTGCAGTGTTCAATGCCAGGGTGCAGAGAGCACCGAGCAGTCTGGCCCAGTGCAAGCTGTCCCTGCCCATGGCAGAGGGTTGGAATTAGATGAGCTTTAAGGTCCCTTCCAACCCAAACTATTCTGTGATTTTTAAAGATTGGGGCTAATATTAATACTGCTACAACCTGTCTCTTATACACATCTAGATGTGTATAAGAGACAGGCTTTAAGGTCCCTTCCAACCCAAACTATTCTGTGATTTTTAAAGATTGGGGCTAATATTAATACTGCTACATTAATATTGAATACTGCACTGCTAAACTACAGTTTTCCATCATTTAACCTCCTGTCTAAGCCTCATTGTTCTTCAGGTTGATTCTTAATTAGCAGGACTTTCAGAGAATAAAACCAGTGACCTCAAGGTGATCTAATTAGAAATTAACAGACTCAACAACTGTGCAGAACATCTTCTCTCCACCAGTTACTCAGAGGGAAGAGAAGGAACAGGTGTGGCCTCATCTCAGATCTGGCAGGTGTGGGTGCCACAATAMCAGAAGGCTCTAAGGCTGTTGGAGTGTCCAGAGGAGGGACCTGGGCATGGGGAGGGGTCTGAGGAGCAGCTGAGGCACTTGGATTGTTCGGCTGGAGGAGGAGACTGAGGGCAGAGCTCAGGGGGGCTGCAGCTCCTCCCCAGGGGCAGCTCTGATCTCTGGGACAGGGAATGGCTGGAGCTGGGCCAGGGCAGGTCAGGCTGGATTTTGGGAAAGGTTCATCCCCCAGAGGGTGCTGGGCACTGCCCAGGCTGCCCAGGGAATGGGCACAGCCCCGAGGCTGCCAGAGCTCCAGGAGAGCTTGGGCAGTGCTCAGGCACAGGGTGGGAGTGTTGGGGGTCTGTGCAGGGCCAGGGGTGGGACTGGGTGATCCCTGGGGTCCCTCCCCACTCAGGATGTTCCATCACTCTGTGATTATTGCACCTAAAAAGTGAAACTCAAAGAGGAAAACCCCAAATCAAAGAACAGAGATTGGGAGCTCCTCTGAGCCTCCAGAGAATGAAGTGATGGAGGCACAGAGAGGAGCCCCAGAGCTGCCCACAGTGCCAGTGGGATAACTGGGAATGCCTGGCAGAGAGCAGAGGCTGCACAAATCTAATTCCCATGTACAAATCTCATTCCCATGTAAAAATCTAATTCCCATCAGACATGGAACTGCAGCCTGTCCATCAGCACACAGGAATTACAGGAGGTGAGTGTTTTGACATTTCTTCTGACAACAAGAAACCAAGACCAGGCAGGGATGTTGAAATCTGCCTCACTTCTAGCAGCTGTTTGGAGGAGAACAGAAATAAAATCACCCCTGAAAAACTGATAAAAATGAGAGGAAACATAGCAGAACCACTGTATATAGGACTAGATGCCATTCCAGGTGAATAGGCCAAAAGACTTCTTGATGTGCAAAGAACAGGAGCTTTTGCCTGGAGAGGCCACTATTATAATTCTATTTATAACTATTAGACCTTGGGGCAGAGAACCAGAATGTGATAAATAATAAAAGATACACAGATGACAGTGAAGTGGTCAGTAATTAAGAAATTGATGGRTCAGAGCCCCCTTTTGGGYCTGGAAATGGACTCTGGGCTCTACACATTAGTATTAAAATATCATTTGTCATCATGGTTAACATTTACAGATACTGGGTCTTTTTTGCATAATCCAAAAAAAGTAGCTTAAGGTCTCCCTAAACTCTTATAGCAAACAGATGCAACAGAGTACCTGGAAATGCAATCATATTTTAAAGGTAAGGCCTGAAAAGTGTCTTTTTGTGCCCACAGGAGACAACTGGAACAAGAACCAGTAAGTGCCCCAACAAGATGTTGTTTTTCAATTCAGCCACTGACACTTGCACATTGACAGGACAGTGAGAGACTGAGGGCTGCAGTGTGAAGAATAAAGTCCACATTTCTCTCCACAGCAGCTGAAGCTGCCCAAGGGCAGGAACAGKGAGACTTGCTGTCATTTTCCTTGTCTCTGCTGGGGCTGACATCCCAACTTGTGTTGTTCCTCCCAGCTCTGATCTCTGCTGGGAAAAGCAGCAGCTCTACAAATGCCTCAGGAAAAAAAGATTGACACAAGTCAGTGCTAGCACAAAGAGCTTCTAATGAGGGACAGGAAACCCAAGTCCTGCTTGGGAGAGCTCCCCAACACCTGAAATGTCACTGCTGTGCAACAGAGCTGAGCTCAGAAGTTTGTCATGATCAGGGTGGGCAGGCCCTGGCACAGGGTGCCCAGAGCAGCTGTGGCTGCCCCTGGATCCCTGGAAGTGTCCAAGGCCAGGCTGGACAGGGCTTGGAGCAGRCTGGGATGGTGGAAGGTTGTTGTTCACAATGTGAACTGGCAACTTCCAAATTAATATATTTTTAAAAAGATTTTTACCATGAATGCATTCCCACAAGATTTACTTTACAACAAAGACAAGACTTTCTAAGTATAGACAAGGACAGTAATAGAATTCTTAGACTCTCAGTTTTCCCAACTATCATCTCAGCAAATTGTAATGAAGAACTGATGATTTCAGCTCTTACTTAKAATGCTCCAATGGTAATTCAACCAAAACCAACAATGGCTATTGCTATTGCATTACCAATGAATATAAATAAGCAAGTTGTATACTAAGAAATGCCTGTTAAGAGTTTCAGCCCAGTGCCTAATGTCCTTTAGATAAAATATGCTCTAAGAATTCTCTACAAATTAATTTCTTTCTCACATTAGGTATCCCAGCTTCTTGCAGGGATTTGGACTGGATGGCCTTGAATGGTCCCTTCCAATCCAAACCATTCTGTGATTCCATGAGAAGGACTGGAAAAACTGCACAGTTTGTTCCACCAGGTTTGATTTAACCCTTCCCAGCTCCAACCAATCACTCAGGGCAGCCTGAGCCCARAGCTCCAAAAGTTCATTCTGTTCTGTAACCRTGGGGAAATATTTTGAGCATAATCAGTGCTCAATAATTTTGGTGCTTTGGCCAAGCCCTCYGCTGGAATCAGCAGAGAGAAGGTCAGGCTCTGTCCCTCCATTCCCTTTGCTCCACAGAGGAAACACCTTGAATTCATATAAGAATTTAGGGAGAATTTATAAGAATTTAGAGAGKCCTTAAGCTACCTTTTTTGGATTARACAAAAAAGACCAAGTATCTGTAAATGTTACCCATYATGACAAATGATAAAATATCATACTAATGTGTAGAGCCCAGAGTCCATTTCCAGTCCCAAAAGGGGGCTCTGAGCCATCAATTTCTTAATTACTGACCACTTCACTGTCATCTGTGTATCTTTTATTACTTATCACATTCTGGTTGAATTCAATTGCCAACACCAAGTCCTTGTCCAGCCCAGCAGAGCCTGGCCRCTTCAGCCTCTGCTCAATCACTAGTGGAAAAGCTGCTCATTGTTTTGGGCTGGGGTTTTTTTGGTAGTGTTTTAATCATGACATTTGCTGCCAGCATCCATTATTTATTTTCAGGAGCACTGGAGCCACAGCTGTGAAACTCCAGGTTTTGTGATACAACATGGGAAATTCAATTTTTGCTGCTTCCAGGCAGCAGCTGCAAGTGAAGGGGATGCTGAAGTGTGTTTTAAAACCATGTTCACACATCRTGATCCATTTAGGCTCCCCATGGTGTGGCCAGCAGGTATAACACAGAGATCTGGGGATGAAACAGGCAAAACCAGAGTACAAAATCCACTGAAGCCACAGAAGTTGCTTTGAGCCACCTGAGAGGAACTCAGCAGCCTCAGCAGAGCACAAGGCAGCATCTCTAAGGTTCCTCAGCCACAGGACAGTTATTCAAGAAAGTGGCTCTCAGATCTGGGGGACACAGGGATTGCTGCTCCCCACACCCACCTGGCCACACTGCTCAGGTTAAAAAGGTATTTACACCAGGCAAGAGTGGCAATACTACCTAAAAAGCTGCCTCCAAAAAAGAAATAGGTACAAGATGCTTGAGCCTGTATCAAATCAGCTCTGTGAAGGACAGAACCAACACAGCAGAGCCCAGAGCTGCAATTTCACAGCTTTGTGTTCAGGACAGGAGCTCATATCATGTTTTACATCACATGTGCTCACAGTTCATATCATGTTTTACATCACATGTGCCAATCCCAGCCTGTGTGCAAGACCTGCCAGTTTTATTGCACAGCTCAGGCTCTGGGGCCCACCAAAGCTGAGGGCACAGGCTCATGTCCTGCTTCCAGGCCTCAGCTCCTGGCACTCAAATYAAAATAATTCCTCCTCCTGTGCCACACTTTTCACATGGTTAAAATAAAGGAGGAAAAACCAGAATAGGRGCCAAAAGATGTGCCTCCTCCAAARGCAGCTCAATTTCTGCAGTGTGAGGTTACAGCTAATAAGCAATTGACAAAAATTATGCCACAGAGAGCTGGTTTCTGGTCTGCACCTAACCTAAAAGCAGCATTGRTGGATTATGCCCTTTTCTGACTCAGAGATGGGGCAACTGAGAGGCATTTAAAAAACTTWTATTCTATTTTCAGTCTCATGTGAAGGGTGAGACAATGCAGATGTTAAAATTCCCTCCATCACAGTTAGATGCCATAACTTAAGTGCAGCACAACTGAGGACAGCTTGGGTTGGCAATCAGCTGTAAAAGCAAACCCTCACTAGGCTGTTTCCCCATCCCAGTCTGGGCAGCTCTTCCACTGCTCCATCCTGCCCTGCTGGGATTTCAGCTTGAACTGGCACATCCAGGCCTGGTGCTCAGTGCAGAGCAGTGCTTGCACAACTCCCAGGTGTAAATGCTGCTACTCACTGCTGCCTCGTGGCTCTGGGGGCAGCTCTGGGCTGAAGGTTCCTCTGGTGCCACCAGGCAGGCGTAGAGGGCCAAGCCTTCCTCTGTCCAGGCCTGCTGCAGCCCCACCACCTCAAATGGAGCCTTGGGACCATCCTTCCTCTTCACAGGAGGCACCTGGAAATCCATTGGAACACAATTRCATTTTTAGATGGACTGAAAAAAACCCCTTTATCTTGCTCTGTTGCTTTTGAGTAGAGCCCCACAACAAGCCAGGGAGAACTCTGCTTTGATTAGTAGATTAGCTGTGGTTTAGCCAGTAGAAAAATCAATAAAGACCAAATTAAATAGGAATAACACATTGCTTTTGATAAGCCATAGGATTTATTTTCACAATGAGGACTTGCAAGCTCTGACTTCCACCAGTTTCACTGTGTGGAAGCAGGAATTCACATTATTTCCCTGCTCCAGCAGGGGTGAGCACAGAGCTCTGCCAAGGCTGCCCAGAACGTTCCTGTCACAGTGTGTGCCTTGATCAGTGACACTGAGATCAGCCCAATCCCAGCACAAATCAATGCAAAGGGATGATGCCATGCCAAGGGGCTGCTGCAGGCTTCCCTAAGAACCCAAACTGACAGCCCAAACCCCAGCAATCCCCAGACTGTGAATCCCCTTTTAGTTGGGCTGAGGTGATTTCTTTTTCGTGGATTTTTTGTGCACATGTGTGTGTGGGAGGCAAACATTCTATTTTCCAGTTTATAGATCTGATCTAAAGCAAAAAGGGTAAAAAGTGACTTCTGCAACCTCAAGACATAAACTATTATTGTGAATATCAGTTTAGATCCAGGCAGAAGGTTCCAGTAGGACAGATTATGCCCTGGCACTTTAGGTTGCTCAAAGGCAGATAAAACATGATACACTTTAACATGTAGAATACATTGAAATCTTGATCATAAGTTAGYAAAGAGAGAGGAGAGACACTTGAAACAGCCTGGGAAGGCACTGGATGCTGCAAACTGTCCAGGGCAGCCACTGAAAAGGGGCAGAAAACTCTGGGAAAGCCAGACACAGGGAATCAGCAMGGCCAGGAAAGGGAAAGCAGAGGTACCTGATCCAGAACATGCTCTGGATGGAGAGAAAGGCAAGTCTGAGCTACAGCAKTGTAATTCCCTCCCAGGGCTCTGGTGGATAAGAAACTCCAAGTCTTGTTCTCCTGGTTTAAACCATCGCCAGTCTCTAGGTGCATTACCAGCTCTATTTACTGCATTTACAGGGAGATAAAGGCCTTTAAAAACATGTTTTTAACACAGGGCCAGGCTGKATTTTCAAACTGCTGCACAGCTGAGCTGGATCACTCAAAACACCAGCACCAAGTCCTCCACTGGACTCCTGTGGGGAATTCTGCACCATCCAGGGGACCAGTGCTCCCAGCTGGCAGCATCCAGCACATCTCCAATGGAATCAGCAAGGAAATGCTGATTTACACAAGCCAGTCCATGAAATTGCATGGATTACCAGATGAYAATTTGGTCTAAAAATGCCTCAACATTTCCAATTGTCACAGACATGTTTTATGAAAAATCCTCTCCTTAGGATTTTTTCTCCTGAGAAGCTGAGAGYCCTCAGGAACAAAATGTAAACATTGGTTATCTGCTGCTGTGGAATGCAACAGGTGCATCTGTGATTGGTCTCATGGGGCTGTTTCTAATTAATGGCCAATCACAGTCAGCTGGCTCAGACTGTCTTGGTCAGTCACAGGATTTTGTTATCATTCCATTTTTCTTCCTTTGTTTACTAGCTTTCTGATGAAATGCTTTCTTCTATTCTTTTAGTATAGTTTAAAAATATATATCATTAAATAATAAACAAGCCTTCTGAAACATGGAGTCAACATTCTCATCTCTTCCCTGGTCCTGGGACCCCTGCAAACACCACCACATTCAATTCTTTCAGTGAAAGAAATGCAAACTTCTTCATTGCTATCCAACAGCCATTGCAGAGCCTGTGTAGKATAAACTGGTGGATTTTACCCCAGTTTTTCTTGGGCACAAAATCCATCTGAACACGTGAGCCTACACCCAGCAYAGTGACACAGCCCTGGAAGCTGAAGAACCCTTTCAGGCTCAGAGAGAATTGCTACAAGGCAGAGCTCAGTTGTGGTTTTTTAAATYGTAATAACACAAAGGAAGAGAGCTCACACTGCAGCTGGTTACAAGCGAAGGAGTCTGAAAGGAAAATTCAGGATGCAGGGCTGTTCCAGTGGCAATTTTCATTAGCACTGAACAAACACTAAAGAATGTTAGCAATGTTTTAATGCAAGCACGAACATCATTAACAATTAATTGTGTTTAAGTGGAGTTTAAGTGATTTAAAAGCCTGGCTGCTCAGGGTGAAATCTACCTTGACTGTGTGGATCAGTATTGGTATCCCAGAGTTTTCTCCAGGGAAAGCAATAAGGCCACTGAGCAGTGTGGGAAGGAAAAATATATACTGGGGAGGAAAAATACACAGTTTTCCCTAGGGAATAAAGGGTGATATGGATGGGAAGGAGAGAGGATGGGGTGGTTTCTTTAGAGGAGAAAAACATGTGAACCAAAGGACAYTTAAGGAGCCCCTCAGTTGTTCACAGCACTCTTGACTATCAGGAAGGGTCTGTTCTTATCTGGAACAGTGAAAATCAGGAACCTGTGTCCACTGCCAAGGACAAAGCCTAGCACCCAGCAGTCACTTTCAACAACTGAAAATCCTGCTCAACAATCTTTCACTTCTTCAGAAYCTCCACACACAACCCAGCTCTACCAACTCCAGCGAGACTTTTATTTACAGACCCCGAGGTGAATTAAAACATAATTTCCACTTTGTTCAGCCACTGTTTTGTAGCTGTTGGGTAGAAAAAAGGAGATTTCAAGAGTGACTATGTATTCAGTGGAGGTCCAAACACAGCCCTCATCACCCAGAGCCTTTAGTGGCAGGTCACTGCACTCACCAGGGACAGCAGCCACGTCACGAGGGCCTGGTAGATGTTGGCTGCTCCCAGCACCTTGTCAGGCACCTGCCCCTCACACTGATCCGTGGCCACTTGGCCACAACTTGCCAGCCAAATGGTCAGCAGCAGCACCTCCTTTTTCACACTGCAGGATCCAGGCAACGTGGCAATAGCTGGCAAAAAAGAGGCTTCCTGTCCAAAAAAAAAAGATAGTATGAAAATGAAAGTCACTTGGATTACTGGAAGTGTATTCATCATCAGGAATTAATTATATTCATTGCCATCACAGGAGGGGCATTTAACACCCAGAGAGCATTTATCAAAGAGGGAGAATGAGCCATAAAAGCCAGGTTGTTCCATCAGTGACACCTGCCTGAGCACTGCAGGTTTTCTTGGACAGCTGTCACCTGGGTCCTCATTTAGTCACACACTGCCTGGTGAATGGAAGGTTACACAGTCACAGCTGGAAAAGTGTGATTGAATTTATTCTGTATTCAAGACTCAGTGTTCGGGTTTTTTGGTTTTTTTTTAATCACTGAAAAGCCCTCAAACAAACCTGATAGTGTGAAAACTCATTATTTTCTGCTTTAGCTAACATCTCTAATTTCAGAGATGAGGTCACAGTTAAGGGAACTCACCTCCTTTCTTTACTTCAGCATTGATAGTTGGTTATTTAGGATGCAAATTCCCTCTCCTTTAAGAGAACTGTTTAGGACACAACTTTYAGCTTGAACTGTGGACTTGAAGTTTTTTGTCCTTCCACAGATGCTGTAGCTGTAATTATTGGCTGTCTTCTTCTTCCCATCTATATTCAACTTGCTGCCCCTGACATTTCTTTGGTAAATTAATCAGAAAGTCCCTAAAATCCCAAAGATTCTCCAGTACTGCTCCTCAATAGTTACCATCACAGAATCATGGAAAGGTTTGGCTTGGAAGGGGCCTTAAAACTCATTTTATTKCACCCCCTCCCACAGGCAGGGACAACTTCCACTGGACCAGGCTGCTCCAAGCCCCATCCAACCTGGCCTCATGTTTTCAGTTGCTGCATGTAGCCCATAATGAGGATTTCTGCCCACACCTCTACACTGAATGAACCTTAATTTGATTTACCTGAATTTACTCTGAAAGCAAAGTAAGCTAAATCCAATTACAGTCACTTTAATTCTGAATTAAAATGTCCAAAAMTGTGTTTCACAACTAATCCACTTGACAAGTTAATGTAGCTTGACTTTTGTGCTGGTCCTCAGAACAGACAACTTCTTAAAATGGTTTAATAAGGACTCAAACTAAAGCAGCTCTACTGTGTCACCCAGTGTTTTGATACCAAATAAAACTGTAAATTAGCAATAAAGGCAAAACAGCCATGCAAACATGTGTGATGCTGCAGATTTGTATTAATCATGGTACTGTAGTGCTGGGGTGCCAACAGAATTCCTCAGGGCTTTGAGCCCTCCACTGAAATCCCCTGASGAAGAGACTCTGGGAGAAACTCTGGGACCAGGAGGGAAAAGTGACCTTCCCCTATATCCTGTGCTGGAGAAAGGATCCTTCCCTCCTCCCTCAGCAAGGGTGTGGGGATCAGTTTAAGAGCTGATGACATTAAGAYGATCTGTAAGTAATGTTTCAGCAGGTAATCTCCAGCTACTCCAAACTTCCTTGGCCCAGTGGGTTTTCTGACCAAAATCAGATKAATTTACTCATTAAGGTTCTTTCTGACTGAAGTTCTGGTGAAGGTTGGACCTTCCCTCTCCTCCCTCTGGCAGCCTCCTCACCCCAACAAGAATCTAAGTGTAGAACTTGAATAACTTCTGAAATATTARGACTAATGAACAAAAAATGAGCTAATCCAGTTTAATTCTGGGCAAGAATAGCTGAAGAAAGATAAAACTGGTGCTTTCAGGGTATGGCTTCCCACAGCACTGCCCAGTTTACCCCAYTCTGCAGAGGAGAGTTCAATCTGCCCACGTTACACTGGCTTTTATTTGTGAAGTATTAGGTTATAAAAAGCCTAAAATTACTGAAATGCTGGGCTATTTTTGGTTGCTCTGGCTGGAATTGTGCTGTCACTCAGAGATAGGCTTGCAGCTGATTGCAGTCAAGTGCCAACAATTACCAAAGAGTAAATAAGATAAAATTTCCTATTCCCAAATTCTTGCTATTTTATTTTGCAATTATAGTTTATGTCATTACAAGTTCCAGCCCATCAGCTCAGTTTCCCAACRCCCCTCCATCCCCAGCTCTGACCTTTTTAACTCTCACATAACACCAGTACAAGGAGGAGCAGCAACCACAGTGAAACATCCATGATAATCCCAAAGGAAGCTACTATTCATTAAAAACTCATTTTAAAAAGTGGAAATTTACTTCCATACTATTATTATTTTAAACCAGAGCTGTTTGTGATAACAGCAAGCCAAGGCCTGGTGGGCACAAGATTGCCAGCCAAGATTAAGATKATTTTATTTCTAATAAAACAGCTCAGAGCGGTTAAATGATGCTTTGTTGATATTTTTTAAAAGAGTAGTTAGCATTACACATCCATGTTAGATTGGACAAAGAGTTTCAAAGACTGGGAAACGTTGATGCCAAAGCTGTGAGAGGCTGGAATGACCAAGTTTAGGAGCCAGGCAAGAACTTCACAAATTTCCCAGAATCAACTCATCCAGTCCAGGGAGTTGCCCCAGTGACAGGATAGGCCAAGGAAAAACCAATTTTTTACTTTAATAGACACAATCTCTCCCTTTGAGGTAAATAAAACTTCAATATTTCCCTCCCAGCACCTTTTCCAACACTAACATGGAAGCAAGGCAGCATGTTCCATCCAAATACCCTCCCTACTGCACTGGACAGACCCTGCAGCAGCAAAAGCTCCATCCAAACATTCCCTGCTTGGAAAGGAAGAGAGGTTAAACTCACAAAATCTCCTCCTTCACCACAGAGGGTTGAGTGAGGGGCAAGGGGAGGAACAGCAAMACTGTCACTCTCATTGGCTGGAGGTTTAATCAAAATAATTGTGTTCAGCCCTGTCTAAATTTATCCCCCTATGTCATCTGCACCCTAGCTTGGATCCCAGATTTAAGAGGCAATCCCTGATGAATGGCAAATTACTGACTGCAGAYCTCTTTTGCCAAAGGATGCATCTGCTGTGGGTTTGTAAATGTGAGCTGATTTCTAAGTGCTGGAGCAGCTCAGCTCATTTCTCTAATGAACCTTCCCCTCTCATTGCACAGCTGCTCTGGCATTCCATGTTCTGCTCTGCCCTGTTCAGAGCTCCTGGTACAGGACATAACCATGATGATTGTGTGGTTCTATCCCRATTTTCCACACAGTCACGTGGGAAATGCAGGATTTTTAGGACACATTTAACAATTCTGGCCATCTAAAGCAAAGCAGATTATCACTATTCCATGGCTTCTAAAAATTCCTGCATTAGATGAAGACATATTGGAAATGTCAAGTGTTTGTTCATTTTCATTCTGTGGGGAAGGAAAAATGATGACAATGCCATCTGTTAGATGATTTGAAACTCCACATTAAAGTGTGGAATAAACCCTGAAACCATTCAAAAAACTGCTTTATCACTGCAAAGTGGGAGCAAGGGGTGAGAATGAGGAGAGGCTCTGCAGTTCCTGCATGCAACTGGCAGAACACTCTGGAATTAGGAAGTTGACTTTTCCTGACAAAAAGGAGAGTACAACTGATGTTTAATGGTCTGAATGGTCTTTTTGTAAATGCATTTCTGTAGCAGAGTCACTCTGTGGCACCACTGCCTTTCTGAGCATCATGCTGAGGTTATGGATCTGAAAAACACYATGGGGGCAAGATGGCATTGAAATTTCTGATGTGGATGAGGCTCAGATTGCTCAAATGGAGGAATTATGGTGRTCCAAAGCAGATAACTCTGCCAAGGGAGGCTGCAGGGATTCAGGGAGCTGTGTAATGGAGCATTATTTGCTCTGATCTCCATAGTTTTCAATTCACTTAGGGCACTCCAGATCATGAGAATTTAAGTTAAAAATATAATGATAAACAAAATGTCTTTGCTGACAGTTTRCTTGCTCTGGACAATTATTCTTAGTCTTGGGTATGAAGAATAAAACCTCTTAACTGCACTAAGGGAATTCTCAGCTGCTTCACTGGAGTTAATGGCTCATCTATCAAAGATGTGGATAAATCTGGTCCATAGCATTTGCTAGCAGGGAGATGCTGTGGGTCACACAGGATCAAAATATTTTTGGTCCAAATTCAACAAATTAAAAAATCCATTCAAATAACCTGTAACAAACAGCTTTTTCTACATATAATTTCTTCTTTATTTTTTAGAAGTAGGAAAATTTCCTTTAAAAGGCTCAGCTCAGGTAAACACTGACCTGAGAAATGCATTAAAATTTAAACCAAAGCAACACTGAGTCTTGAGTTTGAGTTTGTTTGCTTTCCAAGCCATAATCATTTAAAAATGAGAAGTGCCTTTTCCATGATTGGTGTTTACACTCCAGTAACACTTGGAGAGGCTCAGAAGGATTCCCAGCCTCATTGTGCTGGTGTTCTGAGCACATGTAACAAAAAGTTCCTCCTCTAATGAGTTTATACTCCTGGTTAATGAGAAGCAGCTGAAATGAGTAAAGGAAGTTTAATTACTTACACATTTCATGTGAGCACAAGACTGGGAATGGGGAACTTGTGCCTCAGTCCTGGCTCTGGAATYAAGGATTTCTCTGTGGAACTGTAAAGTGAGGATAATATTTCCTTATCCTGGTCCCTGTCTAGCTGGATTAATTATCAAGACTCTGTAAAGTGCTCTGAAGAGGAAGAGTGTAAGATAATCAAACTTTCAAAATTAACCTCTGTTCCCCTTCCTAATCCTGAAAGTGCCCTGGCCTCTCAGCCCCCTCAGTGTGATCCTATCTGCATCTTCCACTTGTTCTTCAAAGGATTCCAGCCTGTCTCGCACATGAAATGTGCCAGCACTTCCAGACCCTCCCAGGGAAGGGAATTGCACCTGCTCATCTGGAAATGCTGGGACAGAGCATGGACTTGGTCCTCAGCCATCTGAAGTCTAGGCTGGCATTTGGCACATGCTCCAAGCTGGGTTTAAATCCTATGGGAATGYCTCTGCTTGGATACTCCAGGAGATTCCCAGGGGGTTGGAGCTAGATAATCTTTAAGGTCCCTTCCAACCCAAACCATTTGGSATTGGTTCTATGATTCACCACATATTTATCACCTCATTTTTTCTCCCCATCTATCTTTATCATTTCCCCTGATAGTCTTTGGAAAATCCCCAAAGAAATAAAGGATAATAAAGGGTCTGGGGGAGGGAACTCTGCTCAGCTGCTTTATCAGGAAGTTTTTAGCAGAGCTAAAGTGGCTTGTTCTACAGACTGTCAGCTTCCAGTTAAAATGGATTGTATCCAGTTTGTCACAGGCTCTGTGCTCTTCCCTCCAGCTATAAAACACCCTCCAGACAACCCTTCAGACCTGTGAGTTTGGGGCTGTGTGATCCTGAGAACTGATAAGTGCTTGCAGTGCTCCCTGAAGCTGGTGGGAACTCCAGGTGCTTGGCACTGAGCTGGGCAGAGCCCTGTGTTTGCCAAATAAAAATAACTGCACAATTCTTCCACTCCATAATCTCAGATAAAGCCCTGAATTCCATTCRCCACCACTGAGAATAATGCCCCATAATGAGTATTTGTGGAATAATGTGTTTACAAGTTGTGACCAAGCTTATCCCCCTGTGTGCTGAGATTTGGAACAGGAGCCCAGCCCAAGTCAATGCTGAACAAGAAGACATGAGGGAAATGAGGAGTGTAATTCAAATCCTGCAGTTCCTTTAACAGACAAACCTGTATATCCCCTTGGAACAACAGAGGGGCAGGTTCAGCCTCCTTTCATCTACAAATAGCATCAGTGATCACAGCCCTGAGGTAAGCCCAGGAGTTGGGAATTCTACTTTGATTCCAAGAGAGAATCACAGCAGAAAGTGTTTGTTTCTCTGTGTAATTAAACGTGACTGGCACTTGTTCAGAGCCACTGCAAACCCAGGGCAGCCTGGCACACTGCAGAACCTGAGGAGACAAAAAGCCCAGATATGGTTTTGTGTCCTCCTGCCCTCTCTGGGATAAGAAATAGAATTTGGCTCGTGGACATTTTACATTATTGTCTTCAAGTTTAATGTGAACATCCTGCTAATGTGAATGGAGGAGTATTCAGGACCTCTACTGGCAGCAAGCTCATGCATGGAATCCTGGAAACTCTGCTCCTTTTCCTTGTATTAACCTTTCCCTTAAGCAACAGCAACCAATGTTCCCATCTGTCAAACTCAGGCAGCAGTGTATTGAGGAATAAGCCTAAACTCATTTTAATCACTTCCAAGATATGCCGAGGACTATAAAGGATTAAATATCTCCCATTATCCTGGGGCCTTTCCAAACTGCAGTCAGAGAAARAGCACTGCAAGATCTCATTGCTTTGTGAAGCCCTGGCTCTTCAATTCCTCCCACAGCTGGAAAAAGCACAAAGCTGGGAGCCCCTGGGAGCCATCAGAGTGCCTCTCCAGGTTCACATGGAAGGGTCTCCACAGCTTTTTGGTGACTCTGTTGCATTCAGCACAGGTGAATTTCCTTGTTCTGAGCATTTCTACAACAATTTGGCTGGAAAACCTCTTGAAGTTATGAAAGTTATGAAAGCAGCTTTACTGTGTGGCTCTTGGACCTGCTCTGGTGCTGTGAGCTYAACTGGGGAGAGGAGCCACGAGGATTGTTGTCATCTTATTGCAAAAGCTCCATACCTTCTTGGTGATTTSTCATGGGCAMCTCCTTGCAGCACTYACTCCTTCTTCACWGCACAGCCACCAAACTCCAACTCTCTRRTRYCCRYGCTKACCCACTCTTTTGTAGCACTCTTCTTATTAGAAACAGCTGTGGCCTAWTAAGYGCAGGCCTGTTCCTAATCTTTGGTGATTAGTGCAGCTGCAACTCCTCAGGTGTGAGACTACCTTCTGCACTATCTTTATTTTCTTACCTTCTATCCCTCCACAGAGGATGGGAAGTACAACCTGTCCTAAGAGTGCCTGGACACCTCCATAACATTCCTGACTCTGGGAACACAGAATTCACAGAATGAATTCATAGAATGAATTCACAGAATGACCAGGTTGGAAGAGACCTTAAAGATCACTGAGTCCAACCCATGCCCTAACACCTCAATTAAACCATCAAGTGCCACATCCAGGCTTTTTGTAAACACATCCACAGAGATCAAACTRCTCCTGTGTGGAGGGAGGTGTTTGTAACACAGACAGGCAAGGCCTGGACCCTCTGCTTGCCTCTTAAGGCAGATCCTCAGGTCAGCTCTGTGCCATGCTGAGCCTCAGCTCCTGGGATTTGTGCCCACAGCCAGGGACAGCAGGAAGCAGCTACTCCAGCAAAGTGCTGTGCCAGCAATCCCCCCGTTTGCTTTCCCTGGCACCATGTGGGAAGATGAAGAGGAGGCCAGAAACACAGGCTCTGTGCCAGCCACCCATGCTAGAAAAACATTTCCTTGGGATCTTCCATCTATTCCAAATGCTGTGTGCTGGGCTGGTGGCACAAACAGGAATCTTGGCCTCCTGTCTCTGTGTGCTATGTTTAACTCCATCTCTAATTGCCTTAGTTTATTTTTAAGCCTTTCTTGAGTCGAGGCAGAGGGTTCATTAAGTACAAGAGATTTTAATCTTGTTTCAGGAACTCATTAAATGCCTGGCAGGAAAAAAAAAAAAAGGAGGAATTCAGGGGCCATCTGGTGGCTGTTMGGCACAGCACTGCTGGCCACAGCCTTGGCATCAGCCCAACAGGGAGAGCACCTGGAGCCAGGCAAACCCCAAACTCAGCTCTGGTGTCCAAAAAAAAATTACTGTAGGAAATATTTGGTGATTTTTACGATTAATGGGGTTTTTAAAGCTATATTAAAATAACAATAAGGGCTAAATGCTGTTGTAATTACATTCACACAGATGCAGTTGCTTTGGCCCAGGGTCAATGAAAACATTTGATCACAGGTGATTTGMATTACCAGGATCACCTTTGGAGAAATGCAGATATAGAAAAATTCAACTACTGTGTAACAAAATCYTTATAATCATAAAAAGATTTTATAGGTTTCCTCAGCTTCTCCAAATATATGTACTGCACCACATTTTGGGGGATAAATTGGCATTTCTGTAAGGAAGTGGCACAAAACCTATTCCTTCARGAGTGGTTGATCAGGCTTTTGTCCATTCTTTAAGTGCAGACATTAATTTGACTTTCTTACAGTCCTTTTCCTTTATCCCTTTTCCACCCAGCAATAAAAGTGGTGTATTTTTAAATAGTGCTGAGGCCATCATCTCAGTGCAGTCATGTGGGCAGCTCCAGTGGAGCTGGGGAGGTGCCCAAGTGCCCTGGCCCAGCAGGTGAAGAGCTGGGTTGGGATCCCAGGATCCACAACGTCCTTGAACAACCCAGGGAGGAAAGAAAAGGGCAATTTCCAATGTTGATGTCAGCACCACTGCCTCAAAAAGATCAAAACACCCATGGAACAGCAATGGCAATCACAGGCACCTATTTAAGGAAGACAGGTAAAGAATCAAAAGCATTTCACTGACAAATTGAGATCAAGGCACCTCCTACTTAAAAATAACTTCTGGGGCCAGTAACTGAACTAAAAATACTTTACAAGTTTTGGAAATCAATCCCTACTTTCAGGCAGACTGTGCTGATGCAGGGTAACTGTCCCAGTAGCAGAATGTCCAGCACTTCAGCACCACTCTGGATGGTAAATATGGATTTTGTCAGGGATTTTCCCCTGAAGAAATACAGGATCAAAGAGAGAGCAAGGCCATGAAAGGGCAAGGAAGGATTTGACCATGATATATTGGTAATTTTATCTTCCAGTTTGTAAAAACACTGAGATTTTAAAACACTGAGACACAGAATAAACCATTTTCCATTCCTTCTGGGAACAAAACAAAAATAAGCTTAAATTGGAAAGAGAATAATTTAAATTAGACTTAATGAYAAGCTTTACAACTCTAAGGGTAATTAAACAGCAACATGTACTACCTGTGAGTCAAAGAATCCTCACAATTGAAGATTTCAAGAACAAGTTCTATAAAGAATTAATTTTGTTGCAATACAAGTGGAACATCTTGTGGTTGAGAATTCTCCCTGACACCAGWGAGCTGAGTCAACGGGGTGTTAACATAAAGAACCTGCTGATTTTGACAAAAAGGTGATGGAGCCTGTGTTTACAAGATGGAAAGGAAAGTACCCACATCATCTATTTGTTAAGGTAGAATGACTCTGTTGTGCCTGGATGTTTTTGTTCTGTAAGGCAGCTGTAAGGCTAAGCTGCAATGAGATGAGGATCAGGGTAATATAATTACTAATACAAGGTTAGCCCAAGTGATTGTGAATGCCAAGAAAAATGAGATGCCTCAGTGTGAGTCAACACATTCATTTCCCAACCACCCTGGCTGTGTAAGGGAGATAAAACTGTGTTTATGAGGGGCTGGTTACAAGGTGGCTCCTAATAGCTCTCCAACAACATTATCCTGTTCTGCRATATCATGATAAAGCAATAAATGCAGAATCAAGCTGAAGCCCTGCTGAAAACACTACTTTTTTTCCAATAATAAAAGAGATAAGTACAAGCTAAATTCTAGTTGTTCTGTGTGAAATGAATGCCAGGGCTGGATGMGCCATGCAGGGGTTTGGCTGCAGTGTTCAAGGCCAGGTCTGACACAAGCTCAGGTGTTTCACCTCACATGGGGCTGCTGCAAAAGGAGCTCTGGGAAGCTGAGACATTTCCCTAGGTCCTGGACAAGCTGCAGAGCAGCTCTARCTCTGCCTGGCCTCACCCCCTCACCTGCACTTTCCCTGCACTGACTGTGGCTCCAGCTCAGCCCTGTCCCATCTCTCCAGACACCCTGGGTGATCACTGGGCTGCCCCTGGGTGCTGCCCCTGCCTTGGCTTTCTGCCCTTCATCTTGCCCTTCCTCATTCCCACACATTTGCCAACTGGCCACCCTCACTGGAGCTGCTCTGCTGCTCCTTTGGGACGGTGGCACTGCCCTCCCTGCTGGCAAGGACTGCCCTGCCTGCCTTGCTCTCAGCTGCACATCCTGCTTTGTCTTCCCCKAAGGCTTCCCACTGCCAGAGGGCAGGGATGGATGGGACATTGGGGAGAAATTCTTCCCTGTGAGGGTGGGGAGGGCCTGGCACAGGCTGCCCCTGGATCCCTGAAGTGTCCAAGGCCAGCCTGGGATAGTGGAAGGGGGTGGAACAGGATGGGATTTAAGGTCCCTTCCCATCCCAGTCTGGGATCCTGTGGTATCCTTAGAATAACCTYCTTGTGCTGCTCCTGACATAAAACTCAGCTCTGAGTGTGGCAAAAGTTACCACCATTATCTGGATGCCACCTAATGGGGATGTGACAGAAAACAACACCAGCACCAAGTTACTGATCATAACAAGCAAGATGAATGAAGTGACAGATGAAAGCCATTTCATTTTACATCCTCCATTTAACATCCTGTGAGCATTCCTTCTGTCTCCCTCATCAARAACACTGCTCACATAATGAAGGAAACCCTGTGCTGTTCCTCTAAACTCCTAATTCAGCCTGACCCTACAGTGAGGATCTCACCACCACTCTGCTGGCCTTCACAGAACTCCAGGTGCTGGCATCAGTTCTGAACCAGATTCAAAGGTTAAAATGTGGTTGGGGCCCAATTTCAGAAGAGGTAACTCACACCAGTCTTAAATTTCACCAAAAGTTTGGGTGGGGCAGAGAACGAAAAAAAAAACCACAAACAAACAAAACCAAAACACAGCATTAAAAAAAAACAGGTTCTTCCCTGCATTATTTTTAAAACCAAGAGGTGAGCCAGATTGCCCAAGTGTTCAGACACCTCCAGACATGGATGTGACAGGCAGAATTCTTAGAAAGAACCCACTGATTTCCCAGGGAATTGGCACCTGCATGTCTTGAAAATCCACTGGATCTCAGCCCCTYAAGTGCCCCTGGAAGTGAATTCTCAGTCTCTCAAGTTCCCTCTCCCCAACCCTGACTCTCAGAGTGAAGCTGAGGACAGAGTTTGACTGAACTGGGTTAAGAAAAAGGAGACAGCACATTAAATCTGCTTTTACATTTTAAACAAGAACTCTAATGTAACCCTAATGCAGCTTTTTAAATTTCCTTTGCKAGTCTTTCCCAGCACCTCAGCTACAGTAATTGCAGAGTTTCTAAACTTTCCCTCTGATTATTATTCAATTCAATTATTTATGTACATTATAAATGGTCAGAAGAATTCTGGAAACTGTGACAAGTGTTCCAGATCTGAACATCTATCACTGCCAAAACAAAGGACTTACAAAACAAATTTGCAAGTGTGCTACTCTGTCAAACACTGGGGATTGTTCTTTGAATATARGTGTTTATATATAGATATTAGATATTTTCACTGACACATAGCTGCCAAATTACAGGGGCTCTTAGTTTTAAATGTCAAAACAGCCAAAATTTTCTGTGTTCATAAAAAAAGAAAGAAAATAAAACCCTATCCAGATTCAAAGGGAAAAAGTGCTGCTATCAAAGCAGATTTCAAGTAATCTTATAAAGGACTGCTGTATTTGATAGATYATGTTGATACATTTTTTAGTCTTAATTTTAATAATGAATATTTCTGAATAAGAACCAAGAGCAGAGTTGCCCAGACAACATGGTTATTATGGGTTGTGCTGATTTCCTGTTACCATTGGTGCCTCGGGAGGTCAGGCAGGTCCCCTGGCACAGGCTGGCACTCAGTTTGGGATCATGGAATGGGTTGGGTGGGAATGACCATAAAGATCCTCTCATCCCACCCCCTGCCATGGGCAGGGACASCTRCCACTATCCCAGACTGCTCCAGCCTGGCCTTGGACACTGCCAGGGATCCAGGGGCCTCCCCACCCTCACAGGGATGAATTTGTTCCCAAAACCCCACCTTAATCCTGCCCTGTGTCCTCTCTTGTCTGTAACAAGTCCCTGTCCCTTTTTCTGGGCACTGGAGCAGTTTGCACAGGCAGCAGGAGCCTGGGCTGGTGGGAAATGTCCCTGTCCCTGCTGCCACAACTGGAACATCATCCCATCCCTCAGGGGAACATTTACAGCTGCAGTTCCAGCACAGATCCACCCTGAGCTCTGCTCCAGACAAAGCACATCACCAAGTCCATCCTCATTTTATTGGCATCAGCACAGCAGATATGGGAAATGACCAAACACAGGGTAATTCTGCATTGTCTGGTGCACTGTCAGGAAGGAGAGAACAAGGCCCACGAGGATTTCAGAGGAGCAAGAAAGTGTCTGCATCTTAATCAAGGCTAACTGGAAGTGGGTYGTACCTGCCAACAGCCAGGGAGGAGCAAATCCAAAGGATCCACAACTTTTACACTCCAAAGCAGAGCTATGGGTGCTGTGCTCTCCTTGTCAAAGCAGGCTGGCAGAGGGYAACTCAGCTGGGAGCTTTTTAGTCCTTTACTCCTCCTCACTGACTAATCCAGTGCTAAATAAAATGAGCTTTCAAATCTCCACAACCACAGCAATCAATTTACAAAACAAACCTAAATGGTSCAGCCCCAAATCTAGGGCTGTGAAGTCTTTCAAGTTTTGTATTGACAAAAGAGCTTTGTTATTGGCATTAGCCCAGAGAAYTCATTATGGTGGATTCATGGTGGTTCTGCAGTTTCTCACCTCCTCTGACCTTCTCACCTGGCCTTGTGTTCAGCAAAATCAGWGCATGGATGAAGCAGGACTGCTTGCCACAGAATCATGGAATGGGTTGGGAGTGATCCTGCAGCTCACCTCATTCCAAGCCCTCTGCTGAGGGCAGGGACAGAGAGAAATCTTCTGAGGAGTAACAACAGCCTTGTCCTCCAAGCCATAGTTAGGCTTTAGRTAAAATCAGGATCATTTCATACCCRCTTAACCAGGAGTAAAATCTATTATTAAATCCACAATCCTCAAAACCAACCCACAAAATTGAACTATGAAGCTGCTGGGGGCAGACAACAGGACACAGCAGAGACAGTAAAAATATTTCACTTTTTTAGGAAAAGTTATTAAAAATCATGTGGGAGACTCTGGCTGCTGTGAATTAGATGACATTGAGCCACTGATTCCAGCAAGCCCTGYCAGGTCAGAACTGGAGGCCAGCTGCTTGGGGAGCTCTCCCTGCACAGGAAAGTGGGGAATTCTCCTCCCTTAGTGTGAGAGAAGAGCTGTAGGGCTGCTCCTCTCCTCAGCTAATGGTGCTCCATAACAAACAGATTTGAAGCAATGAAATAAAAATGGTATTTTGCTCTCAGCTGCCACTGGCAAGGAGCCCCTGTGTCTTAGGCTGGGGCTGTTGTTCTGTTCCCATCTGTCAGAGCTGGGGCAGTTATCCTCTGTTCATGGGGCAGTTTTCTTTATCTCTCCCACAACCCCTCCTCCCTGCAGGAGATCTCTGCTGTCCATGGCCAGGGAGTGTCCCTGCAGGGCTGATCCAATTCCAGCATCCCATGGGGAGATGCTGCGCCCAGGGGAGGAGCCAAGCATTCCTACCTGGATCCAATCTGAGCCTGGCACAGCACAGCAGCCTTTGCCCCCTGCATTGCCAGAGGAGCAGCTTTCTGCTGCCCTGCATTGCCAGAGGGAGCCCAGGCCCATCTCCAGCAGCCCTGGAGCTGCAGAGGAAAACTCCCCCCTTGTGCAGGATCCCTGCTGCAGCAGKAGCACAGCTGGCACTGCAGGAGGGCTGAGCCCCCATGGGATGGGGCTGTGCCACCCCCTGACACACAGGGGGCAGGGACTGCTCTGACTCTGGCAGTGGTTTTTCTTCTTGTGCTACTGCATTTGTATTCATTTTTAGTTTTCCTAGTAAAGAACTGTAATTCTTATTCCCATGTGTTTGTCTGAGAGCCCCTTATTTTCCAAATTATGATAATTCAGAGGGAGGGGGTTTGCATTTTCCATTTCAGGGGAGGCTCCTGCCTTCCTCAGCAGACACCTGGCTTTTCCAGCCAGGAGCCTGCCAGGCCCAGCCCACCCTGAGGCACTGACCCTGTGGAACAGGAGCGGGGTGTTCTCTGCCATGGGCTGCTTCCCCCACACCGAGCGCTGAGGCTGCCACTGCTCCAGCTGCTCCTGCAATCTGCATCTCCTCTGCCTCTCCTCTTCCTTTTGGGATAGCTCTCTGTCAATTCCTTCTCTCCTGGAAAATACAGAGATTAAGCTTTTCACTTGGGTGGAAAAAGCCACTTGTTCATCTGGCTGCACTTCTTTTTTTCTCGTATTTACACCACGCACTTGAGGGGGAATCATGACATGAAAGGCTAAAACAGATTTAGAGAGCAATTCTGCTGTTTGTGGGGGGACACAAGAACTTGTCAGTGGATGAAATCATCTCTCTAAGAAGAAAAACACCTCAAAGAAAAGGAGCAGAGATAAAACTTCTGGTAAGTGGTGATGATCTATGTGGAGATGCAAACTCCTTTAAGCAGAGATGTGTTTGTGAGGTGTCCCTCCCCATCTCCACACCAAGATTCCCAGTCTAGACCCATTTCCTTTCCTATCTGCTATAGGATATGACAAAGTTCCCCTGACCCCAAGACCTCCCATCTTTCAACATCTGGATGCCCACAGAGAAATTTCATCTGCCATTTCCATGGCAAACACAAAGTTCAATTTCTTCTGAAATCTTCCAGCCCCAGGTGTCCCAGCAATAATTAGAACAGCAACAGAAAAAACTGAAATCAGTGAAAATCACTGAGTTATCACTCAGACATAATAAATAACCCACATTCTTGCCTGGCCATGGGCTGCCATCTCAGGCTAATAGGTAATCAAAATGCAGTTTAGTGTTCCTGATGGAAGCAATGAGCTTAATGTCAGGAATTCCAGAGGGAAAAAACCCTGCAACCAACCACCTGCCATTTCAAGCAGGTACACAGGAGCTGAGGTGTCTAAGTGGCAGGGCAGGCAAGTGTTTAACTCTGACACAGTAATAGTCTCCAGAGCAGGCAGATCCTGATTCTTTCCAGGGCTCATATGTCAAAGTCAGAATGTTAAATTTCACTCTGAAAATAGCAGGATATAACCTTTGAAAAGGCAGCATAATGGAGCTCTCCCAAACAGTTGGGCAGGTGCACAAGGCAACCACRTGATTTCACTTTGAAATTAGACCTTCTGCAGAATACACTACATTTAACTAAGCCCAGGGAGGTAGAGGCCCAAATAACTCGGCAATTTCCTCACTTATATCARTCTTATTTCTATTTTTCAAAGCTTTCCAAGATATTCCTGTGGCATTCCTCACGGGTGTACTTTGTAACTCCAAGATCTTCACTTTTCTTGTTGGCAAAGAGTCAGAATTCCTTTGTTTGGAAGAAAAAAAAATTAAAAGACTGATACATCTTCCAGTTTGTAAAAGGTGTTTTAAACTGAGACACAGAATAAACCATTTTCCATCCCTTCTGGGAACACAACAAAAATAAGCTTAAATTGGAGAGGGAATAATTTAAATTAGACTTAATGAAAAGCTTTACAACTCTAGGGATAATTAAAAGCAAAATGTACTACCTGGGAGTCAAGGAATCCTCACCATTGAGGATTTCAAGACCAAGTTCTATAAAGATATCTGTCAGGAGATATTAGATTTTACCTCACTCTTTATTGGCACAGGGAGACTGACCCTTCCAGACCTATTTTCTAGGAAGCTGTGCTTAGGAAACCTCAGTGCTGTTGTTCCTAAAGGAGATCAATACTGTTATCCTCCTCTTCTGCAGAATAAAAGCTATAGAAAAAGGCTCCATTTCCAGTGTCAGAAGTGCCACAGCTCATCTAATGCCAGGCCCCACTGAGGCTGCCTCTAAACCTTCCAGCAGTAGCTGCCAGGACTGTTGTTCTTGCCAGGTAACAAATCCAGACACCCTCTTGCTCCAGCTCACAGCCCAGGTGAGCAATTTTCTTTAATTAAAGCAAATTTCTTTAATCCTGGACAATTAGAGAAGCCACATCCAAACCCTCTGATTACTTTTCCTGTGGGATACCTTGGCAATTCTGCTGTAATTAGAGGACACTCTGGAGCATTTCCTGCATTTGGAGTCTTCTCAGCTTCCATTTTGTTCTCTTTCTCTGTGTCAGCTCCATCACCCCCACAGCTTGAAAAGGGGGGACTTTCCTTGCCTGGTTCCAATCTCATCAGTTTCCTGGGAACCACCTCATTTGTCTCTTGCCTCACTTTACAAGATTGGTTTTGACTTTTATTAGAGGAAGCTGTGTCTTCCAGCCTTTCTGGATGCAGTTTCTCAGCTGGAACAGACGTTTTATGAAGAAGCTCCAAGGCCTCCTTACGGGCTGCTCGGAGTTGTTGCAGTAACAGGCTCTTCCCTGAGCAATTCCTCCTGCAAAGGAAATAAAAACCTGATTTCATCAAGATAAAGCATTATAGGAATAAACTCAGTCTCTGAGGAACTTCACATATGATGAGAGCTCAAAACAAGGACTGGGCATCTACAGGAACAATAACTGGGGGTGACAGTAGTAATGTCACTGTCATATTTTCTGGAAAAATCCCTTCACCAGAATTTCTTCTCCTGGGAAGCTGAGKAYCCTCAGAGAAAAAGAAAAACAATATTATGTCATTTGCTTTTCCTGTGTTTTGCTGCTTTAGAATGTAGTTTGGAGATTGTTTATCCAYCATGTGAATTGTTTTGACTTAATGACCAYTCACAGTCAGGCTGTGTTGGACMCTGAGGAGAGAGTCACAAGTTTTTAATTAGTATCTTGTTAAGCCTTCTGTATGTATCCTTTCTCTATTCTTTAGTATAGTTTAGTATAGCATTCTTTAATATAATAMAATATCATAAAATAATAAATTAMCCRTCTAAGAACARGGAGTCAGATTCATCTTTCCTCCCCACGACAGGGGACCCCAAATATACCACATAGCATCAGCACTCAGGTGACACAAGCAGAGCCAGAACACAGAATTGATCTTCCTGGCAATTTATTTACCTCTTCTGCATTCAGGCACAACACAAACACCTACCAGAACAGCCCTGAACATATGTATGGTTGGCATGGAAATCAGAGCCTATAGATTTTTGTCCCCTTTGGATCCAGGGGTTGGGGTTCAAATACACACAGATTTAAAGTTTTTCTAATAATTATTACAGGTTTTGAATGCTTGGCTTAATTTCCTCAATGAGACTGTTAAACTTTCAGCAAGCACATTACTGTGGTAGTGGAATGTCCTGTCCTGACATAATCTACATGCACAGAATAATAATTCCTGTTTAATAATTTGTTCCAGATAAAAATGAAACTGGATAGACCCCTCATGAATGAGATCAGAATCCTGCCCTGCTGAGACCAAGAGCATTTCTTATTTACAACCAGAACTGAGCAGCATTTGCCAGGCATTACATTTGTGCATGTTCTTTAGCAACATTAAGGTGAATCAAAATCCAAGCTCTGCTCTCCACCACTGCAGATTTACACTGATGGAACAGCTGAAGTTGTGTCAGTGCCATGGAGAGTTCCTCAAGCATCCCCTTGTCTCTGCCTTTCACTGGTTTTGGGTTAGATGTTCTAAATTACATTGTTTGGGCTCATGAGCTACATGTTTTGAGCTCATGTTGAGCTCATTGTTGGGCTCATTGTTTGGGTTCCTTGTCAAATCATCTCTTCTCCCAAACCATTAGAAGAAGTGTAGGTGGCTGGCACAACAAGACACGTGTTCTGTTTGTCCCCTGCCCTGCTGTGAACTTGCAGGCTGCAGAATTCCAAATGGAACCCAGAGCATGAGTGCAGGAGGATGGTTAAATCTGACACCTCTGCTTCACATTAAACAAATGTCTAATYACCTATGGATATGAATCCAGGAGTTTAGCAAGAAAAGGCTGACATCTGTGCACGTTGAGGAGTTTACACTTTAGGATTCCACCCATCCCACTCTCTCCCCTTTCCCCTCCAATTAAGGAGAATTGGGAGGGTCCCTGTCCATACAATGTAGTCAATATTCTCTTTAAATATCTATCCATTCTAGCCTATTTTATTATTTATAAAAATAAAGGTTTGTCTGACTCAACTCCCTTCAACATTTCCAAAGTTTGGTTCTGAGTCTTGTCAAACACAGTTCTGGTGTCACTCACACAGGGCTGGAGAAAAACTCACATTTTCCAGCCCCCAGGGCACCTCTGGCTGTGTTTTGAGCTGTCCCAAGCACCTGCACAGGTGCAAATATTGCCTCAAGGATCAACAACTCTCTACCTTTGGTAGCTTTACCATGCAACAGGAAAAGAGTGACCTCCTGGGGCCACACTGGAGCACTTCCATTACTGGGCTTTTTTTTTTTTTTTTGCTGTGAAGACCAGGAATGGCAATATGTAAGTACACAAACTTTCACTCTGATCATTGTTAGGGCAATTATTTTAGTTTCAGAAAAAATGAACATCATATCACTTGGAAAACAGTCCAGATAAGGAATCTTACATTCTCCTTTCTGCTTCATCCTGAATAGTCACAGTCTCTTCTTCTTCTTCTTCTTCAGAGGAGGAGGAGGAGGAGCTGTCACTTGCACTGTGAAACAATCAGACCACATTAATTAACCCTGTTCTAGCTGAGTGTTGGCTCTTGGTCATTTCTAAGATGCAAATTTAGAAAATGAGGAAAAAGGGAGAGATACTTCCAGGGAAGATCTCTGGATGTTATGGAGAGTCCTTCACACTATTACTCTAGCAAAAAGAAAATTCAAATATTCAAGCAACTAGAACAAAATGTTTYCCTGTTTATTACCTAGTAGCTGTTTATTAACTACAAGGTTTCTCCTTATGACAGAGGTGTGAAAGAACATTTTTAAAGTTACATTTCACAAGCATGAGATTCAGAAAGGTTTAAGTTTCTCACTTTTTATTACTAATTTCTCACTCCCAATAAAGCCAGGATTTACCTTTGTTCCTCTTCAGGGACTGTCACTGGCTTTGGTGGCTCAGCATCTCTCAGATCTATGTACACAGTTGCACGTTTTGGCAGGTCCTGGAAACTCATCCTGCCCATCCTCAGAGAACTTGGTGGGGATGACAGCAAGGCAACATCCCTACACACAGAAAACACATCTCAGCACATCCTCTGCCTTATSCACCAAGGAATCAATCCTGCAGGGAGTGCCTCAGGATCAAAACTGGACTGAGGAAGGAGCTCTGTGCTTGGCTACCACACAGATTCCAACTCTGCTTCTGCCTGCAATCAGAATTCAGGGATTCAGCTTCCCCCAGGAGCACAGATCACAGGCAGGATGAAGAGGGATATTTAGTTCTCAAAATGTGACACCACCAAATTGTTCTGGAGAACAAAAGCAGGCACCACAGAGATCACAARTTTTAACATCTCAGTGTAAGAACAAGTTCCCCTTTCCTCTCTGCCTCTTCTGGCAATTCCATTTTATCTTCCCAGGGACACAAAGTGCAAACATCCTAGTAGCTCTCCCTGCTCTGGCAATGAGGGTATTTCCCACCTTCCCCTCCACTCTTTCACTTGTTATTTCTTCTGTGCTGCCACCATTGATGTTGCTCTCTCTGAACAACCTCAAAATGGTTTTCCTTCTCACAGAAACCTCCAAGAAGCACTGAGATCTGCACTGATATCCACAGAAAATCATCCTGTGTATTTTTGCTCAATTGAGGTACCAGTAAGAGAAATTGGTACCCTAGATGACAAAAAAGGCTGGGCAGGATAATTGGCTTAGCCTCATTTCCCTGCCTTTCCCATTTATACCAAGTGCCTGGTAAGGRTTAGACAAAGGTTGATGGAGAATGCCAAGGTGTTTGTCATCAAAGGGAAATGAATCACTGACTATTCCAACTCCAGTATCAGCTTCTTGCAAGGCTACAGGGAAAAACCCCTGTGGAAGACCAGGAGTTGCCCAGTATCCATTCTGGCAGCCAGGATTAACTGGGATATGTGACAGAAAAGGACTCACTTATTGTCCTGCTGTCCCTGGAGGGAGCAGAGCTTGGCTGATGGCCTCTCACAGGGAGGGGACACTGCCCTGGACTGCCTGGCACACAGCTCTCCCAGCCTTTCCATGAGCTCCTCTTCACACTTCCTCCTGAAGGACTCTGTGGAAGAGCAACAAAATAATCATCAGTTGTGGTCTTCTGCCATGAAATCACCCAATATTCCCCATGTTCACATTGTTRCTGTTCCTACAGCCTGGCAGCAGGGGGAGGATAAAGATAATATTGTAACTGGCTTGTCTGGCCCATGGCAGGCTGTGAAGCACTGGCTTCAGGCTAAGAAACCTAGATGAAATCTTGAGGGAAGCTAATTAAACATGTTTTAGAAGCATTTAAAAAACCCACTATGATTTCTGCATTCAAAATTATGCTGCAGGGAATAACTTAAATACAGGAACCTGAGTTTTATTTATTTTTATGCACTTTCAACTAGTGACATTACCATAATCTGCTGGGAAGAAAGCAACTTCTGCATGAGTTTTATCTCCCTGCTGCTCCAGCTCCTCAAGATTCTTGTCTACATTCCACTTTTCAATAGTCTAAAAGAAGACAAGAGAAACATGATGGAAAGTTGACTCCCAAAAGACCACCCCTAATTTCAGTGCCAGCTTGCTTTCAGCAATTCCAGAGGAAGTGCTGTAGGGAAAGAAATGCATTTATTACATTCCTTCAGACACTGCATCCCTCCAGCTGCTTSAGCTCCTTCTGCTGAGGCTCTTTCTCTGAGAATCATGAACCCTTTTGATAAGACTTCAAAAGATCACTGGAGACAGTGGAACAGATTACAAAGTGGCCTGATACAAGGCCAAGCATGTGCATTCTGATCCTGAATAATGTGAGAACTTCTCACTGCCACCCACAGGAGAAGGACTTGTGGCTCCTCAGCTCTTTGAGATGAGCCCTTTCCTCCCCCTCCAGTTTCTGAGCAGGGTAAATTCCCATTGCTGTGGGCACAGTCAGTATCAGATGATATCTCACAGCTGCTCACCCCACCCTGAAGAGAGGATCCTCCATTTCCTTGCTCTGAATCCCTGGCTGAGGYCACACTCACCTGACTCAGGTGCAAGAGGCTGCCATCAGAGTCCACATGCATTTAAACCACTCATTGCTTTCCCCTCTGAATATTATTTATAATAATTTATATAAACTGAAGTTTTAATMAAAAGAATTCACACCCATGTGAAATATCATCACCAGAAATTAGAAGTGSTTATGAGTTTTATTGAAAGGAAGGGGGCTGTGAGTCGTGACAATGACACCACTGCCACAAACATGCATTTAACACAACCACTCATGGCCTTTAAAAAAGCAGAAGCAGCCTCCAAACCCAGCAGTTTCACCTTGTAAAACCTCCAGCATCTGCCCCTCTTGTTGAAGAAAAGGTTCTCCCTCCTTCCTGAGCAATAAATCTTCACACATATCTGTACCTTGATTAGATCTATTCTAACACTGCAGCACTGGTTTAAGTTCCAGAAGGTTCAGAAGAAATAGAAGTGAAGATCTGCACAATTCCATTTCTAATACAGAAAGGAACTTAAGAAAAAAAAATCAAATTACCTGATAGGAATCAAGAAGAAACTGTATATTAGGTTTAGCAACTTGACACAAACTGAGGTGCCTGGCTGAGCTGGGGAGCAACAACCCCCTCCAAATGAAAGTGAGAACACACTGAGCCTCTCAGAACTCACCTCAAAGCACCAGACTTCAGCTCACTGAAGTCACTGACATCAAACAGGCTCTGAAAGGCAAGTAGTGCTTCCTGAATTAACAGAGACTGAATTCTATGAGGTGAGCTGGGAATTACACCCAGACCCACTTGAAAAAGATGCCCTTCAATGATGCAGCACAATTTAACTCACAGGCCAGCAGCTGCATGATTTGCCTGGACTGGAACTGCTCTAACATCAAAAAGTTCATTTCTGTGAATACATGAAAGGGGAAAGGAAACATCTGTACTCTGACCTGTGGAAGGCTTTGAACAGAAAGATCAGGACCTGTTCTGTGCTGATTAAGTTCTAATGAACTTAAAAATCAATACAGGCAGATCTGTAACTCAGTGCTGAAGAAAACCACCCCTGACTCTGGGCCACATTCCAGCTAACACTGAGCTGCTCATCCCACCTGCCTTAGGTGGGTGAGATTTAGGACTTCAGGAACAACCCTAAACACCTCCTCARCTCCAGCACCCCACTGGAAGGCCAGAAAGCTCCCTGGTTTAATGCAGTTCTGTGTGGGACCTGAAAAACTCCTTGCCTTCTCAGGGACAGATTCTATGGTTGGCTTCCCTAACAGTTCATGGACCTTGCTGCAGATCCATTTCCATGGGGGTTTGTGTGTGTGTGTGTCAGCTCTTTTGGAAAATAGCCAAAATTTGACCATCACTTCCATAGTTCCTAATGAAAGGCTTATTTATGCTCTAAGCACACTCAGAGCTAAGCTGTATTTTGCAATTTCTTGTGGAATCTTTGGTAATAAAGTTGTATTCTCTGTTATGATTTGTTACACTCTCCTGAATTCCTGATGCTTAGCAGACAAACATCACCTCAGTTAGCTGTGCTTTTTCTTGTCAATTACTTGAATCCAACAGAGTAGCCCATATAATCTGTATCTTCTGACCTAAACCTTATGGGTCATGACCAGCTTGATCTCCTTGGTCATTCCTGAGTCTCTCCTGTGTTCCTCTATTACATTAAGAAGGCACATGGAAYTTCTAGCAGGTTGAATGTGCATCTCCTTTGGACACAAGTAAAGATGGTATTAAACTGAAGTCCTTSAATTGGGAAACCCTGGGAAATCCAGTGCTCCAGAGTATTTGGGGAGTATGTTACAAGATAAGTTTCYGCATTATTTCACAAAAATAAAAAATTAAAATAATAAAATAAAATTTAATTAAATTTCAGCAGCTTTGTGCTTAGGTTAAYTCCTTTCAGAGTAGTTGTGGCCTTGACTACTAACTAATTTCCTTGTACCTTTTGTTTCTAGCAGTAATTTTTCATATGTCTAAGTTGGTTARCTGCAGCAGCTTTTGCCATGCTTTGGACTTGCACTGACAGCTCTGGGACAGCTTTTGGTACCTGTCTATCACCCAGCCCTGTGGAGTGTCAGACTGGGACTTCAGCTGCTGCCTGCAGTGGGGTTATGCAGGCACTGCACTGTGCCCACCTGCAGCACCCCCAGAGCTTTATTTCAGGGCCACTTGCCTGCAATGACAAATGGATCACTTCTCCAAGATGCTCAGCTGAGGAGGTTTCTYCCTTTGCAAATCTTCCTAGGCTGTTGTTGATGCCATGGGAGGGAGGTTTGACATCCTGCTTTGGGGATGGCTCCACAAGGATCTTGGACAGTATCTTTGTCTCTATCAGCTTTTTTCTCTCCTCTTTACTGTACAGCTCTTGCACAGACACTGCTGTGTTAGGCCAGGAGTTTGCTCTTTCCTTGGCCTGTGTCCTGCCCATTTCTTTCTCCTCAAGGTGATCTGTGGAATCTGAGGGAAACTCTGCAAGAACAGCTCTCTTTTGGCTTGGCATTTCWTCAGTCTGGCTGGCAGGTTCAGGAGTCTCATCTTTAATCATTTGTACATCTTCTTTTGCAATGATTTGGGCACCATCTGTTTTTTCCTGAAAGTCAAAACTTTCCAGGTCTTCGTTCCAGATCTCCCATGGAAGTCTTTCTGTCTCCTGGATTTGCTACAGGTAGAGAAAGCACAAACACAGAGAAAGTCAARCTCCCTGAGCTTTGGAAGTGGATAAAAAAACAAAACAGAGTGATTGGAAGGCAACAGCTCCAACTCAGACACCATATGGAAACAACCCACACCACATCCCTCATGGAAAACAGTGAGGCTGTTTACTTTCCAAAAACTTTAATTTCAGGAACTGCTAAACATCCTTTAAATTACTTTTTCTTACATGTGCTCATTATTCCAACCCAAACCATACTGTGATTTCATGGYTTTATCTTCACTGAAAGAACAATGTGATTCTTTTATCCCAGAAAAGCTGTTCAAAGAGTAAACTTCATACTTTTCCTCTTTCCTGCACTGTCCTAATTCATTTTCTGGACACATAAAATGATTGCACAGGAATTAGTGCACAAGAAAGAAAAACAATAAAGGGACAATAAAAACTACCAAGAGATGGGACAAAAAAGGTCCAAAATTTCAAGAACAGAGAAAACTTTAAAGGCCCACTGCAAAAAGAGAAAAAAAAAAGTTCTATTTTCTAGTGAGAGAAAACACTGAGGACTAAGCTTTTCCTGTTCAGACAAACAGGTCAGACATGAGCAGCTGCCCACACTGGGGACAGCCAGAAGAGAGGGGTGAGAGGACAGGACACACACAACAGTCCCAACCTGCTCCTGGGAGTCTTCCAGGGAAAACATCATCAGTTCCTCCGACAGGTCCGGAATTAAGTTGGGCAGGTCCCGCTGGAAGATGAAAAGCTCCTCATCACTCTCACAATCAGACTGCAAAGAGAAAAAACAGAGAAATTCAACAGGAGACTGCAATACTCACTGATATTGGACTATCTGGTTTGCAGTGACAGCTCCCATGTTGGCACCTCTTGACGTGCAGAGACAAGAAGTTTCCTTGCAGTCACACCTTTGCTAGACAGCCTGGTAGCCCAAGAGTCACCAACTCCACACTTCAGCAAGCTCCAAATGTAAAAAGAACATGTAAAATATTGKATTTCCATGGAGGTTGATGACAAACATCCTGCTGAGAAAAGCAATGGAAAGTGTGGGAAGTTCTCTATCTCCCAAGTGATTCTCTGCACTACCTCATTCACCATCAGAGAGGCAGGAGCAGAGCTGCTCAATATTTACAAGGGCCTGGAGTGCCAGGACAAGGGGGAATGGATTCCCACTGCCAGAGGGCAGGGATGGATGGGATATTGGGAATTAGGAATTGTTCCCTGTGAGGGTGGGCAGGCCCTGGCACAGGGTGCCCAGAGCAGCTGTGGCTGCCCCTGGATCCCTGGCAGTGCCCAAGGCCAGGCTGGGCAGGGCTMGGAGCAGCCTGGGACAGTGGGAGGTGTCCCTGCCATGGCAGGGGGCTGGGATGGAACTCAATGAGCTTGAAGATCCCTCCAGCCCAAATCATTCTGGGATTCTCAGGGACTGGAAAGGCAAGGCCTGACCAGGCAAAGCCAAGCCCACAGCACCCACAAGGAACAAGCAGGACAGAGCAGGGGGAGCAACCAGGCTGAGTCACAGCTCCAGATCCTTGGGCAATACTGGAGTGATGAGGCTGGGCAGAGATCAAGACTGAAAGTCAATTRACAGGTGAAAGTCTGGCTCAGGCAGGACCGTAAGCAGAAACCAAAACTCCCCTAACATAGCTCAGAGAGGGAGTGAGGGGCCAAGCTGAGCTTAAACAGAGAAGCTGGAGCCCCAGGTGAGGCCAGGCAGGGCCATGAAGGRTTTTCATTGCCCTGATTCCTGTTCAGAATGCAAACAGCATCTGGGTTTGGTTGGGCAGCATTTAGATAGCTCTGAAAATCCCTTTTTTAAACATCAGATATGCATTGGAGATGAATCCTTATGCATGGACACCAAAAGGAGATTAAGCACCTCCTCAGCAGTCAGGACACAGCTTTCCTGCTTGTCCCTTTGTTTTGCAAGTGTGCATTTTTGGGAATTCACACTGCAGAGAATCCTCTCTGGTGTCATTAACACYAACCCAACTGCAACAGAACATCATTCCTCTTAAAAAATTGCATATCAGGGCAATGATAGGGTTTCAGGGCATAAAACACATTTGTGAGTGCCATTTTTGGAGGTGGGAGCAGAGCACGTTCAGGTGACAGCTCTTGGATGCACAAATGGATCTTTCTCACATGGAAATTCCTCGGACAAAGGTGCAGCCCTGGAACTGCAGCCTCAGCAGGACAGGGATTACACAACCAGATCTTCTGAATGCAAATGAAGTGCCAGACAGATTGCCTCAGTTCCTTCTGCAGGAAATCTTTTCCATGTGGGATAGAAACAGAGAATTTGGAGATTGTAAAGAGTGAAAAAAATGTTCAGCATGATTTGAGGTTATTCAATGGTGTTTGGCACCAAAATCTGGAGATGCTCCTCTGGCTTAGCCTGGTTGTAATTTACTCAACAAAAAAAACTACAAATAATTTCAGTGTTGGGCCTTCATCTGTACTACAGAGACACATGTTAACAAGCAAGGGTTGTTCTAAAAAATTAAAACAGMGTAGGTAGAGGGAACTGAGAAAAGTGAGGGAATGTGGCTTGTCCAGCATGACAGTGAGAGATCCAAGTGCAGAATCCAAGTCATGGAATCTCCATATACATTTTATCCAGCAGATCACTCTGCTTTGGCTCATTGATTAGCAATATTTTTAAATTAAGTAATAATAAATAATAAATAATAAATAATAAAAATGAAAATTAAATCATAAATCATAAATACCCACTGGAGGCATTTCTGGCTCTTTCACATCTCACAACCTCCCCTGTACCATTAATGCCTACACTAAYTTGGGATAAAATATAATCCTTTCTGTGTTCAAAATGTTTTTCAAGTTTATACATGTTTGAAAATTAACACAATGCTCTGATTTTGACAAAATGCCACTAATAATCAAATTTGAGACACATTATCCCCTCAGAAAAGTCAATGCCAGAGCATCTTGGACTAGAGAGGAGCACCAGAGCAATGCTGTCCTGTGAACAGAGATTTCAGCAGCCAAGAACAGCCTGGCCCAGACCCAGCAAGGGAAAAACCTGCAGCAGTGAAGAACACTGCACAACACCTCTCAGTCTCACACCTCATATGTAAAGGTTTCTGCAATTATGCTTCTTTGGCAGGTAAAAGGCACAAAAAATCAACATGCCTTGTGAAGAACCAGCCTCAAGTACATAATAATCCATAATATCACAGAATATCAGGATGGTTTGGGGTTGGAAGGGACCTCAAAGCCCATCCAGTGCCACCCCTGCCATGGCAGGGACACCTCCCACTGTCCCAGGCTGCTCCAGCCCCAGTGTCCAGCCTGGCCTTGGGCACTGCCAGGGATCCAGGGGCAGCCACAGCTGCTCTGGGCACCTGTGCCAGGGCCTGCCCACCCTGCCAGGGAACAATTCCTAATTCCCAATATCCCATCCATCCCTGCCCTCTGGCAGTGGGAGCCATTCCSTGTGTCCTGTCCCTCCATCCCTTGTCCCCAGTCCCTCTGCAGCTCTCCTGGAGCCCCTTCAGGCCCTGGCAGGCCACAATGAGATCACCCCAAAGCTTCTCCTCTCCAGGCTGAGCAATCCCAGTTGTCTCAGCCTGACTCCCAGCAGATCTGCTCCACCCTTCTGATCATCCTGGAGCCTCCTCTGGACTTGCTCCAGCAGCTCCAAGTCTCTGCTGGGCCCTAGGGCTGGAGGCAGCTCTGCAGGTGGGGCAGAATCCAAAGYATACAGAGAGAGGAGGTCTGATTTTTAATTACACTCTGATAATTAAGGGTAATCCAGAAGGCTGTGGATTAACACACAGTGTTCTATAGTCAGGACAGGCAGCCCACCCAGGATACCACACCAGCCACCCCAAAATGCCTGATAAGGTCARTGCTCTTGCTTTTGAGASMTTTTTTTTTCCATGATCCAGAGGGAAGGAGGGCAGAATTTCAGTGCTTACTGTGGAGGAGTCAGAGTCCAGGGATGGAAGCTGGTCTTTCACTGCAGCAAGGATGGKTCCCCACTGGAATGTCCTGTCCCCCTGCACAGGAGCTGCAGGAGGCTCAGCTGCATGCTCTGCATCCTCACTTGGTGCTTCTGAGGCCATTGGGACAGCTTCCCTTCAAGCAAAGGAAAGATGAGCTTAAGGACACCTCTCCAAACATGAGATAACATCAGTCCAAAACCAGGACAAAGGGTGTGAGGTCAGGGCAGAGGAATTCCCAGCACTCCCAGCAGGAAATGTTAAAATCTGCATTTTTGGAGCTATTCCTTTGCACCTGAGTTCAGACTGAGAGCTGTCTGCCCTACTCACCACACACACCCCAGGGCAGTTTAGCCCTTCATTTATAAATTTTTTTTTGGATTCTTAGCCAGAGTGCTGTGACTGTGTCCTCTCCAAGCATGTTCCATGTTCTGCCTGCAGGGATGGGACAGAACAGAGCAAAGGCAGCAAAGCTGACACCTCTGCTCTCAGCTGGATTGACTCTCTTCCCAAATTCCCTCACATTCCCCTCCTSCCTACCCAAAGGACAGATAAAATGKTCCCAAAGCCARAGAATCTCATGATGGTTTGGGTTGGAATYGAGCTTAAAGGRTRTCTCCTACCCAKCTGCCATSYGCAGAGAACCTTCATYTTTKCTTTTGTTTTCACTGGATTTTTATTTRTAAAAAATAGTTAAGAATAGGCACATTCATGGATTTTGACCTCTCAAAGTGTTTCTAAAGTGGATCCTTTCCTCCTGTTCCTTGATGTCCATGAGAAGTTGAGACAGCACAGTAGGAACTGCAGCTGKACTAAGAGGTCAGATCATTCACCCTCAGAGAAAACCTTCACATTTTATCACATGGTTTTCTGGGCAGTCAAACATGAGAGTAAATGATTTCTGGTTCAGAGGTTTCACAGAATACCCAGGGCTGGAAGAGACCCACAAGGACCATGGYAGGTTGGTGACTTTGTGTTTCTTACATGMGCTCATTATTCCAATCCAAACCATTCTGTGATTCCGTGGATTTATGTTCATCACTGAAGGAACAATGTGATTATTTTATCACATTTTTATTATTTTAAGTGTTGTTCAGGACTGAAATCACTGTTCAAGGGATCACATTGACACTGTTATCTGCATTGGCCAGGAACACTCCTCAAAACGTGAAGTTAAACTCAATTATCTCCCTGGAAGTTTGTAACTTGCAAATTGCCTCTGCAGATACTCTATAGASCTCATCTATGATGGTTTTTTGGTGTGAGGCAAACCCTGAATTTCACTTATATAGGAAAAAAGGAAATCCTCATGGCTGGAGCACAGTGCTCTGACTCTGAGCAGAGCTTGCCAAGYGTCAGAGGAGCCCCAGGGAGGTAAAACAAACTGCCTAGGGTAGCTCCCTGTGCCAAATCCGAGATAAATATCCCAAGGTTATGGATGGACACTGGATCTGACTTGTCAGTCAGCTAATGCAGCATCCTCTGTGGGAGCAAGCAGTGCTTTGTGTCCAAAACAAACACTTGTTAGCAGCAGCACTTTCTGGAGAGCTTGCGCACGGAGGTCGAAGGCTGGACTTGARGATCTTGGAGGTCTTCTCCAGCCTRAACGACTCCATGACTCTGAGACTTGAAACCCTGAGCTTCTCCTTGTCACCAGGACTGGCGTTTGCTGGGAAGGAGAGGCGGTGAGGATACCGCAGTGGTGGGAGGCAGAGCTTGGCAGCCCCGGTGCGAGCCCCGGGCCAAGGTCGGGGCTCGCCTGAGGGGCGCCGCTCACAGCCCCGCAATGGCGGCCGCGGGCGCACGCGCACCGTCCCCATGGCAACGCGGCTCCCGCTCCCGCCCCGCCCCGCCCCCCTGCCCTCACTCACGGCGCCCACCGCCCCGCTGAGCGCCGGGCCGGGTCGGACGGCGGGCACAGCGAACCGGCGACACCGGGACGAGCGCAGGGCCGGGGACAGCGCAGCGGGGCCGCGTCCTCGGGGGCTGCTCGCTACAACCGCCCGCGGCCAGCCCCAACCCCATTGGCTGCCCTTCGCCCCGCCCCTCAAACGGGCTCCTCCCATTGGTCCGGCGCCGCCGGGGCTCTTGGGTATTGTAGTTCGCGGCCCGTGAGGGCGGGGGCGCTCCCGGCATGCCTTGCGCGGGCGGGACTAGTTCCGGCGGCGGCYCTCACCGGGGCGCAGGTGAGGGAGCGGCGGGGCTGGAACGGGACAGCGGCCGGGAGCAGCAGTAGGGGCGGTACTCACCTCTGGGGCCGGCCCCGGGCGCTCCGCGTACTCGGTGTGCCCGTGGCCGCAGCGGTTCCTCRCCGCTCGCTGAAGTCTGCGATGCTGAGGCCGCGCTGCTAGCAGGGCCGCGKGGGAGGCAGGTGTGGGGATAACGGCCCCGGAGCCGTTCCGCTGTGCGATGTTCGGTAACAGCCGTGTGGCGGCCGCTGTGGCGGCTCCAGCCGCTGCGTTCGCCTCAGGTGCGTTGTTGTGTGGCCGGAGCGAGCCCGGGCCGAGCCCTGCGGGCGCCGTGTCCGGCTGCCGTGGCGGGCACAGCCCCTGGCAGGGCAATGTGCTCCCTGACGTGGCTCCTCAAGTGCTTTTGTGCCTCTTACCTCGTTTTTCTGAGGTTGTTTTATGTGCTTTAATGTGCGTGAGAGTGACAGGCTCGGGGTAGAATCACTCAGCTTGGAAGGGACCTTTAAGTCCAAGCATTAAAAGATGAAGAGCTTGGTGTATTTTGTGTATTTCCAACAGAYGTGGGTTGGATTGAACTCGGGTGTTGTGGATCCAGGAATGTTTTCTCTCACTCACCTCAGGAACCTGGTGTGGTTCCTGCAGCTGTGATTTGTGCTAGCTGAGGATGATASACTGCAAAAATGAGATGTTTTGGTTCCTGTTGTGCCTGAGCTGGTAACAATTGCACCTAAAAAAGGATGTAAGGAGGCTTTTTTTACTCTCTCTGATAAGTTGTTGCTGGTTTAGTGGAAATTAGAGCAAAGTCAGGAGCAGAAGGGGGAGTGTGTTCCTGCTCTGCCCTGGTGTGGCCTCACCTCAAGTGTTGGGGGCAACCACGATATCAGAAGGCTCTAAGGAGAGTGTRCAGAGGAGGGACCTGGGCATGGGYAGGGGTCTGAGGAGCAGCTGAGGCACTTGGATTGTTCAGCTGGAGGAGGAGACTGAGGGCAGAGCTCAGGGGGGCTGCAGCTCCTCCCCAGGGGCAGCTCTGATCTCTGGGACAGGGAATGGCTGGAGCTGGGCCAGGGCAGGCTCAGGCTGGATTTTGGGAAAGGTTCATCCCCCAGAGGGTGCTGGCACTGCCCAGGCTGCCCAGGGAATGGGCACAGCCCCGAGGCTGCCAGAGCTCCAGGGGAGCTGGGGCAGTGCTCAGGCACAGGGTGGGAGTGTTGGGGGTCTGTGCAGGGCCAGGGGTGGGACTGGGTGATCCCTGGGGGTCCCTCCCCACTCAGGATATTCCATCACTCTCTTGTCAGTTTGCTGGCTCAGTTGGAACCCCCAGKAGCCTCCACACTTGTGGTCCCTATTTTGGGACAGAAGGACACGTGTGGATGTCATCTGTGCTTGTGGGAGGGGATGTGAGAGAGTGAARTGGGCAGAGCCTGGAGCTGAGKAGTGCCTGCTGAGGGTGATTAACAGGCAGTGCTGCATTTGTCTGTGGTGGGGGCTGGTTGCTTCTCAAATCACCTCCCATTTATTGTAGCGTGGCTCTAAGGTGCTTTTTGTGCCATTTTCTTACTAAGTTTATTTTTTCTCTGCCCTCTGGTTTGCTCAAACAGCAAACTCCAAATCCAGGGCAGTGTGGGGTTTGCTGCTCCCGCACTGTGGAGCTCTGACCCTGATGCATAGCTGAGTGCTGATGGATTAATTATTAATTTATATTTTTAATATAAATTTATATTTTTAATATTAATTTATAATTTAAATATTAATATTAAATTTAATAATAATAACAACAGCAGCCTCYCAGGTGTCATGGCTTGACCCCAGCTGGTTACCAAGTACCAGGCTGCTGCTTTTCCCTGCTCCATCCCAGTGGGATGGGGAGGAGAATCAGAAAAGAAAGTAAAAACCTCATGGCTTGAGGTAAGAACAATTTAATTATTGAAGCCTCAAGTAAAATATAATGATAATAACAATTATCATGAGAAAATAAACCCAAAAGAAACTCAAAAGCAGCATGGTTGCTCAGCACCTGCTGATTCCCATCCCATGGCCAAGCTCTGACTGGCCCCTCCCAGCCACYCTCCCCAGTTCACATACTGGAGTGTGTGAATTCCATGCTCTGTGGAATGGAATCTCCCTCTGGCCACTTTGGGTCAGCCCCCCAGCTTCTTGGGCACCTCCTTGCTAGCAGAGCATGGGAAGCTCAAAGTCCTTGGTTTAGGTAAGCACTGGATAGCAGCAACCAAAGCARCAGTGTGTTATCAGCTTTCTTCTCATCCTGAATCCAAAAGCAGSCTGTGCCAGCTGCTGGGAATACAGTGAACTCAATCCCAGCTGAAAGCAGGACAGCAGAGCTGAGGGAGGCCTCTAACAAATGTGAACTTGTCACTCTGACCCAAAGCAGGGGAACAGCCTGTGAATGTCCAGGAGGTCTTTGGCAAACTTATTCTTGGTAATCCAGTGTCCCTCAGTACTCTCATGTTTACTTTTGCAGGGATTTTTGTGGGCTTTATCTAAAATGTTCTGTGCAATGACTTGAGCTTCTTAGGTTCTGCTYTGGCTGCCCCTGGATCCCTGAAGTGTCCAAGGCTGGGTTGGACAGGACTTGGAGCYYCCTGGGACAGTGGAAGGTGTCCCTGCCCATGGCATGGGGMGGGACAGGATGGGCTTTGAGCTCCTTTCCAGCCCAAACCATCCTGATATTCCATGATATGATGCACTATTATGTATTGGATGCTCATGTCACATGTCCCCTCCAGGCTCCTCTTTGCACCAGACAACCCCACTTTTGTTTCATTCAGGTCTTTTCATTTCAGTCCTGAGGGTTCTGYTCACTCTTGCTGTCCTGGAGATTGTGAGCAGCTGTCCTCAGGTGCTCACAGAGCTGACAACCTGCTAAAGTTCAGCATGAGGGGAAATCTCAGAGCTTTAAAAAATAAAAAGCAAATATATAGGCAGAGCACAGGGGAGGTGTAGGAGGCTGAAGGTCCTGGAAGTTCTGTCCTGTGARTGTGGATCACCCCACCAAGGCTGCATTGGTAAATTGTCTCTGAGAGTGGCTGATTCTGACAAAGACCAAACYCCTGAGTGGTTTATAATTAATGTACCCAATTAACAAGGAGGGTAGAGAACAATGAGCTTCACTTGCACCTAAATGTGCTTCTACAAACTGCCCTGGATTCTACCTCCTTTCACTGCATTTTGCRCTCCCTGGGGCAGCTTTAATCTGTTTTAGTGAGAAACTCCTACTTTGCCKCTTATGATCCACTTCAATCCACTTTGCTCTCCTTGTGTTTTGATTGTGAGGTGTTCAGGCCCTTCCCCTATTCCTGTCTGAGGCCTCTGGGTTGCCCAGTGCACTACAAATTGCTGCTGTTAAGCAAAGTAGGTGCTTTTGTAGATATTTTTAAAGGGATATAATTTCTTATGAGCTGATGGAATAGAATAGATGGTGCTTTTGTAGTCTTAACAAGCTGAGAATGAAGGAGGGGAAGAAAAGGAGGGTGGGAGAGAAAGGATCCAGGTGGGGAGTGAAGAGGTAGGAATGKAAGGTAAGAAAAGGGGCTGGTGCTTGCAAGTCAAAGAGTCCCAGTTGCTCAGAAAACAGGAGCATGATCTTGAAATGTTACAGCTGAYGGAATCTGAAATCTGAGGAGCAGCTGCTGAAAAACCTGTTCCTGCTCTCTTTTATTCCTCATTCYGCATTTGCCTGACCCCAGAATGAATCCAAGGAGTTAAATTGGTGAGAAGTTACCAGGAAGAAGAAGGACTTTATGTTGGCTTAGCTTATGTAGAGGGACCAGGCAAGCCCCAGGAGTGCTGTATGGTGGGCAGGGAGACTACAGGGAGAGGAAAGCAATTCCTATGGGATTGCCTGGAATGAGCTGCRCAGAGAGGCTGTGGATCTCCTTCCCTGGAGATATTCAGAGCCCACCTGGACACAGCCCTGTGTGATGTGCTCAGGGGACCCTGCTTGAGCAGGGAGATTGGSTGGGATGACACCCAGTGCTCCCTTGCAAGCAGAACCACTCTGGGATTCTGTGTCCTGGAGCTGCAGCTGAAGCCCTCAGCTGCTGGGTGCAGCTGTGCTGAGCAGCTCTTCATGGAGTGCCAGACAAGAACTCTCTCCTGTGAGAGGTTCAAATGTTTGGTCTGCAGTTGCTCCCTAAGGCTGGGCCTGGGARAAACCTTTCAGGCAGTCCTGGAGCTGGAGGAGCTGTGTAATTAAGTTGTGTCTGCAGGAGGGGGGGTGCTTGGGTAACGAATGGGCAGGTGTGCTGCTGCTCCCAGTGTTTCAGCATTTCCCAGGATTCACGGAGSTGGGGCTGGATGCCTCTGAAGGACTGAAACAATAAATGCTAGAAACAATAAATGGTAGAAACAATCTGCTTACAACCTGGTGWCAGTGGAGGGTGCACCCTCTTCAGGTGACAGAGTGGTTTTGGGAGCAGTGGACAGTTGTCATTATTAATGGCTATGTCTTAATTTAATCAGGACCATCCTGTAATGCAAGACAGATGGACAAGACCAGGAATGTCTGAGACATGAATTCTTAATTCTCTCCCTGCATTATAAAGAATGCAGAGCAAGAATTACATCCTTTTGTAAAACACTAAGCCTACCTTCAGGTCTTAAATAGATMTTTAGTCTTCTCTTGCTGAGGTTATTCAAAGCTGCCTTAGGCATGTTTGGATTAGGCAGGCAGYAAATAAAGCCACTGRTTCTGCAATCTTAAAAGGAGATTTGAAATATGTGGGCTTTAGCATTATTGCCTTTRATTTTTCCAGTGTATTGGAATCCCAGAGTTTTCTACAGCAAGAGAAYACTTCCAGCAAAATCTTCTCAGCAGCAGTTATTGTTTTGGGTTGAGGAGTCAATCAAAGTTGAGGTAAGAATTTGAAGCCCCACAGCTCACCTTCCAAGCCTGTGGCAGCGTGGAGCTGTAATTGTYTGGCAGACAGGGATGAGCAGCTGAGTGCTGTGCTCTGCTTTGGCTCCTCAGGGCAGGATGTCGGAGCTGAGCGACGAGGCCAGCGAGTCGGAGCTGCTGAGCCGCAGCCTGTCCATGTGGCACGGGGTGGGGCCCGTGCTGTGCCGCGAGGAGCTGGACGTGCCCCTGGACCTGCACACGGCCTCCTCTGTCGGCCAGTACCAAGTGGTGCAGGAGTGCATCCAGCGGTGAGAGGGGCTGGGCTGGGCAGGGCTGGAGCCACCTGCTGCAGGTGTGCTTGTCACCAGTGCCACCTGCTGCAGGTGTGCTTGTCACCGGTGCCACGGCTGGTGCCACCTGCTGCAGGTGTGCTNCACCGGTGGCACAGCTGGTGCCACCTGCTGCAGGTGTGCTTGTCACCAGTGCCACCTGCTGCAGGTGTGCTTGTCACCGGTGGCACAGCTGGTGCCACCTGCTGCAGGTGTGCTTGTCACCAGTGCCACCTGCTGCAGGTGTGCTTGTCACCGGTGGCACGGCTGGTGCCATCTGCTGCAGGTGTGCTTGTCACCGGTGCCATGGCTGGTGCCACCTGCTGCAGGTGTGCTTGTCACCAGTGCCACCTGCTGCAGGTGTGCTTGTCACCGGTGGCACAGCTGGCTACCACCTGCTGCAGGTGTGCTTGTCACCAGTGCCACCTGCTGCAGGTGTGCTTGTCACCGGTGCCACAGCTGGCTACCACCTGCTGCAGGTGTGCTTGTCACCGGTGCCACGGTTGGTGCCACCTGCTGCAGGTGTGCTTGTCACCGGTGCCGCAGTTGGTGCCACCTGCTGCAGGTGTGCTTGTCACCGGTGCCACGGTTGGTGCCACCTGCTGCAGGTGTGTTTGTCACCCGTGCCACAGTTGGTGCCACCTGCTGCAGGTGTGCTTGTCACCAGTGCCACAGTTGGTGCCACCTGCTGCAGGTGTGCTTGTCACCAGTGCCACGGTTGGTGCCACCTGCTGCGGGTGTGCTTGTCACCGGTGCCACACTGGTTGGGACAACAGGGACGTGTCACTGGGACTCCCAAGGGGTTCTTGGCACAAAGTTTCCAGGGGCCAATCTGCTGATAAAATTGACCTCCTTAGTGTTTTAGTAGGGGGTGGAATGAGGTGGTCTTTGAGGTCCCTTCTACCCCAAAGCATTCTGTGATTCTGCGATCTGGGGGAGGTTGTGCTGGAACTGATGGAAATTCCAATGCTGGCTTCAGTGCTAGATGATAAGAGTCTGCAGAAGCCAGCTGTGGTCCACAGCTCCAGCACAGRAGTTCATGTGACTTCTTTCCTCTGTTCCTTAGTGGAGACCTGGATTTGAACCAGAGGAACTGTGGGGGCTGGACCCCACTCATGTATGCTTCCTACATCGGCCACGACAACATCGTGCACCTGCTGCTGGAAGCAGGAGTGAATGTGAACATCCCCACCCCAGAAGGGCAGACTCCCCTCATGCTGGCCTCCAGCTGTGGCAATGAGAGTGTGGCTTACTTCCTTCTACAGGTGTGTATCCCATAAAACACAGGTGAAGCCACAGCACGTGGTGTAAATGCTCAGGGTGGGATTATCCACAGGCTTCCACTTTGTGTTCTGTTGTGAGGTCTGCTTTGTGGTGGGATTTAATTTAAACTCCTGGTGTCCCAGCATAAAAGGGCAGTGGCTGAAAGCCTGAGCAGAACAGATGCAGTAAGGAATATTGTCTGTTCTCTTGCAGCAAGGGGCAGAGCTGGAGATGAAGGACATCCATGGCTGGACTGCCTTGTTCCACTGCACCAGTGCTGGGCACCAGCAGATGGTCAAGTTCTTACTGGAGAATGGGGCAAATGCCAACTGCAAGTAAGGAGGAATCTGTCATTTCATGTGGGAATCCTTAAAATCAGAGTGTTTTGGGAAAGCTGTAAAGGGCAGACCTCAGAAATAACAGAACTGTGATTAGAGTTCCATGTACATAGACCCCTGGCTGGCAAAAATTTCATTGTCATTTGTCGTTCAGTATGAAAGCAACAGGTGGCAGATGAACACACTCCAACTGACACCTGCTTTTGTCTTCCCCCTGTACCTCAGGATGTGGCACAACTAATACAGGGACAGGTGACCTGCAAACTGAATTGAAGTCTGCCCATGCTGTCACTGTTTATTAAACTAAGATCAAGGGAAATTAGATTTACTGCTTGTTTAATTACCAGCTAAACACTGACACCTTCTGAACTCAAGTGTACTTCATAAGTCTTTTATTGATTTTTTTAATATACTCTGGGCTCAGCTTGGTTTTTTGAAGTGTACCCTGCATTCCCATGCCTTGGGGACTAACGCACATTTATGCACATGGAATTGCCTGAGGGCAYCAAGAGGTTCTTACTTTATTAGCTCCTGCAAAAGTGATTTGGGCTCTTCAAGGCAGATCTGCAGCTGGAAGAGTAATCTGTTGCTGTGCAGCCAGTTTAGGAACACTGAATCTCTACAGGGAATCAATTCTACACCAGGACAGCCATACATCATAGAGTCTGTGATCAGCAAAGGTTGAGGGGTGGAAATGCTCTGTTAGGGAATGGCAGAACTTCAGCTGTGGTTATAGCTGTCCACGTGTGTGTTCTCTCCCCAGGGAGCCAGTGTATGGATACACACCTCTGATGGAAGCAGCTGCTTCTGGCCATGAGATAATTGTTCAGTACCTTCTCAATCATGTAAGTGTCCTGGCAATTCTCTGGGTCGCTGAAAGTCTGGTTCCAGCCCTCAGAGGAACTACCACAAATTTGACACCATGCTTTTTTTGGCAGTGTTATGTTTGCTCCTTGATGACAGTCATCTCTGAAGTCCCAAACTTTCAGGACTGTTTTCAAAGTATCTGCTTTCTGCAAGCTGGTACCATGATTTTACACTGGCCTTGCAGGAATAGGAGTGAAGTCTGACTGTCCAGATATAACTGAATAATGACTGAATTAGAAAACAACTGAAGCTGTAATTCTTCTATTGTGTTTACAAGCTTGCATGCTCAGGCTACTGGACATCTGCATCCAAAAGCTCCTGAGCATGCAGGGCTCTTACACAGTTTGGTTTAAATCCCATTTGACTGGTCCAGCTTACTGCCAGAAGGAGGCAGCAATGCAAAACACTTCAGATCAAACAAACCTGTTCCCAGTGGCAATGCACAAGAGCCCTGGGCTATTTGGCATTCAGGAACTGGAGATAACTAGAAAGGCATTCAGGMTATTAGTGCAGCTTGAACTGTCTGTCAAAGGTGAGCCTGTATTGCTGATGGAGGAGCTAAGACAATTTTGGTGGGTTTTTTTGATATACATGTATATTTTTTACACTGCCCTCTGCTGTGCGCAATTAACCAGGTGTTTTTTCTGCAGGGAGTGAAGGCAGATGTCAGAGATAACACTGGAGCCACAGCACGGACCCTGGCCATGAAGTATGGCCACACCAAGATTGTGGGGCTGATAGATTTGCATGCAGCCCCAGTGCCCAAGGTCTTCTGCAGAGGTCCAGGTAACAGATGCTTGACCTTGTTCATTTTAAGATGAACCTGAAGTGAGGTGTTTGATAGTTTGAAAGTATGTGTAGATGGGATAGTGCTACCTGGTCTATCCTGGAAATTCCAGCATTTCTGAGGATGAAAGAGGCATGAATCCAACAACTCTTGTCTGCTGGCCCCGTTCTGACCTAGGTTAGCTGTTCCACCCTCACTCTTTAACATTTCTTTTTTTCTTTCCACTGCACTTATAGGACCAGTAGCAAGTAAAACAGGTAAATGACTTCCTGTGCTGCTAACAACCTGTGTTTGAACTACAGGCAATTATGAGGAGCTGAGTTCTTCAGATGAATCATGTTCTGCTCCCCAGAGACAGAGACCTGCTCGTAGGACCAAGGGTCCCAGCATCCATGAAGGGCCCCAGGCCTTGGCCAAGATCACAGCAATTGGCCTTGGGGGAAGGAAGCAGTCTTGCTATGGTGAGGAGAGTTGGGAGCCTGAGGGACAGTCTCCTGAGACCTCAAATGTACTGCAGCTATTCCTGCTGTCTGTTTTTGATTTGTTGGGATTCATGTGGGGTTCATACAGGACAAAGATAGCTTTGTATGGAGGTGTTCACTATCCAGTGTCTTGAGTTAGAAAGAAAACCCCCTGAACTCTTTTGTCAGGGCTGGATATTGATGAGTGGGATACTTTTCTGCTCTCTCCTCAACTGCTGTTCCCCTGACTCTTGAGAACAGTTCAGTTTCCCTTTTTGGGCAGGCTCACAAGTTTGAGGCCCCTTCTGAAGCTGATGACAGGGAAGTGCTCACAGCAGCGGAAAAATCACTGATCATAAGAGTGAACTTGTGAGTTTTGCCTTCCCTGATGCTGGAAATGCTTCTAAAAATGAAAATGCAAAACCTTTGCAATAGACCAAGAGAAAGATGATCCCAGTTAGACATCCTGGATGCAGTGCTAGGAGGTTTGTTTTACTGTGTGTCATAGGTATTTCTCAGACTGGTTGCCTGGAATAACCAAGATTATGGACTTGGAAGCATGTTCAAAGCTCAGCTCATTCTCTTAAACACAAGTCTGTGTTATCCCCCAGGCTGTATTGGAATGATACTGCCAGCTTAAATGTCAGTGGGATTCTCCTGGTGCTTTAGCACAGCTGCAGGGGGTTGGTTCTTCAGGGTGTGCAGGGCTGCTCTCCTAAGCAGCTCTTTCTTCCCTTTCATAATTTGACTATAACAAGGTGAGGGAGTGCTGGAAGCTGCTGTTTAAGGTACATCTCTGCTGTAAGGTGTTTTCTCTGACTTTCTTTCAATATAAGTTCATGTGCTGTGYGGTCATGTGAGGGAACTGCAGCAACCTGCATTCCTCAGGTGCTCTCTATGCTTTTTAGAATGAAACTTGTCAGTTGCGAGCACAGTCTCTCATTTTGGTTATTTTCAGATCCAGAAGTTACATTTTCTGCAGGAGCCTCCCTGATTAACTTGCATCCTAATCTCTGTTCTCCCTTCCTGTTGCACACAGAGCAGGTGCCCCCTCAGGGCTATGTCACCTTCAGCAACGATGGCAGCTGTGTGCCAGGTGTCATCCGGCACAGGGACGTCACCTCCCCAATCAACGAGCTGGACGTGGACAGCAGCAGCAGCAGGGGTAAGTCACTGTTTCAGAAATGCAGTGCACACCTGGCTGTGAGTCCAGGCCTTGGCTTCCTGTCCCACTGAGATGCTGAGATTGGAATGTCTCTCCTGAGGGAAAGCTGGGATGGTTTAGCTACAGAAGATAAAGGTCAGTGTGGTAATTTCATCAGTTTGTACAAATAGTCTGAAYGAGGGTGGGATGAAGACAGAGCATGGCTGTTTACAGAAATGTCTCTGGTGGCAAACAGACTTGGGGAAAGATGGGTGCTGGGGATCAGATGTGAAATCTTAGGTGTCCTGAGTGCTGCACATGAAGCCTTGCTCTGTATCTCGCCTTCCTTTACACCTCCGGGAGGTTTTGCTGGTAATTGTGTAACAAAACCAGATTGTAACAAAGTTGTACTTCACTATTTTTTTCCTGTTCCTTTCCAGAGGACAGTGCTTTGTCCAGCAACAGCTTGGGAACCATCAGGAGCAGCAGCAGCAGCAGCAGTGAATGCTTAATTAGAATCCCAGGAGTGAGCAGTGAAGGCTCCTTGGAAAGCAATGAGGTGGATTTTCTTTTCTTTGCCTTCAGCTTGGGCAGTGCTTTCACCCATGGGKGACTCTACTGCCATGGGAGCCTGTKYGAKCAYGCTGGGMGAGSWAAGGCTCTTCCAGGGACAGGAAAACCAAGGAAGGGTTGGAGGGTACTCACAGCTCACATGGGTCAAGGCAGCTCTGGGGCTGCAGTACAGAATGGCCTTTAGGTCTTGGAGGAGCCTGCACTTGTGACCCACCCTGATCCTGCCATCTCTACACAATCATCCTTTCCATTCTGTGMGTGGTTTTGTGTTTTCCAGGACTCTGACCACACCAACAGCCCCCCGAGTCGGAAACAAGCCAAGAGCTTTAAGGGCAAGAGCCGCTACAGCAACAGTGACAGCCAGTGGAGCCACTGCCTGGGGAAGGCTGGGGGCTGCTGCCAGCACCTGGTCCTTCCTGAGCCCCCAGCCTACACAGGGCCCCAGGTAAGCACAGACCTGTCCTGCAGGCTCTGTCACTGTGCCAGGCATGGGAGGCTTTTCCAGGGTTACCAAAACACCTGATATTCCAAACTTAAACACTTGTGAAACAGCAGTTTCTTGTAGAGAAGCTGTTTGCTGAGATGATCTGTTGCTGGGAGGGGTTCCTTGACCCTTCAGGCCTGTGGGTGGGCTATCAAACCTGGCAGTGGGGTGGGCTGGGGTAGCTGATTCTGTGTCATTCTGCTCTGCACTTGTTACAAGAGGTGTGGCTGCAGCACAAGCTAGTCCTGGTATGTGACTGTGGAGAAGGYCAGGGAACCACAGGTTGTGGTTGCTGCTGGAACCCAGAAAGGTGTTACAACAGCATGAAGAAACAAATATTTGTGAGTGGGAGGAATGGTGATGCTTTTGTTGAGAGGGTGTAAATAAGTTTGTTTTGTCTGGGCTGCAGGACCTGGCAACATTCCTTGAGGAGATTGGGTGCCTGAAGTACCTGCAGGTGTTTGAGGAGCAAGACGTGGACCTCCGGATCTTCCTGACCCTCACAGAGAGTGACCTGAAGGAAATAGGCATCACGTGAGTGTCTCTCCTGTCCTGTCTGTCCCAGCTGRCCCCTACAAACCACATCCAGCCTGGTCAGGAAGGTTTAGCTGGGGCTCTCTTCTGGCTGCCTCCCACACAATTTGACATCTCAGCTGTAACATGGTCCTGCCTCTGAAGGTACCTTGGAGAGATGAGGACACTGCAGAGATGCTCATGGTGTCCTGTTGTGCCCAGGGACAGGTGGTGCAGGGCTTGACCCGTGTTGGTTCCATCCCCCAGGCTGTTTGGCCCCAAGAGGAAGATGACCTCGGCCATTGCACGCTGGCACAGCAGCGCCCGCCCGCCCAGCGACGCYCTGGAGTTGGCCTACGCCGACCGGCTGGAGGCAGAGATGCAGGAATTGGCCATCCAGCTGCACAAGGTGAGGCTGCTGCCAGCTCCTCGGGGCCCTACGCCCTGCTGGAAGCCATCAGCGCTGTGGTTTTTCCTTCACCTCAAGTCACAACTTAGAGTGGACACCCTTGGTGTACAAGCAGCACAAGTACAACTTACCCACTGCTCATCCTTGCTGCTCCTTTATGTCTGTTTCCCATCCAACTGATAACTATAGGAGAGAGGGCAGGAATCAAATTCCTACTCTTTCCCAGCATTTTTATGGTGCAGTTATTGGTGAACAGACTTGTGTTGTTTTGGGAAATTTGGACTCATGAGTAACTTTGTAAACAGAGAGGAAGGGGGAATTGTAACTGTGGGGCTGGGCTTAGTGTGGAGAGAACCTGTARTCAGTGTACAAGRTTCATCCAGCTTCCTTTCCCACTGGAAAGGAACATTCTGGCTGCCTGAGGCATTAAAATAGCAGGGACTTGAGAGATGTTCAGTGCTCCCAGCCTGATCCCCAGTGTCTCTCCTGCAGAGGTGTGAAGAGGTGCAGGTGATGAAGGGCCAGGTGTGCCAGGAGCAGAAGCTGCGTGCAGTGGCTGAGAGCTGTTTGATGGAGCGGGATGAGACCTGGAATGCCATCCAGTGCCAGCTCAGGGAGGCTCAGGCCATCACCACGGATGCTGGRGTCCTGCTGGATCAGATCAAGTAAGTCATTCCCAGGAAGTGACACTGAGACTGCTGGGAAATGGGATTTGGGATCATATTGGCAGCCTTACAGGTGATGCTCAGGGTAAGGCAGGAGAGCTCACCTGGCACCTGAACACATTTGGATCCTGCCTGACTTTCCCCAGTGAAAAGCCACAGCCATGGGAGCACATGTGGAGTTTTGGTCAGATGCTTGAGCTGGAAGTGGCCTTTTTGGGGGTGCTGGGTGCTCCTGTTTCAACTAGAAGCAACCAAAAGGCTGAGGCTGTGCCTACCCAGGGTAAGACTTGGTATCAGGACCTTTTTGAATACAAAAAGGAGTTTTTAACCCATACCCTGCCAAAGGATGTACACTAACTCGCAAGTGAAGAATATTTTTCTTGCAACTCTGTGACAGCTGGCAGAATAATCTAAATAACCTCCTGACACTCCTTTTACTGCCTTTGTGGTYCTTTTCTCTGGGCCCCAGTTGGACTCCTCTCATGGGTCTTGTTCTGTCCAGTGATACAATAGGGACATCCCTGAAAGTGGCACAAATCCTGCTGCTTATGGATCCTAGCCCAAGGGAGTGGGGTCTGCTGGCTGCCAAGCCAGAGTGAGCTGAAGTTGGATCCAGAAGCTCAACAGAGCAATATTCCCACTGCAAGGGGCAGAGCCTGGCTTGTCCCCCTGACTGAGGAGCTGAGGCTGCTGTAGAAGGGCCCTGCCATGCTCTGACCATGAACTGCTTGAATTGGTGGGATGGTGATGACAGCCTGGGTGCCCCTCATACCTCTCATGAGGTCATTTCCTTTGCCCATTAGAAACCTTGGATTGGGCCTGATTCTCCCACAGACCAACACAGCCCCTGGCTTGGGCTTCCTGCTGCTCACCCCAGCCCCTCCTTGTCTTGTCCCCCCYCAGCTCCTCTGTGCAGAGCTGGCTGTGGCTGCAGATGGGGAGCAGTGGCTGGGAGCTGAGCAGTGCCAGCACCCCAGGCTTGGGCTGAGGCACCACTTCCTCCTCCCGGGAAGCAGCAAGGAGCAGGTTGTACCCCAGGGCCTTAGAGGCGCTGCCRGGGCACCCCGTGCAGGTACTGCAGGCTGTAGGATGTGCAGTGGCACTGCCAGCGTGTCCCTGTCCCGCTGATGGCCTGGGTGTGGTTTGGCAGGAGCTGCCAGGCTGAGCTGTCGTCCCGGCTGGCCCCGGAGCGGGCGGGCGAGGGAGCGCCGGACACGCGGGAGCAGCGCGGCACCGGCGAGAGCGAGCGGCCCGGGGAGCGCCCAGGTGAGCCCAGGGCAYAGCCCTGCTTGCCTTTCCTTGCTGCAAATCAGACAGCTGGGAATGGATGAGCGGCCAGACTCTTAGAGTGAGTTGAATTCTTGTGCTCAGGGTATTTGGAGTGGAACTTGTAGAGTTTCTCAGCAAGTTTTGGGGTCTGGCAGGCGTTTGTGGCTAAAAGTGCAGAGGTGTAGCACGGGCCCCAGTGACAGCCCTGCTTCAGSGATCTGTGGCTGCACCTCAGGTTTGTTACCACCCTGTGAACTGGTCTGAACCACAAGGGGTGGTTGGTTCCCTAACCCAGTTTGGGGATTTTGCTGTTGGATCCATGGGACAACCTCTGTGMCTGYGCAGGCCTYACCCAGCAGCTCCTTKTRSRTAGGAGCTGGTAAATGATCCCTGYAAGTGCTCAAGGCCAGGTTGAAGGGAACTTGGAGCAACCTGGTCTAGTGAAAGATGTCCCTATCCGTGGCAGGTGGTGGAATGGGATGGGCTTTAAGGTCCCTTCCAACCTAAATCATTCCATGATTCTGAGACTCTTATCTTGCTGCCTGTGACATGTTCCTAGTGACCTGTTCTTTGCTGCCTGTGTCTTAGAAGTGAGATAAGCAGAGATCCTATTGATTTCTGTCCACTACACTCAATCCCTTTGAGATTCTCTTAATAAACAACCCAGCCAGGCTAAAAACATTAATTCCTAAGTYGRAGAATTGCCAGAAAACCCCTCAGTTTGGCACAGGCAGCTCCAGCTCTCTTCCTATGTGATTCAGAAGCCCTAARTGGAATCCCTTTYGCTGGGGAMGCTTCCCAGCAACACCAGCCCCTTGTGTACTGTCCCAGAGAGCAGCAGAGGGATTAACTGTGTCCCTGTCCTTGCAGTGCTGGAAGGGTGGCCGCCTTCCCTGAAGTCCTTGAGCTTGCCTGAGCTGTCAGCTGTGCTGGAGGAGTGTGTGGGAGAGATGGGTAAGCTGGGAAGGACTCTGGGCTTGTGGAGGGACTGTTGTGCTGGGGGAGGCACGGCTGGCTGAGGTTTGGTGGTTTGGCATGGTTGTTGGGAGAGCCCTCACAATCCCTGCTCATTCAGGGAAGTCTCCAGGCRCTGGAGTTGGTGCTGTTCTTGCTGCAGATCCTGGGCTCTGCATCATCCCCTGGTGACAGGTCCAGGCTGAGAGGTGGGGGGTGGTCCCTGCATCTCCTGCTCAGTGGTGAGATCTGTTGGGGAAGTGGTTCCCTAATCCTGTGTCCTGTTCTCCTGGTGACAGGAAATTGTCCCAGCAGCTCACAGACAGTAGAGACACCCCTGTTCTCAAAGCAGGAGCAGCACAGTAGTGGCTGAGTGCAGCCTGTTCTTTCCTGCTTCCTGGCCCCTTCCTAATGCTGCTTTTTCCCTTTGGTTTGTCCTTAGGAAAAGCTCTGCAGACTGTGACTCAAAACCTCCAAAGGCTCCAAGCTCTGGGGCAGAGRGGGCAGAGCTGGCCAAAGCCATAACCAAGCCAGGAGGGTGAGTGGGAACAGCTGCCCTGCTCAGTCCCAGGCTGTGGCACTAAGGGGACACCATCCCTCACTGCTAGTCCCAGGCTGTGGCACTGAGGGGACACCGTCCCTCACTGCCAGTCCCAAGCTGTGGCACTGAGGGGACACCATCCCTCACTGCCGAGTCCCAAAGCTAGTGCACTGAGGGACACCATCCCTCAACTGCCAGTCCCAAGCTGTTGGCACTGAGGGAACACATCCCTCACTGCCGTCCCAGGCTGTGTGTGACAGTGTTCACGGGTCAGGAAGATGAGGGAAGGAACTGAGGATCTGACTCCATTGTCTCAGAAGGCTTGATTTATTATTATTTTATGTATATATATTATATTAAAATATGACTAAAAGAATAGGAGGAAAGATTTCATCGAGCTAGCTAAGAATAGAAAAAAAGATGATACAAAAGTCCTTGGTGTTGGACAGAGAGTCTGAGCCAGCTCTGCTGTTTATTGGCCATTATATTAGAAAACAAACCCCGATGCAGACCAATCACAGATGCACCTGTGTGCCATTCCACAGGCAGCAGATAAACATTTGTTTACATTTTGTTCCTGAAGTCTGCTCAGCTTCCTTAGGAGAAAAATCCTAAGGAAAGAATTTTTTCATAAAATATGTCTGTTTGACACTGTGCACGAGGGGACACCATCCCTCACTGCCAGTCCCAGGCTGTTGCACTGAGGGACCACATCCCTCACTGCCAGTTCCGGCAATGCACTGAGGGGACACCTCCCTCACTGCCAGTTCCAGCCTGTGGCACTGCGGGACCCAGTCCCTCACGCCAGTCCCAGCCATGGCACTGCAGGACACCATCTTCATTTCCACACACCCAGCGCTTGCTCGGAGCCCACACACCAGGGCTGGCCCCTCATCCTTTTGTGCCCTCTGGTTGGTTCTCCCTTTGGAAATTCTGTAGCCCTCTTGTCCCTGTGTCCCAGCAGAGGGTGACTGTCCCTTTCTCCTGGTGGCTGCAGGAATTCTGACGTCGGGTGACGGTTCCACCCGGAAGCTGAGTGTGCCTGGGAGAGGGAGCACYGGGCCGTGCTGGCAGCACCGCGGCTCTGCCGAGGGCCACCGCAGCCTGCAGGGCACCGAGGAGGCTGTGGCCACCAGAGAACACAGCTGGGAGGACGAGGYACAGCAGAGGACAACAACCAGCTGCTCTTGGGGCCTGACTCAAGGCTCCCAGGATCTTTGTTTGAAAGGTTTAGGTTTGGAGGAGAAGCTCCAAYCCTAGAAGTTTTGTCTGCCTTAAGCCTCCTGCAGCCCTTGTTGTTCAGGTCTGGGTGGTTGTAGAAAGGTGYCAGTTGCACACAGCAATCAATTCATTATCCTTTTCTGTATCCCAAGCTCGCCAGGGCCTCTGAAACGTGTCCCTGGCTCCTCCTGTGCCATGGGGATTGGCCCAGAGAATGGATCTGAGGCCATAAAAAAGGCAGTTTGTTGTGGAGGGGTGAAGGGAGTGGAGTTTGTGATGTTTGGCTCTTTGAGCTGCAGTGGAGCTTAAACTGCAGCCCTGTTCCTAGTTGGAATGTCTGCTCTACTGCCACCCCAGATCTGGGCTTCAAAGCCTGTTSCTCCAGCCCACTCTGGTTCACTTTGGGTTCTTGCTGTCCTCAGGGGCTGGGTGTGATCACGTTGGTGGTTTAGGAATGGRATTCACTGAAACACTCCCAACTCACCCACTCCCCCTCCTCACCTCCTCTCCCCTGGGGTGGGATGGAGAGGAGAACTGGAGGCACAAAAGGTGAAGATCACTGGTAGAAATAAAAGCATTTTACTGGAAACAGCAATGAGATAAGGAACAGTAACAGTAACAACAGTAATAACAGAAGTGTACAGGAGAGGTCCTGGTCCTGCAGAAATGAACCCTGTCCTGGCCAGAAGCAGGACATCACTGTTACTCCATCCCCAAGAACTTGGCTTTGTGGTCAGTGCTCTATGGCAGAGGTCATTGGCCTGGTGTGCCAAGATCCCAGCAAGGCAGGGATCCCCTGGAAAGACAGGAGAGAGAGGAGGAGGAGCTGGGACTGCTGAGCTTCCCCTGCCTCTGGCAAGCAGGGGAGTGCCAAGGCAGCAGAGCAGGAGCAGGGATAGCTCTGTGCCCCATGGGAGTGGGCAAAGGAACCACAGCCCAGACAGAGCTGTGGTYCCAGGCTTTGCTCCTCACCACTGCCTGCCTTTGATGTGCAGGCTTTAGTGCTGGGAAAGAGTTCTGCCAGGGCATTCGTGGGTGGGCATTGCCAAGGACAGGCCRGTCCCTGGGAGTGGGTGATGGTGCCAGGGACCTTGGTGTAGAGTGGTTTCCAATGACTCTGTTCCCATTTATTCCTGAATCCTCTAAGGGGGAAAAACACAACAATCAAAATCTGAAGTCTGTGAGTGATGACCTTGACGAATCACAGTAAGTCCCTTTGGGAAGAGGATGGAACTGTGTGTTCCTTCTGCTGTTTGGACTTTGGGCACAGATCCCAAATATAAAAACCCGTCCAGCTCCATCTTTTCAGCTGGTCACCCCTTCTGATGAGCTGCCTGAGTCCCTTCAGGCAGGGGTGACACCTGGCCTGCCTGCAGTGTCTGTGCTTCCTGGCCCCAGGCAGGTATGGCCCTCTCAGCTGTGCCCCCGTGTGCCTGGCAGTGTCCCCCCCTCTGGGTGCTGCTTCCTGCCCGAGCTGAGCTCCCACCCTCAGCACAGGGCACTGTTATTTCATCTTGAGCATGTGGGCACCCAGTGCCAGCTGCAGGGTGAGGCTGCAGGAGCTTCACCCTGAAGAATTGGGTGAGAGGGAGGGAATTCTCCTCATGCAGCASCCCTGGAAACTCCTCAGAGGGCTGAGGCTGTGCTGGGAGCAGGGTTCAGGGCTTTGTCCCCCATTCCCTGTCACTGGGGAGTTCCAGGGTGTCTCCCTAGCCTTGGTGGTGCCTCTGGCTGCAGTAATAMGGGTTAGGGTTACTGCTGTTTCCCTTGAAGTTAAGGCAAGACCTTCCCCCCCCCCCAAAAAAAAAAAAAACTCCTAAGGGAAAAGCCCTGGCTCAGCAGTGCCCTCAGAATGGGTGGCTGTGCAGAACAGTGGCTGGAAGGTGACTACAGGGATTTGAGGCTTGCTTTGCTAAGTCTGAGGCTGGAATTAAGGAGGTTTGAGGGATTAAAGGATCTATCCAATAGATTAGAATGCCTGGGAAAAGAGGGGAGATGTGGCAGTGTGTGTGTGTGAAGGAAAAAGGCCCCAAACAGGTGCTGCAGGTGTAAAGGTTTCAACAAGGGGTGTGAGAGCARCCCAGGGGCCAGCAGGGAGGGGATCTTTGACAGCAGAGTGTCCCTGAGGAGGCAATTCCTTAACTGCAGGATGTGGAGCAGCAWTCCTTGCAGCTAGGGTGGCTGTGCAGGCAGCAGTAGTCTGGTGCTACCCTAAGGTGCGCTGTCCATGGAAAAACAGCATTTGCTGATTTGGATAAATGAATAAAAGCTGAGAAGCCTGTGTGTGGTGTGTGGGTATCTCTGGAGGGAGCTGGGGAATCCTGAATCAGTTCCCTGATGTGTTAGTGCAGGGCAATCAGGGATGRACACAGGYTTTTCCTGCRATCTCTGCCWGGAGGCTGCAGGCTCAYGGYCCTGGSACTGCCTGAGCCCTGAGATCCCAGCACTGCCTGCCTGGGGCATGTGGGAYGCCAGAGGAAGCCACTGAGATACTCCAAGCCAGGGGCTGCAGCCAGGCTCAGAGAGCTGCCTCCTCTGCTCACCTGGGGAGGAGAAGGCTCCAGGGACACCTCAGAGCCCCTGCCAGGGCCTGAAGGGGCTCCAGGAGAGCTGCAGAGGGACTGGGGACAAGGGATGGAGGGACAGGACACAGGGAATGGCTTCCACTGCCAGAGGGCAGGGATGGATATTGGGCAGGAATTGTTCCCTGTGAGGGTGGGCAGGCCCTGGCACAGGGTGCTCGGAGCAGCTGTGGCTGCCCCTGGATCCCTGGCAGTGCCCAAGGCCAGGCTGGGCAGGGCTTGGAGCAGCCTGGGACAGTGGGAGGTGTCCCTGCCCATGGCAGGGGTAGGAATGGGCTCTGAGGTTCCTTCCCCCCCAGTCCATTCTGAGATTCAGCTGTCTGTGCCCACCAGCCCTTTCCCTCCCCTGCAGCAGACAGAAGCAGCAGGCTCTGCTTGTTGAAAAATAAATATTTATTTACATCTGAAAAGAGAGTTAATGTGTAAATTGGTCTCGTGGGGGTTCCATCGATCCAGGACCMTGACTCCAGGCTGGTGCAGCCTCTTTGCTTTGTGTGCTCGAGGCAGCTCCTCCCTGAGGCACTGGGAGAGGTTCCCCCAGATTCTCAGAGAAGGGGCAGGGCCTGGAGAACCTCCTGTGTCCATGGGCATCTCCTGGAGCTCCCAGCTGCTTCCTCCTGCCTGGAGGGGACTCGTGCATGGCAAAGGAAGCAATGTGGTGGGAACGAGCTCTGGCAGTGTCCGTGCTGCTCCCGCGGGCCAGAGCAGGGGGCTGGGGGTGTCTCCAGCTGCTCCAGGACAGCACAGGACCAGGACAGGAGCAGCCCTGCTCAAACCACACCACCTCGGCTGCTTCCCTTGCTCCTGGGCTTCCCAGGATCCACAGCCTGCTTGGCCAGGGGGGAGGATGCTTTGGCACCCCACTGGAAAGCAAACTCCCAGGATTTTAGCCTTTGGTTCCTGAGCTCCTGCCAGGCTGCAATCCAGCTTTCCCCCCAGAAAGCAGGGGAGGCTGGGCTGGATGCTGAACCTGGCATGGGGGAGCTTGGGCTCTGCCCCAGTGAGTTGCTGCTCTCAAATCCTTCACTCCTAAGTGGTTTTGGGGCTCCATCCTTGGCTCTGCCCATGGCAGGGGGCACCAGGGGTTTGTGCAGCTGGAGGGCAGCGAGGAGGGGATGGGAGCTGCTGTTCTGTGTCGGTGATGAGGGTGGGAGCAGGAGCAGCCCCTCGCTGTGCAGAGCTTTTCAGGGTGGCTGTGGATGCCTGGTGAGATGGTCCTGGGCTGGGACACAGGGACAGGGAAGCCCTGGCTGTGGTGTGGCCCAGGGTGTGGCAGCATCTCCCATTGCCACTGCAGGGCCAGGCTGCCCCTGCCTGCTGCGATCCCACAGGTGCCCGGGGGGCTGCGGGTGTCCCAGGGGCTCCTTGTGTGGGAGGTGTGCTGGGGGAGGCTGCCAGGCTCTGCAGGTGCTCAGGCAGGGGGAGAAGCAGCAGGGCTGCCCACACAGCAATGCCTGGCAAGAGCCAGGAGTGCCACCTCCCACCCAGATCACAGCAGGGATGTCCCTTCCAGCAGCACCAGTGTGGCACAGCCAGACACCCATCCCAGCCTGGCCATCCCGGGTGGGCACTGCCCAGCACAGCTTCCTGCAGCCTCCTGCCCTCCAGCCAGGCCCTGTGGCCATCGTGGCCAGCAGCCCCTCTACCCTGGCTGGTCACCACCTCACTGGGCACAGCAGAGCACCGGGTGGTCGAGTTTCCAGAGCTGCCACTTCTTCTTCATCTCAGACTTCACCTGCCATGGAGGGGAGGGAGAAGGGGCTTATCCATGGCTGTGCCCTCCCTGCAGGCATGGGGTGGGGTGGGGAAGCAGGGCAGGAGATGCCATGGCYGAGACAGGGACAAGGACAGGGACAGGTACAAGGACAGGGCCAGGGACGTTACCTCCTTGTTGGCAAAGCAGTACAGCACAGCCACCAGGAAGCCCTACAGGGAGAGCCAGCAGTGAGCCCCCTCCCTGCTGTTCCTCTCCTAGAGCTGGGATGGGCTTAGGGTCCCCCCAGGCCACTCCTGGGTGMTTTTAGGTCTGGGGTCCCCATGGCACCACTGCCCAGAGAGCACAGGAGGCAGCAGCACGCTCTCAAGGGCAGAGGCAGTGCTGCCCATGGAAGCACCACAGGAGAGCAAGCTCAGAGAGGGAGCTGACCTCMGCTCCGTGGTGTGCCCAGAGCAAGGATTTGTTTCACTCCCACCTCACCTGGAAGGAGTTGAGGAAGAGGGTGAAGAACACCTTGACGTAGCGCAGGATGCCCGTGGTTTGCTCGTCCGTGGCGAAGATGAAAACGACCTCGTGGATCCCGAAGAGGGGGATGAGGGTCAGGGTGGCTTTGGCCAGCCTGGGGGACAGTYAGGGGACAGTAAAACTCCCAGTTAATCCCAGGGCGCTCGTTGAAGGATGTGCAAGGCGGAGGAGAGGCCCGGGGAGGGGTAGGGGGTGTGGAGGGGGCGTTATCCTGTTAGCCCAGAGTGTCCCCGCCCCACRCCCAGCCCACCTCAGCTTGTAGTCGGCGTAGCCCTTCTGGTTGGCCCGGAGCTTGGCCAGGATCACCTTGAGGATCCGCATGAAGATGAGCAGGTTGATCTGGYAGGAGGAGACAGGGCAGGGGCACACAGAGCCCAGCACCCCCGCCCTGCCTGTGACACTCACCCCGCAGGAGATGGCAGCCCCTGTGCTGCCGAGGCTGCCGCCCTTCCTCCCCTCCTGCCAGCCCAAAATCCCGGTTACCAAGCAGCAGGAGCCACCCCCAGCCCCTTTCCCTGGGGTTCAGCACCCCAGATTCCTTCATGAACCCCCAGAACCAGGGGTCAGCAAACTGCTGAACCCCCTGTYCATTTGGCTGGTCCTTGCAGGCCAGCTCTCCCTCCTGGCCTCTGCTGGAAGCTTCCCAGGGCCAGGAGCCAGGGGCTGAGCTGCTGCTGTCCAAACAGASCCAGGGCTGGCAGCTGTTCCCTACCAGGGAGGCGAGCAGGATGGGGATGCGGATGATCCACCAGTAAGCCATGTTCTCATTCAGGGCCCAGCACCTGCCAGGGAGGAGAGAGCACCATCACCCTGGGCTGGGGGCAGCATCATCCAAGAGCTTTCCAGCCCCAGCCAGGGGGCTCAGGGACCCTCAGCAGCCTCTGAGCATCCCAGCAAGACCCCCTCCATCCATCCATCCATCCATCCATCCATCCATCCATTCATCCCCATCCATCCATCCATCCAATCCATCCATCCATCCAATCCATCCATCCATCCATCCATCATACATCCATCATCCATTCCATCCATCCATCCATCCATCCATCCATCATCCATCATTCCATCCATCAATCCATCCCATCCATCCATCCATCCATCCATCCATCCATCCATCCTCATCATCCATCCATCCATCCATCCATCCATCTCCACCATCCATTCCATCCATCCATCCATCATCCATCCATCCATCCATCCATCCATCCCATCCATCCATCCATCCATCCATCCATCCATCCCCACTCACTCCGCGTTCTCCTTCAGGTACTTGGCGGCCATCCAGGGCACCACGAACACCACGGGGGTCCCTGCAAGTCACACAGCAAACCCTGTAAAACCAAGCACCCTCCTGAGCTCAGAAACCACCCCCGTGCTGGGGGGACCCCCGGGGTGGCAGAGCCCCCACCCCACACCCTCCTGGGACAGTCGGGACCGCGGTGGCCCCGGGTGACACCGGGCCCTGTCCCCATCCCTGCAGTGGCCCCAGGTGACACTGGGCACTGTCCCCATCCCCACAGTGCCCCCAGGTGACACCGGGCACTGTCCCCATCCCCGCAGTGCCCCCAGGTGACACCGGGTATTGTCCCCTCCCCGTGGCGTGCCCGGGGGCCCCTACCCCAGCCCAGGTAGAGGTAGAGCCTGTAGTAATTCTTCTCGGAGAACACGGCCCCGATGAGCAGCTTGTAGAGGTAGACAGCTTCCACCAGGAACCAGTAGTGGTTGGCCAGGATGCAGTACTGCATCAGCACCTGCGCCGCGCGGCACCCCAGCGCTGCCTGCCACGGGAGAGCCKCCCCAGGGCTCAGCACGGGCACCCCAGCAGCTCATCCACGGGGGGTGGTGCTGCACAGGCACCCCAAGAACCCTGAGAGTTCTCCCATGCTGCACAGGCACCCCCAGAGCTCACCCATCAGGGCATGGGTGGCACCAAGGGCTCATCCCTCAGGTGCCACACAGGCCCAGAGCTCAGCCAGCAGGTGCACAGGTATCCCAAGAGTTCACCCACTGGGTCATGGGCAGCACAGGCACCCCAAAAGCATGTCCAATGTGTGGATGGGCACCCCAGGACCATGCACAGGCACCCCAAGACCTCATCCATCAGGTGCATGGGTGTCACCCTGATTCTTTAAGATTTTCTAAGCCTRCTAATGTTTYCATTCTTGTAACGAACTTTCTCACACACTTTCTGTAAATAACTTATTGTTTTTCATTCTTTTATAGAAGAAGAGAAATTTAATAAACTGTTAGTTTGTCTAGTGTCATTGGAGAGGCAGCACTTTCACCCTCCAATCCACTGTCACTTTTAGYAAARTATAAATGTTAGAGTCAGATAATAAACTTCCCTTTTCTTCACCTGGAGAGCAGCAGTGTGTGCGCTTTTGTTTTTCGTGTCCTACAGCCACACACGGGCAGCACTGGCACCCCAGAGCTCACCCAGCGGGGCTCTGGGGCTGCATGGGCACCAATCCCCGCCCCAGCCCTGCCCTGGGCGAGGGTCCCACGCTGTCCCCAGCCCAGCACTCGCCTCGTGGCTCAGCAGAGCCTCCCAGTCCGCCACCTGCACCAGCTCCGCGCCCCAGCGCCGCTCCAGCAGCGCGTCCTTCACCATCACCGAGGTGGCGCGCAGCCCGAAGGAGGCGAACAGGTTGGCGTGGATGTAATTCCTGGTGCAGCGCAGGTTCCTGCAGGAGCGGCGTCAGGCGGGGCCGGCATGCGGGCAGGGAGCAGGGGCAGGGCCGTGGCCTACCTGCAGGCGGTGAGGACGAGCAGGGCGGAGATGAGGGTGAGCAGCGACAGCGAGTAGCCCACGGTGTAGAGCACCTTGAAGCTCACCATGAGCCGGCGGGCGCCCTCCTGCAGGGGAGCACAGCGCCAGGTGAGTGTGTGCCCACCCCCGGCCAGGCTGCCCCGGCCATCCCCGCGGTCCCACCTCCTCAGCAGTGACCTCCAGCTCATCCTCGCACTGCGAGTAGTCCCTCCAGGGCTGGCTGCCGTTCACTGTCACCCACTGGCCGTCGGTGCCACACCTGCGGCTCACCAGCCCGTGTTTCACTGCAGACACCAAGCACAGTGCCCCAGGCTCCCCCAAGCCCCTCTCCAGGGATGAGGGCAGATCCCTGCTCCCCTGCTCCAGAGCTGGCTCTGCTCGGAGCCCCCGGGGTCCCCTCACCCCGGGACTGCTCCTGGGTCCCTCTGCCCCTGACAGGGGAAGGGAGGGGAGCCCTGAGAGCCTCTCCAGCCCCAGAAGGGCTCAGCTCTGGCTTCCAGCTCGGGGATGGCAGGAGGGCATCCTCACCTTTCTCAAACCAGGGCAGGTAGAAGGGGCAGGAGACGTTGACGGCGGTGCCGGGGCTCCCGTCGGGCCAGCAGGCGTACATGTCAAATGTCCTGTTACAGAACAGCCCTTCCGAGGGCAGGGACAGGGACAGCCAATGCTCAGATTGGTGGCACAGACACAGCGAGCCCTGCTATCCCAGCACCTGTGAGGGGGCTGATGCCACCCTGAAATGGGCCCGTGTGCCCCACACCAGCCTCAGCCGCCCAGGACACCCAGCCCTGGGTCCCCATCGGAGATGTGGAGGTCCTGGTCAGTCCCGTGGGTGAGCAGAGCAGGGGACGCTGGAGAGGGACAAGCCCCAGCCCTGGCTCTGTGCCCCCCGAGCTGGCACGGCCGGTACCTGCCGGGTAGGGCTCGCTCGCCATCCTCCTCAGGCACTCGTCACGGTACCGCAGCCACTCCTCGAAGGTCTTCTCCAGCACCTTGGCCCCGCCGTGCTGCAAGCCCGGGGCTGGGTCAGAGCCTGCAGCGCCCTGGCTGCCCCCGTGAAGCGCTGCCAGAGCCCGGGGCTGGGCAGGAGCCGGGATGGAGCCGGGATGGAGCCGGGATGGGGCCGGGATGGAGCCGGGATGGGGCCGGGATGGGGCCGGGATGGAGCCGGGATGGAGCCGGGATGGAGCCGGGATGGAGCCGGGATGGGGCTGGGCAGGAGCCGGGATGGGGCCGGGATGGAGCCGCCCCGCGGGGTCAGAGCCCGGCAGTGCCAACCCCGCTGCCCCGGCCCGGCCCTCACCGGCACGGAGGAGAAGAGGCACAGCCAGGCGAGCTGGACGAGGCTCCGCAGGGATCCAGCTCCAGGCGCGTCCCTCATGGCCGCTCCCGGCCTGACCGGCGCTCCCAGTGCCGGGGGGCGTCTCAAACTGGGCCGGGGACCTCGATCCTGGGGAGAAGTGGAGGAACGGGGGCGGCTCGGCTCTGCCAGCCKCCCACAGCCGGCGGAGGCAGAGATTTGCTTCCCAAGCCAGCGGAGGAGAAGGTCCTGGGCATGTCCTGGGAGCCAAAGCCTCGGGGAGCGCCAGGCAGAGCAGCCAGGGTGTAAATGGATCTCACGTCTGGATGAGCTGCTCAGCTTCCACCCACCGCTGCCAGCCCCGAGGGGAGCAAACGCCACCGTGACAGCCCCGGTGCCACCGCAGGGCACCCCCGGGTGAGCCGGGCAGGGGCTGCAGGGACAGGGGCACTGAGACATCCCTGGGGTCCCCTGGGCCCCCACCCCCGGCTGGGCTGGGACCCCCGTTCCAGCCGTGCCCCAGCGCGTCCCGCCCGGTCCCGCTGGCCCGGAGCCCTCCCAGCCCGGCCGGGGCTCGGGGCAGGAGCAGCTCCGCCTCACCGGGGCTCCCCGCTCCTCCCGGGGCTCCCCGCTCCTCCCGGGGCTCCCCGCTCCTCCCGGGGCTCCAGCGCTCCGGGCTGCGCGATCCCAGCCCGGCCCCCCCAACAGCACGGAGCTCCCGGTGTGTCCCCCACGAGGGTCCCCAGCCGGTCCCGCTCGGTGCCTGCGGGGGTCCCGGGGCTCCGCCGCTCCCTCCGCCCGCTTACCCGGCTCCGCGGGACCGGCAATCCCGGGGTCCCGGGGCTCCCGGTGTCCCGCTGTTCCCGCTGTTCCCGGGCTCCCGGCAGCCTCGGCAGTGCCGGTGCTTCTGGCAGCCCCGGTGTTCCCGGTGTTCCCGGTGTCCCGGTGTCCCGCTGTTCCCGGTGTCCCGCTGTTCCCGGTGTTCCCGGTGTTCCCGCTGTTCCCGGTGTCCCGCTGTTCCCGTTGTTCCCGTTGTTCCCGGTGTCACGGGCAGCCCCGGCTCCGCGAGGTGAACGCGGCGGTGACCGAGCGGCGTCTGCGGCGGAGCCGCCTCCTGCCAGCGCCGTGCCCCGACGGGAGGGGGCTCRGGGGGGGCTTCGGGGGGAGCTCGGGGGCGGCACCGCCTCCCGGGGCTCCGGGTGCCCGCTGGGAATCGGGGCGTCCCGGCGCCGCCGCCTCCGGAGCTCCAACACGGAGCCCGCCGGGAATCACACGGGGATGGGGGACCAGGCCCAGCCCCGCTGAGGGTCCCCAGCTGCATCACACGGGGACAGGGATGGGGGTCCCGCCCTCAAACTGTGGGGCACAGGGAGCAGATCAAGGASCCGGCCCCCTTCAGTCTCCCCAGAGCCCCTGTCCCTCCATCACACYGCCCCAGGGAAAGTCCTTCCCCTGCCCTGGCTGTCCCCTGGGCTGGGTGACAGCCCCTGAGCTGCCAGGGTGGGCTGTGGGGGCCGCCCTCCCCTGGGGACAGGGGTGGATCCAGCACAGGGCACAGCCCGTGACCTCCACGGGCCCTGTCACCCAGCCAGGGGAGCTCCGAGGGCAGGACACGGGACAGCCTGCTGGCCCTGGTCCTGCAGCCTCCCCAGCAGGTGCTGGCACTGGGAGGGAGGGCTCTGTGCTGGGGCAGGGCTGGGGAAGGTGATTTTGCCACCAGGGGAGCAGGAGATCCCCCTGAGGTCCCCAAACCACCAYTGCAGCCCTGCCAGGCTCCCTCCCAGTGCAGCTGTGCCTCCCTCCTGCTGCAATGCTGGTGCCCACCCTGCCCTGCAGCAGGGGGGGTTCATCCCCCAACCTGGCTGCARGCACCAGAAAACACATTTGTTTTACAAAAATAAGATGTTTGTCTGAGAGCTGCTGCAGTGGAGCAGCCACAGAGTCAGGGGGATGAGGAGTCKCAGCTGTGGCTGCAGTGATGCATGGTGTCTGCTGATTCCAGGTGACAAACAACGCCCTGGGGGAGCAGCCAGGGTAAGGATTTGCTGTGTGGGGGAAAATGAGGCCTCAGGAGCCTCCCCCAGCACAAGCCAGCACCAGGGTGTTTGCTCATTGACAGATACTGAACTTTGGACAGGAGCCTGGAGGACACAGGGAATGGCTCCCACTGCCAGAGGGCAGGGKTGGATGGGATATTGGGAATTYGGAATTGTTCCCTGTGAGGGTGGGCAGGCCCTGGCACAGGGTGCCCAGAGCAGCTGTGGCTGCCCCTGGATCCCTGGCAGTGCCCAAGGCCAGGCTGGGCAGGGCTTGGAGCAGCCTGGGACAGTGGGAGGTGTCCCTGCCATGGCAGGGGTGGCACTGGATGGGCTTTAAGGTCCCTCCCTACCCAAACCATTCCATGATTCCATGATGCCACAGCCCTGGGGCACTCATGGGGGACGGTTCCAGCCAGGTCCCCCTGCCCAGACTGACCCTGCACACCTGCACCCCACAGATGTCTCCGTGTGAGCCCATCCAAAGGCAGCAGGAGCATGGGCTGGGCTCATCCCAAAGGATGCTGGGTTTGGGGGAGAGCCCAGGGCTGCAGCACTGGATGCCACTCCCTAGAGAGGAATCACAGAACTCTGGATGTTATTGCCCTGCTGAGGCCCGTCTGGATGGGATTGTCTCCCATGGAATGGGGACAGGAGGAACGAGCTGTTCCTCTCCCTAGGGATGCACTTCAGGYGGGTCTCCATAGCGACTGCAGCGCTCCAGGCTCTGCCAGGGCCAGGTCCTGATCCATGGGGGGCTCAGAGCCACGGGAAGAGGGGCTGGGGCAGCACCCCACTCCCAACAGCTGRTGTGCTGCCAGGGTGGGCTTGGCACACAGTTGTCACCGAGGACACACAACTGGTAAATTGATTTATTTATTAATTAAAGGTGATGTTCACCATCGGAGCTGGGAAAATTGTCCTGGAGTGGTCTCAGGCACTGAAGCTGTTGGTGCTTCTTGGGCAGCCTGAGCTGCAGGGGTGCTCAGGGAGAGGGGAGCATCCTCCAGGGCTCTGCATGGGAAAATCATGGAATTCTTGGGCAGCCTGAGCTGCAGGGGTGCTCAGAGAGAGGAGAGCATTTTCCAGGGCTCTGCATGGGAAAATCTTGGAATTGTTTAGGTCGGGAAAACCCTCTGAGATCATCGAGTCCAATGAGGCAGCACTGCCATGTCCAGCATTAACCCACGTCCCTAAAACACCACATCTACAAGTTTTTGGAACACTTGCATGGATGGTGACTCCACCACTGCTCTCAGCAGTGTGTTCCAGTGCCTGATCTCTCTTTCAATGAAGAAATTTTCCTAAAATCCAGCCCAAACCTCCTCTGGTTGGAGGCTGTTTCCTCTGGTCCTGTCCCTGATCCCTGTGACAAAAGCCACGGTCACTAAGGGATAAACACCCAGCCAGAGAACCCCSAGGGCTAAATCCCTTCCCTCAGTGCTGTTACCAGCAGCAACACCTCCTYAAGGCAGCTTTCKCTTTATCTCTCCATTATTGATGGGGGAATTCAMCCGTGTGCATTACTGCAGCATCTGCTGATCCAGGGGCTMTGCTCCCATCCAGAAGCAATCCGCAGAACAGAAGCACTCCCCAACACATCCCGACTCCCAGTTATGCAGCAAACGTCCCAGAAAAGGCTGTGGGAGAGAAATCCCTCAGCATGTGAGTGGCCAGGGAGCAGCGTGGGGAGGGACACGGCTGAGCCATCTGCAGGGGCAGCTCCTGGGCCTTTGGTCAGCTTGGCACAACGGGGGTATCTGTTTCCATCCCATTTCCATCCTATTTCCATCCTATTTCCATCCCACTTCCATCCCACTTCCATCCCACTTCCACCCAATTTCCACCCCATTTCCATCTTGTTTCCATCCCCTGAGGCGATGACAGGCAGGAACCCCACTCCATCACACACAAAGGTCACTGCAGCAGCGTTCCAGCCCGTCCCCACATTCCCAGCGGTGATAAATGTGTGATAAATGTGCGATAAAGGAGTGTTCCCGGCTCACAAAGGCTCTGTTGGATTTGGCTCTCACTCAGAGCCCTCGGCAGCTGCGGTCCCTGCAGCAGCCCCCGGGATGCAAACCGGGATTCAAAGCTGACCGGGTCTCCTCGGTTTCCGTGTGGATTCTCGCCTAATTCACGCCGGAAGGTTTCAACGATGAGATCAAGWCCTTCTCTGAAATCCATCGCTATTCACATCCTGCCCCGGGGCCGGGCTCTTTGTCCCCTGCTCRGCCTTGGCAGGCAGGGCAGCATCCACKTTCCAAGGGTTCAGACCCCGGGAATTCAGGGAGCAGACAATCGAATGCAGCTTTTATTTCCTCCCTGCCTGCTCGGAGCCTGGTTGCAGCTTCTGCTGTTTCCAACCCTGGGGCTGCAGCACAAGGAAAACTGGCTGGAGCTGCTGGAGAGAGTCCAGGGGAGCCCATGGAGATGCCCCTCTGCTCTGGAGCCAGGCTGGGAGAGCTGGGGGTGCTCACCTGGACAGGAGAAGCTCCAGGGAGAGCTCAGAGCCCCTGCCAGGGCCTGAAGGGGCTCCAGGAGAGCTGCAGAGGGACTGGGGACAAGGGATGGAGGGA